>JAEQBH010005970.1:0-390431 GCA_016808115.1 Tetrastigma voinierianum
AAGAGAAAGAATAGACATCTTCTTGAGAGCCCATGCCTCATTCAATCAATGTCCCTAAACATTTTTAGGTCGTCACATTCTCCACAGCCTATTTTTCTATTAACAAGATGCCCTCATCGGTTCCACTGGGCTATTCCTACCACCAAGAGCTTCCTATTGATCCTAAGGTATTTGATGGACATGCTTTAGCCCCGATGTTCGTCCTCGAGTCTCTAAACTTGATCCGAGGTCCTTTTTAAACTCATAGATTCAGGATGTTCTCATGTTCAAAAAGGGTATAAGTGTTATTTTCCCACTCTTCGACATTACTTCGTGTTTACTGATGTTGCATTCTTTGAGACTACCTTGTTTTCCCTTCTTTCTACTGTTACGAGTCCGGGGGAGGATGCTGATTTATTGGTTTATTATGTTTCCCATTCATTCTACCCAAACTTCCATTCCTATTAAACCTCCCATTACTCGTTATACCCTCAACGCCGGAAAAACCCCTTAGTTCAATCTAACACCAATCGGCTTTCTCGGAATAGATCCCCAATCCACAAAGGATGATCTTCCTATCGTCTTCATGCTGTAAATTTCGCGTGTTCACCCAATTTCTGCTTTGTTCTATAACCATTCGTCATTACATTCATGTTCTTTATTGCATCCCCTCGATTCTATCTCTCTTCCTAACACCGTTCGTGAGGCTTTATCTCACCCTAGTTGGAGTAGTGCTATGGTGGAAGAAATGCGTGCTTTAGATAATGTACTGAACTGGAACGCTACCTATTTGAAGAAAGCCATTGGATGTCGTTGGTTAAGTAGCTAAAGTTAATCCTAATGGTTCAATTACTCAATTGAAAGCACGACTCAAAGCTAAGGTACACTCCCCCCAGGACTCCATGGTGGATTATTATGTAACAATTTTCCCCCAAGGTTAAGATGACAAATTGCTCCGGCTTTTATTGCCGCCTAGGCCTATAATTAGGACTTCCACTTTCAGCTTGATATTAAGAATGTCTTTCTTCATGGCGAATTCCTCTCAAAAGGAGTGTATAAAGTGGGTGGAGCAACCTCAAGGGTTTTTGTTTCTCGGGGGATGGGGAAAGTTTGTCGCCTTGAAGTCTTTATATGGTTTGAAATAAAGTCCCCGTGCGTGGCCTTGCAATCCTTTTCACTGCCGTGGGAGAATTCTGGCAATGCAAGAGTAAATCCGACCACTCCCTCGTCTCTATAGGATTTCTAGTTAGGTGTATCAGCCCCTCACAGGCGGCGTAGAGATGATATTGTTATTACTGCGCTTTAATGACTCTAAAGACATTCTCGCTCCTCTTAAGTTCTTTCTTCTCGCAGCCGTAATTCCATACAAAGGATTTAGGGATGTTAAGATACTTCCTTAGAATTGAAGTTAAAGTGCGAGCAAACATGGAATCTTCTTATCTCAGCGTAGCCACATGTGCTTGATCTATTGTCTCCCGATACCGGGTGTTAAGGGTAAAGTCATTTAGTTCTCATGGTTCCTGTAAGCGTATACCCTTACTAGAGAAGGTAAAACATTTGAGGATCTTGAGAGATATAGAAGACTAATTGGGAAAATGACATGCTACAGAATCATCTTTAATATCGCTTTACTCAAGTCGACGTTGTAAGTCAAGATGTTCGTTCAACCCGCTTCTAATTACTGGGCTAGTATTGAAATCTTGTATTCTATGTTGTATTGAAAGGTGCCCCAGACGTGGTATTTTATATATAATCATGGGCATAAAGATAATTGAGTGCTTTTCTCTCGACGATCGGGTAGGATCTAAGGAGGACAAGAGGTCCACTTCGGGGTACTATGTGTTTGTTAGAGGGAATCTAGTCTCATGGAAGAGTAAGAAATAGAGTGTTGTCTCTCAATCTAGTGCATAGTTTGAATATAGAGCGATGACACAACCCGTGTGTGAGATCATGTGGCTTCATTAACTCTTGATGGAAGTCGACATTGAGACACCAATCCTTGCAAAACTCTGGTGTGACAACCAGGTTGCCCTTTATATTGCTTCTAATCTTGTGTTTCATGAACAAATCGATGATATTATATTAAATTGTTTGGTTTCGTTATGAGAAAATCCAACCTCCCACTTTCGGATTTCTATAGGATATGTGAAGACCGGAGAACAATTGGGTGATATCTTCACAGCGTCTCATGTGAACCTGTGATTAGTTATTCATATAACAAGTTGGCTATCCTACTATCTATGCTCCAACTCGTGAGGAGTGTTATGAAGATACATTCCATACTTTTACATATAGAGTTGTAAATATATTATGAAACTTTCTTTTCTTATAGAGTCGAATTCATTAAGAAGGCTAGATTGACTTTTTATATATATATATATATGTTATTCATAATGGACACGAAAAATATATGGAATTCCTTTCCTCTAATTCTACTTTCTTGCTTTCTTACATAGTTAGATTTACAATTGTCTCCATTTTTTGATATTACATGATAAGCCTCGTTCCTCTATTTTCTTTTTAATTTACTTGGTAATGCTGCTTGACGCCAGTCAGAAGTAATCGTAGTGTGTTAATTTTCTTCCAATTCATGTTATCCAAGACCTTACTAGTGGCTCGATGATCGAAGCGCGTAGCTGACAAAGAAATTTATATTTTCTAGAACTAAGGATTACTTCTTGTAATTTTGTTTTCTCATCATCCATAATGAGAAAAAGTGATATTTGGCATTTTAGAGTCATGAGTATAAGATCCTCAAATCCCGTAAAATTCGCTATTTCCTAATGAATTACAAATTCATAGTTCTCATATCCACTTTGTCTTCACATTGTCAGAATTTTTCATTTGGCTAAGCAAAGACGTTTGCTCTTCATTTCGAATAATCATATGCCTTCTCATCCTTTTGATTTAGTCTATATTGATATTTGGGGTCATTTCCATGTTAGCACACTAGCTAGTCATAAATATTTTTTCGCCATTATGGATGATTGTACTGAGCCACATGGTGTATCTTTTAACTTCAAAATCAAATGTTATAACTAATTTTCTAGAATTTTATAATATGATTTCCACATAGTATAACAATACCTTCAAATCCATTAGATTAGATAATGCTTCTGAGTTAGCACTCCATGATTTCTTTCATTCAAAAGGAATTATCTCTTTCCATTCTTGTGTGGAAACTCCTGAACAAAATTTTGTTGTTGAAAGAAAGCACCAACACATCCTCAATGTGGCACAAGCACTTCTCTTCCAATCCAATGTTCCTCTTTGTTATTGGGGTGAATGTTTTTTAACTATAGTTTACTTGATCAATAAAACACCATCCCCATTGTTGTCCAACAAAAGTCCTT
This sequence comes from Tetrastigma voinierianum, assembly GCA_016808115.1. Classification (NCBI taxonomy): domain Eukaryota; kingdom Viridiplantae; phylum Streptophyta; class Magnoliopsida; order Vitales; family Vitaceae; genus Tetrastigma; species Tetrastigma voinierianum. The sequence goes on from JAEQBH010005970.1 coordinate 3,333, forward strand.
TTGAATTTTAAATGATAAGAAACCCCAGAGTACTCACATCTTCGTTTCTTTGCGTGCGTTATGTTGCAACACCTGTTAGTTAATGAACCAAATTTACTCAATGAGCTAGGGCATATGTTTTTCTTGGTTATCATTTTGTATACAAAGGGTACAAATTACTTGATTTGGAAAGAAATAAAATTTATATCACTAGAAATGTTGTCTTTCATGAATCAATTTTTCCATTTGCTCAATCTAGCATTGATAATGAACATTTTGATCTTTTTGTTGATCGTGTTATACCTCGTCCCATTGAGTCCATCACTACACTTCCTCCTCTCCACCTCGACTTCTCAATGCTAATAGAAACTAAAATTTACAGCCCACATGTCGTCCATTTTGTATTACCAAACGTCTGTAACTTATTTCCATCGACATCACTCATTATTCGGGCCTACAAACTAATCATCCAACCTACATGGTTCCTCTACTTCAACTTTTCTATATCCCATATCTTCTTTTCCGAGCTACCATAAACTCTCCAAGCTCTATCGTGCTTTACTTTAGCAATCAGTACTCAAACAGAACCACAAACTTTTTCACAAGCTGTTGAGTCTCAAGTATGGCAAGATGCTATTGATATTGAGTTGCAAGCTTTGGAGATGAATGGTACCTGGTCACTTGTTATTCTTCCTTTATGGAAGAAAACCATTGGATGTAAATGAGTGTATAAAATTAAGTATAAAGCTAATGGCACCGTGGAGCGATACAAAGCTTACCTTGTAGCAAAAGGGTACACACAAAAGGAAGGTATTTATTTTCTAGATACTTTTCTTCATGTATCGAACTAGCTATTATGAAATCTTTGGCTTCTCGTTGCCATTTTTTAAGTTGGTCTCTCACTCAACTTGATGTGACGAATGCATTCCTCCATGGAGATCTCAATGAGGAAGTCTATATGAGTATTCCTCTAGGTTATTCTTGCCAAAAGGGAGAGACTCCTCTTTATAATGCAGTTTGTAGATAGCATAAATCAGTTTATGGGCTGCGACAAGCTTCCTGTTAATGGTTCCATTAATTCTCAACTATCTTATTGGAAACAAGATTTGCTCAATCTGCTAATGATCATTCCTTATTCATCAAACGTCAAAGTTTTGTTTTCTTGGCCCTTTTGGTGTATGTTGATGACATAATAGTTGCTAGCAATGATGTTGTAGCTATGAATGGCTTAAAATACACTCTTAGTAGACAATTCAAGATGAGGGATTTTGGTCCTCTCAAATATTTTTTTGGGTTTAGGGATTGCCCGTACAGCTATTAGATTTCAATTTGCTAAAGAAAATATGCATTAGAGTTACTTTTTGAAGTTTTATACTTGGGTTGTAAACTAGACACTATTCCAATGGAACCAAACCTCAAGCTTTCTTAAGAGGATGGTGATTTGGTGGCTGATCCTTCTACTTATAGGTGACTCATTGGTAAGCTACTATGCCTTACCATTACTACACTCCAATATGTTTTTATCCAAGAATCGATTTAGTCAATTTTTGGCCACCAGACTTGCTACACTTGCAAGCAGCATTTTGTGTCTTACAATACATCAAGAGAACTCCAAAACAAGGTATATTCTTTCCATCTAATTCAGATATTCAGTTGAAAGCATTTGCGGATTCTGATTGAGTGGCTTTTCCAGGCATAAGACGATTCATTTTTGGTTTTTGTGTGTTTTTAGGTTCTTCTCTTATATCATGTAAATCCAAGAAACAACAAATTGTGTCCCGTTCTTTAATTGAAGCAAAGTATTGCTCTATGGTGAACACTAGTGAAATTATGTGGTTACTAGCCTTGCTAAATGACTTCCAAGTACCTTATGATGGTTCGGCTCTACTCTTTTGTGACAATTAGGCTACCCTCCACATTTCTAACTCGCTTATCATGAATCCACCTCAAACATGTAGAAATTGGACACATATTTCCGTCGCTTTGAAAAATACAAGCTGGAGTTGTGAAGACAATGTATGTCACTACTTTGAATATGCTAGCAAATATCTTCATTAAAGCTCTTTATCCAACATAATTTCACACTCTTCTTAGCAAGATGAGAATTCATGATTTGTATTCTCGATCTTGAGGGACGTGATACAACACTACAACTTATCTCCTTTATTTTTATTTTTATTTTTATTTTTTTCCAGTAATAGATTATTCTAGAATATGTTAGTTAGAATATTTTGATGATGTGTATATTTTTTCCGTTTCAATGAGCGTGAGTGGAGCAAAACACTAGAAATGGCTTTTCCATATATCTTCGTTCATCTAGTACTACTTTCTTCTCAATGAATGAATAGAGCTAATTTTTCTTTTTAATTTACTATAAAATCTTTTCTATTATATATAAGGACCAAGAAATTTAAAAATGTGTAAAATTGTGATGAATTTTGATTATATTTTATTTCCTTTTATATTTTTCATAATGAAATCAAACATGAGAAAATTTATTCTTAGTATTTTTTTTTCTTTTCCAATTACTTTTTGGGTTCCAAACGAAGCCTAAGTCTATAATTTAGGTTGGATTAAAAAAGAAGTATCAATCAAAGGAAGATTAATGTTACAAATCTAAACAAGAATTCGCTGATCTTGATTATGTATTTCTGCAAATTTTATAACTCTTAATTTAAAGATTCTTTTCAAACTCGTGATGCTGTTTGACTATTAACTATAATTACAAATTTTTTTACAACATTTAGGAAAAATATTCTTAATTGTACATTTAACTTAAAAATTTGTGTGGAAGTTTTTTTTACATCATCTTATATGATGACCTTTTACTTTGACTTTGTTGCAAAATAAACAGTAAATAGGAAGATAATAAACAAAAAAAATTAATAACAAGAACATAGAGACTTACGTGGTTCGATAAATTTGACCTACGTCCATGAAAAGAGAGAGTATTTTATTGATTGAGACTTTCAAGTACACAACACAAAATCCTAAACACACACACACACACACACACACACACACACACACACACACACACACACACACACATACATTATGCCACATATATATATATATATATATATATATATATATATATATATATATATATATGCGCAGCAGGCAGGCGCAGTAGGTTCATGGCCACGGGGGTTGGCTACTCGCACCCTCACGAGAACAAGTATAGGCCTCCTGTTTAAGCTTTACGGTCTTAACCTTCCATCTCCACCACAGATCTCATAAAAAATCCCTTTTGGATCGAGCTCCTAAATATTTCGGGTTAGATCATAATTCAAATCACCACAAAAATTATAGTCATTTAACTATGACGCCCCAAAATCTGGGGGTCCATTGATCATCCATCAACCCATGGAAAACTTGTAGATATCATATAACCATATACCACACCATTGAGTCCCATTTATCGGGATTCATAATTTTATCAAAACCGAACAGAGTCTCCTTCGTACAGGGAGCCCTACCCAAAACCAAGCTTGTATTGTGCACAATACTACAGGAAACAATAGTTTCCATGAAGTCCTGGGTTTGCCTAGGTTAGGTCGAGCTTAAGTATGTAGGGTTGCCTCGGGTTTTCTTCTAGGCAAAGCTCACCTTTGCTTAGGCAAGGCGTAGCCTAGGAACAATAAGAGATGGTTTCATATAAAATCATATAAATTCATATACAATTCACATAAAATTACATGCTAAAACTAGTTTGTTCCACAAAAATGTTGCAAAAAGAATTATTCAAGCCACAAATCAGCTTTCTTCACCCTTGTAACCTTGGATGAGAGTCGTCCATCGGCGTATATCCCACACCTAAAATGTTTTTTCCGTATAGGGTGAGCTACGCCTAGTAGAGTAATTCCTATAGAGGCTACTCCCCACCCAAGTGCACATACAATGCTCACACTTGACAATTCACATTCACGTCAACATTCCAAGTAAGAATATGCAAATTCTAAATTTGAATTCTACATGTCATACTATGAAATGAGATGAGACTCACTCATGAACCATACCCCAAGTCTTTACTGACTCCCATCACACAATGCAATGTCAATGTGTGATAAAATCCGTCATTGGTGATTTTCATCCAATGATCATTTTATAAACAAAACCATGTGTATTTTGTGGGTAGTGAATTTTGGAGTCTCATAGCGGGCTCCGCAAACCTTTACACTTTTTGGACTTTCACCGTTGGAATGTATAAACCAATAACTGGGTCTTTCACCCAAGGAAGTGTCTAACTATTCTTACTATTACCCGACACAAGTTTTTCCATGTTATGCAACAGTGCGACTCTGTTGGACTTCGTCCAGCGGTACCGAGCCCACTCATCAATCACCAATTGTGGTGTTTGATCTCAACCATGCAATCACACCCATGAAATGCAATGTCTTTGTGCATATGCAATGTAATGTACCATTGCATGTCAATGCCATGTCACATGTGTAATGAATGCCATATGGACATTTTAATTCATACAATTCATCATGCATCATGGACAATTATATCATATGCATATAATCTCCAATTAAACACCCACACCAATGTCAATACATTAAAACACATATATTAACATTTTATCAAACAACAACCACCAAGCATGTTATCACAAAATCAAGTAATAACACACTTAACCCTTAAGGGAAAGTGTGGCATGTAAAATGCCCACAAAATAGCCTAAATGTACCCCTTAACTGTATAACCGGCCAAACAGTTCTTAAGTTGGTCTTAAATCGCAACAAGCCTCATCAGCCTCGAATTTTTCTCTTCATCCAAACATCCCCTAAAAAAAATTATTGGACATTCCACAAACAATCACAAACCAGCTCACAAAGCCGGCCACAAACAAGCCTTAAAACAAGTTACAAAATGTGTCAAACATCCCTTTAAACAAAGCTAAAATAAAGGATGGAAAATTGATTAAATAGCCCTTAAGGGTGGTACAGAGCCAAATAGTCTTTTTAAGGGTGGAAATAATCCAAAGTAGGAAGAATCTCTACCTCTTGAAGGTAGTAGGAAACTGTATAGAGGTTCAAGAACACTCCCAACTGGTGTCTTTGATTTCAAACCTCCCTCCTTTGGATCTTTGGTGAAATCCCTCCTTTTTGGTACACACGCATAACCCTCATCGAGTGGATGAACTTTAACTCGTTCGATTTAATCTTGACCGATCGAAACTCGATCGTGGAAAGAACTCGACTTCTCTTCCTTTTCTTCTCTTCTTTCTTCTCCCACGGTTTCCTAGCAAAGAAATGTGTTCTTCCTTTGTCTCAAGCCTCTCATTTTATCAAATGTTTTAAAATGGTTGGCTCAAAAGTCGTTTCACACATGTCCACTTAATTTGCTCGGTTTACATGCTCAAACAATTTATTTCAAGCTCCCTATAAGTTCTAAATTATTTTATATGAACTTTATTTAAATTATTTTCCACTTTCAAGATTTTGATTAAAAATCCCGCTTAGGTCCACAAAGCTCCATCATCCGAAAAACGTGAAATTCTGACTATCTCGAAATTGAAAGAAATTCATCTGTGTAACTAGATTTCGTGAGACGAACCTAACAATGAGGTCCAATTTGTCATTCGAGATCTAGAAAATTTCAGGTTTGCAGCTTGTACTATAGCGATAATTTAATGTTTTGCCCTTTTTCGAAAAAATTCAAATTTGCTCGGGTTTTACATTTAACAATTCTCCACTTCAACTGGAATTTTCCAAAGCCATCAATATAAAAAACAACTCCCTCCCATCCACATGCCCGGCACTCTATACTAAGTGAACATTCACCAAGTCCAAGCTATGCTTGACTTTTCTATAGGCAATGGCTTAATGAACATATCAACTGTATTATCAACTGTGGCTATCTTCACTATGGAGAAAACATTACCCTCAATGATATCTCTAATGAAGTTCAACTTGACATCAATATGCTTCGATCTTTCATGATAAACTGGATTTTTTTCCAAGCTCAATGCACTTTGACTATCACAATGAATGATAGGTTTCTGCACATCTAAACCCAAATTATCAACAAGATCATGCAAACTTTAATTATCAATGACATAAGGCCCAACTTCGGGGCCAGATATAGCTATCAGAGACTCCGTAATGTTACTTTCCAACTAATAGCACAACCAACGAGGATAAATACATAACATGCTAATGACTCTTCTCAAGAGTTCAAATTACAATCGTAATCAGATAGCTAACAATACCACTTAGTAGAACCACTAGAACCATAAACCAAACATAAGTTACTCGTACCTCTCAAGTATCGCAGATAATCCATTTAACAACCCCTTTCTAGTGAGTTTTGCTAATATTACTCATAAATCTACTTACCACATTGAACCACATGTGCTAGATCTAACTCTTAGTGCACACCATAGTGTACATAAACTCCCAACCACGCTAGAGTAAGGGACTTGACTCATGTAATGTGTTTTCTTTGTACTTGGTATAACACTAGCATCAAATTTAAAGTGTGCTGCCAAAGGAGTGCTAACAGGCTTTGACTTCTTCATTTGAAAATATTACAATGCCTTTTCAATGTATTTATGTTGTGACAAATAAAATAGACCCACTTTCCAATCTCTCTAAATCTTCATGCCTAGGATTTTCTTGGTTACCCTAAAACTCTTCATCTCTAAACTTTACTTCTCAACAGCAGTTCGTGATTGTCGACTCAAATGGCTAGTAGATGCAATCAGCATATCATCAACATATAGCAACAAATATGTAAAAGAGCCATGATCCCTACTCTTGTGTGTGCCTTTAAAATGAACGTGGTAAAGGAAATCCTACTTTGAGGGGAGGCTCAGTGGAACTTTGTTCGTGGGAGGATTGTTGGATGTGCGCCCAAAGTCCCGCAATGTCCCACATCAGTTAGGAATAGGAAAACTTATGATAATATAAGCATCGACTACATCCAATTGATATGAGGCCTTTTAGGGGAAAAGTCCAAAAACAAAACCATGATGGCTTAGGCCCAAAGTAGACAATATCATACCAATACGGATAGGAAAAGGATCCATGAGGTTTCCCAACATAAAGGAGTACTAGGATTTTTCACTATACCTTCCCAATTGTTACTATTCCTAACTTGACTCTTGTATCTAGACATAATTTTTCTGAGACTTGTTTTTTCTTTCTAGTAATCACATTGCTAATTTTTCTTTCTATATTGAGTTTTCTCATTTTAAAAATAAAAAAAAAAAATAAGTTATAACTTTAAAATCATTTTCATAATTAGTTTTTTTTTTTTTTTTTTTTTGTCCAAATGCAAAAGCAAAGTCTTGCTATCGCAATCTAAATTTGTCATTTAAAAATACGATCCATGATAACTCTAATGAGAACTGTTTAGAGAGTCAAACTAGAATACAAGTTGAGGCTAATATGACATTTGTATGGTTTATGATCAATGGTATTTTGTTGCTTGCTTTAATTAAAAATCTTCCAACTCCAGGTGGTTGTGCCTCCAAAAGAGGGCATGGGCCAAACAAATATGCAACACTTAATGGATTCAAATTCATGTATTTTTCAATAAATATAAATTCATTATGATTTTTGTTAACAATTATATATGAATAAAAATTTATCATTAGCTCTATTAATATGTAAACTCTTTTATTTCTTAATATGAATTTACTAATATCCTTTAGATTCAAATAAGTATCTATATTATTCAAATACATATAGGAGCAATAAATTTAGAATATACTATATATTTTTATCGTTCAATATTTATAGTGGAAAATTTTCATTTTTATATATTATAACATATGTGAATATGATTTTTACTCCATCATCACTTATATATGAATATACTTTCAAATCCTAGCCTCCTTTCTCATTTTTTTCTCTACTACCCTCCCTTTCTTTCTTTAAATAAGAAGATGTGATTCTTTTGGTCTGGCTCTAATCTTAAATCACCCTACACCCCTCATAATTTTTTCTCAATAAAGTGGTTATTTCACACAAATGAGTAGTTTTATTGCCATCATGATTTAGTTGCAATTTAGTCACCGCCTTGTTGCATGTGTGATTGTCATCGTCTTGATGCAACAGGTGGTTGTGTCGTCTCAGTACAATATTTTGGTTTCGTCATGGTATGACGTTTATTTGTGTTTGGACGATTTAGATGAGCAAAGTATATACGATCAAAGACAATAAATCAAATTAATGGTAGTCAATATGCTACAGAACTGGAGTTATAGGTATTTTAGTCACAATAGTAATATTAAATGTCACTACTACAAAAATTAAGAATAATGATGTTTGATTACTTGACGCTTTCAGAAAGAGTCATTAGTTTGATAATAATATTATATTAAATGATGCTTTTTAGAAACATCATTACCGAGCGTAATATTTTTGTATTGGTGACATTTATAAGAAGCTTCATTATCTGATGACGGTAGAGTGTAAATGTAAAACCTGGGAAAAAATAAATTTTCTAAAAAGGTAAAGGTAATTTCAATTGAAAACCGGAAATTTTCTAGATTTCGGATGACAAAATAGACTTCACCGTTGAATTTGTCTTACAAAATCTAGTTACCCTATCGACTTTGTCGTATTCCGAGACAATGGACTTCACTGCCGAGATATCTGGTGTCGGGTGACACAATATTATATGATTCTGGCGTAGATTTTCACTGGCACCTGGGAGATGGACACCGTAGTTAATCTGAGAAAATTCCAATTTTCGAAAAAAAGGTAAAATCGTAATTTCGCAAAATCCAAAAAATTTTCTAGATCTTGGATGACGAAACGGACTTCACCATTAAAATCATCTCACGAAATCTATCTACTACGTTGAATTTCGTCGACCTCGAGACTTTATCACGCTTCGAGGCACCATCTGGGTGTCGAAAACGGCTCGAGAGACATGTGATGTGACAAAAGTCACCCACTACATGTACTCATGTGACACATGTTGCAAGATTAGAAAGATGATGGAAATGGACGGCCTAGATAGTGCAAAGTGTCAAAAATCCAAAAGAAGAGACATATAGGGAATTTTGGAAATTGTTAATGAAGAAAAAGAAAAAAAATTGCATAGTGTTGTCTTCCCCATTTTTGAAGGCCAAAACGTGCAGAGAGGAAATGGAGATGCAGTAGGTTAGGATTTTGATTTTTTAGAGAGAGAGAGAGCACCTTCTCTCTAGGATTCCGGCCTATCGGACCGTCGGTTTTCGACGAAGCACGAAGGAAAGTTGTTATACTGGGCGAGGGCTACGCGTGGGCACCGATTTGGTGGAGTTCCGACAACTCCAAGAGGTAGGATCTTTCTCTACTTGCGCAATCTTGGCTAAGAGTCATGTAAATGGTTAGGAATGTTCTTAGGCTTGTTTTAGCCGTAAATTCGGTCTCAAAAGCTTTGAACAGAGTGGAGAAAATTCCTATTTGTGTGGCTATGAACAGTAACCCGAGGGTTTCACTGTTCACATGAATAGTAACATGAATATTTTTGTGTGAATTTTTGTGATGTTGAGTGATTCAAAATGAATTGCTTGTGTTTGTGCCATCAGCCCATGTGAGCTAATTTGTGTATTGATGGTGAAAATTTGCATAACATGTTTATGTTAATTATTAATATATATGCATGTGAATATATTAGCATGAATGTGTTGGAATTGGAATCATGCATTCCATATGCATTGGGGCACCCTAGAATATTAGGAGTGAGTGCATGACATGAAAAAGTAAAAGAAAAACGAAAATGGTTGTGAAAGGAATTTCAATGGATGATTTTCCGGAGAATTGTGTTGGGAGATGGTCAATGATTACGTCGGAGGAACGTGGTGTTAGGAAGGTTGCTCCAACGCGTCGCGCAGAGGGTAATCTATCTTTTCTGCGAAATTTGGTTGTGTGTTTTTGAGAACAACAAGTTTTGTTTTGAAAACTGATATTTTTGCTTGCATTCGGCTTAGGCATATGTGAGGGAGTCGGTGAGGACTTGGGACATGGGATTGGTCATGTAGACATTCGAGTAGGTTCATGAAATTGCTTGAATGTGATTGTTTGCCATGCATGTGCACTTAGGTGAGGAGTAACCCATGTAGGAAATTATCTCTATTGGGCTTTGCTCCTTACGTCGGATCACCATTTAGGTACATGGAGCGATCGGAAGGCGGCTCTCATTAGTAGTTTTGAGAAGAAAAGCGAGCTTGTGGCTTTGATTTTTGTATAACGTGCCATTAGAATTGTAAATTTTAATATGTTGAATTAAGTAATGTAAGCTCTTGAACCATGTGATATATTTTGGTTGGGATATGTTTGTTGTAGTATTGATGCAGGGACCCAAGTGGCCATTATTTTACTCCTGTGTGGACCTGTGTGGTCATTGTTGATTGTGGGACGGGTTATGTACCTTGGGTGAAACTCCCGTACAAAGGAAGCTGCGATTTTGTGAAGTGGTGTCGGGTTCACGGCTTGTCACGGTGTGCGAGTTGTGAGGTTGTCAGCGGACCCCAGTTTTGGGCGTCAGGGCCACATGGCATGATGGCCATGTGGGGTAGCAAGTGACACATATAACTTGGATAAGTGGCTCATATTGAGCAATGTGTCAAATGGAGAAATAAAGGAAAGAAAGTCAAATGAAATAATAAAGAAAAAGAAAAAAAAATGAAAATTTAAAAGGAATGGGAGTGGAGCAACATGGGAGTTCGATTGGATAAGAACCAAATGAGAAAAAAAAATAAAAGAAAAAGAGAAAATAAAGGGAAAAATAAAAAAATAAAAAAGAAAAAAGAAAAGGGAAGAAAAGTAAAAAATGGGCCATTTTGGGAAAAACAAAAGAACGGATAGTGGGTGGAGGGAGGAGAAAATGTGAGAAGGAGAAGAGAGGTGAGGAGTGAGAAGCTTAAGCTTCTCTCACAGATTATAACAATCGAGGCGTAGGTTTTGTTGAAGTAAAAGGAAAGTCGGTCCCACGGATCGAAGGCGCTTCTGGCGTGGTACCAAATCTTGGGAGTTTCATGAAACTCACGAGGAATTAATTTTCCTACTTTGATTATTTTTAGCCTTAAAGTCATTTAATGACATGGGCATTCTTCGGGGCTGAAACTGGTTGTGTATTTTAGTCCCAAGATTTTTGGGACTGAATATTAGAAATTTTGGGATTAGTTCCGGGCAGTCTCGGACTATGTTGAGTTTTGATTTGATCCGAGACCGATGTTTCGAGTTTTTGTTGAATGTTTTGGAATCAATTGATTCGGTGATGAATGGAACGCCAAAAGCGGTTCGTGAGTAGTGAGGGCCAGAAAGGTACCTTGTTTTTATGGGTCCAAGAGTGGACCATTTTGTGTGTTATTGCTGGAAAAAAAAAGCATGTTGTTGTGTGTAAAAATCATGTTAATATATACTTGCTTGACGTACTAACATGGAAATTGTGATAAATGGAAATTATATGTAGGAAACCATAATTATCAAAGGGAAATTTATAAATGTTATATGGCTCTTATTGTGCATGTATCATGACATCGCATGAAATGACATGATTGCATTTCATATGAACGGTCACATCGCGTTGAGTTAGGTGTGGGTGCATGGTACTGTTATTCACCATTCTTAGTGAATGTGTGGTGAGCTCATAAATGGGATAACGTCCAAAATCGAGACTCACGGTTGTATAAAACAATAATAATAATAAATTTCATGTGTTTGGGTGAAGCAAGATGGGACAAATCCCCCCTAGGGTGAAAGACCCAAATTTTATTCTTAGTCAGACATATGTATCCAACGATGAAAGTTCGCGAAAATGTAAGAAGACGTGTGAAGCCTGTGGTGAGACCCTAGAAATTCACAACCCTAATAAACACAAGGGATTTGATAAATTAAAATTGGAGGGTTGTCCAATGGTTTAAGTCATTGGGTGAAACACCAATGATTATTTTTTTTTTCACATTTGGCGTTGCAGGTGTGAAGGAGTTAGTCGGGACTTAGGTTGTGGGCATGAGGAGTCTCATCTTATACACGACACGGAACATTCCATATAGGATTGCCTTATTTTTATGGAATATGATTTGATGTTTTATGTATGCCATTGCATGTGCATTTAGGCGAGGAGTAGCCTTTGTAGGAGAATTTTTTTACTGGGCATTGCTCACCTTGTGGTACAGTTGCTTCGGTCGAGGGGTGTACGGGAGGCGGCGGCAGATGAGGCCGTGATTATGAAGGAGGCTGATGTGTGGCCTTGATATTTCCTTTGTAAAAAGTATTTTGTATAAAATAATTGTAACTAAATTTTTTTGGGACTATTGTCTAAATAGTCGGGTATGTAATTATGGTAAGAGGACCGTGATCGGACTCTTACGGACTGTAATTAAGCATTTTATGTTCATATTTTAGATTTAAATGTGAATGAATGGGTCCTGGTAAAGGGATGTATATTTGGGATATGGATAGATGGACCCTCTGTGGTCAAAACTACTTTTGTTGAGAGCCAAGATAGGTTATGATTATACTATTATACAAGTTGTATGTTGGGTAGAGCTCCCGAACAAAGGAGACTACGCCGATTTTGTGAAAATGGATCCCGATGATTGGACACAACGGTGTAGTGATGGGTCACAAAAATCCATAGGAATTCTGCGGGTTGACGGGTTGTCAACGGGACCCCTGGATTTAGGCCGTCACAGCTTGGTATCAGAGCTTAGGTAAATGATTACCTAGGGGGCTCGAATGTGGGTATCCACAAGTAATTCCTGAAATAAGCAGATCTTGGTAACAAAATTTTGGTATACGAATACCTTGGGTCTAGATCATGCATTGTTGTGTGTTGCGTGTTTTGTGCTTAACATGTTTGTGCTGATATGTGTGGTGGTTGTTGTAGATATTATACATGGTGGATTGTATATGGAACACTAGGGTTAAAAAACATAACCTTAGGGGTTCGGAAAACAAAATGAACATGATAGTTCGAGAACTGACGTGTATTAGTGTTTGGCATTATGCACCACTAAAGAAAAAGGGATGAACAGTGTAGTTCATGATGTTAAAGTCTATTAGTGGTTGGCATGTGCACTACTAGTTAGACTGAGATAGAAATTTGAGAACTCTATATCTATCTGACACGTGTAGATGGCTAGTGAGGAAAAGGACGCTGGGTGGTGGGTGGAGTAATAACCCACGACCACCGACTTTGGACTAATAGACCTCCATAGAGGCTATTGTTCGTGGCCCATGCAGATTATGCATCTGAGTGGTTGCTTCCACCGTAACAAGTTGGTGCAATTAGGAACCGAGGGGGACCTCACAGGAGTTCGAATATGATCCTCATACCCTCAAAGGAAGAGGAGAGTCGATGGTGGCAAGTCATTGATTTCGACTAGTCAGAATGGATACGGGCGCTAGTGCTAAGAGGAAGGAAAATCAGTCTTCTTCTAGCTCTAGGAAGAAGCAGAAGACTTTTGTTTCATACGGATTTCAGGGACGGGGCCGCGGCTATCAGGGCTAAGGCTAAGTTGGGGCTTCTAGCCAGATGGGGCAGATGGCATGCTACCATTACCATCAGCCTAGGCACATGAGACGGGATTGTCCACAGAGGTAGGGATCCCGGAATTATGGGACATCACAGTTCCAATCATCAGTGGGACATGCGCGGAAGCAGTTTGTTCCTCTTTACCCCAATAGGGGCTAGGGGAATCGATGTCGGATCCGGGGTGATGCCTGACACCTCTTTATTTGCGAGATGGAGCCACATGGGCTAGGGCATGGGTCGGTCAAGTCAAGACTTCTGATTAATCTTGTAGGGACCAAGGGCATGTCTACGCTATGGTACCCATGAGGCCGAGCTTATAGATCAGTCTAAATATCTGAGTGCGTTCGGCTCTCACACTTCTTGATAAGAGCGTTGTTTAAATTCGGGTGCATCATATTCATGTTTATTGCTTCATAATTTGAGAAAAGTTTAGGCTTAGAGGTTGAAACCTTGGAAAAGCCGTTGTATGTGAATTCTCCCTTATGAACTAGGGTGAGTGTTGATCAAATATATAGGGATTGTGAGTTAGAGATCTCAGGGATTCTGCTCACTGTGGACTTGAGGGTCATGGACATATCGAAGTTTGATGTCATCCTTAGGATAGACTGGTTGACAGCCCATAGAGTCGTCACTGATTGTGATAGTAGGAGGATTACTGCCTACACACCGGATGGTATCATGTGACTTTTCGGTGTGAAGCATGATGCTTTACTAAGCGTTTGCATGACTCCAGATGGAGTGGATAGTTGATGGGTTGGCTAGCAAGCCTTACCCTAGAGGATGAGGGGAGATGGGATTTGAGTCTACCTCGAGTGGTTTGCGAGTATGAGGATGTCTTTCCGGATGAACTGTCGACTTTGTCATTGAGTTACACCCTGGTACGTCGCCCATTTCTATGACTCCTCATAGGATGGCATCGGTTGAGTTGCAAGAACTCAATGTCCAACTGCAGGGATTGTTAGACAAGGGCTTTATTAGACCGAGCACTTCACCATGGGGCGCTCTGGTTTTGTTTATGAAAAAAAAGGACAAGACCCGCCCCATTTGTGCATTGATTGCGACGGTTGAGCAGGGGTTCGCGATCGAATCGGTATCCATTGTGATTTAAATCAGGGTCCAGTTGACAGCTTCGATCAACTCATGGAATCTTGTGGATTTCGGGTGACCCGGTACCACGTTGTTGTGTCCCATTTATCGGGATCCATATTTTAAAAAAAATCGAATGAGTTCCTTTGTTCAAGACTACCCGACCTTACAACTGTATAACAATATAATTATAACCCATCCAAGGTTTCAATAGAAGTAGTATTGACCCCACAGGGTCCATTTGTCCATATCCCCAATATATACATCCCTTTTATTGGGACCCATTCATTCACATTTAAATCTAAAATATGAAAATAAAGCAGCAGTACGGTCAGTAGAGTCGATCGACCTCTTACCATAATTACATACTACGACTATTTATCTGATAGTCGAAAAATTTAATTACAATTCTTTTTACATAAAATATTTTTTATAAAAGTATTGTCAAGGCCACATGTCGTCCTTCTACACAATCACGGCCTCATCGGAGCGTCGTCTCCTTGTACACCTATGCACGAGAAGGGTCACGATGAGGTAACGATACTGTAAAATTTATCTATGAAACCTCCCCGCCCAAATGCACATGCAATCATCATATAGCGTCCAATCACATTCCATATAAATAATGCAAATCCTATATGAATATCAGTCTCTGCATGGAATGTCTTCATGCCCATATCCCGAGTCACTCACCGACTCCCTCACACATGCCTATGCCAAGTGTGACAAGCGTCACTAGTAGTACCAATGAAAAACACATATACCAAGCCCTTATCGGCTCACCAGTACCCAATGCAAGTGCCAATGGGCAACTAATCCCGAGTCAATCCCGACTCCTATCACACAACTTGAAGTCTATGTGATAACCATGACCGTGTGTCTTCTTTGGGCAACAGAACTTTTCGACTATACTTGAATCTCTACACCCTCCTGAGAAACTTTTCCAAGTCACGAGTCTGCTACGCTGCGTGTTTCAGGCTTTTCACCTGAGGGGATTAACAACCCCCTTATTGCTTTGCCCAACACACATTAATTATATTTCACTTTATGATTTGAACCATGAGTCATTTATTGGACGTCATCTAAAGTACGAGCTCACTGCCCATTCATCAACACTGATGATGGATGACCATACCCATGCACACACGCCCATGTCATGCAATGATCGTGCATACGAAATGCAATCATGCCATTTCATGTTATTTCATGCTACATGCAACATTTATAAATTCTACATATAATTTCCATTAATCACAATTTCCATGTTAATACATCACGCAAGCACATATTAACATGATTTTGACACACAACTACATATTATTTATTTTTCTAACAATACACATAAAATGGCCCAAATCTCGGACCCATATAAAATAGGGCACCTCTTAGTCCCTTCAAGGTTTGTGTCACACCCCGATTTCCACGGTGTGATTTATGTTATTTTACCATCTTATTTATTTATTTTTTTACATCATGAGTCCCTAACATAGGACTCTTTCAAAATCCAACACTTTGCATAAAAGGGGCTACCACTAGCCCTACACACCATATGTATCAACCTGTATTTCCTCAAAACATGAGTCCAAAACTCCATTTGGAGTAATCGCCTAGAAACGTAATTAAAACTCAACTCCATGTCTCAAAACATATATATACATATATGTCTTGAAATGAGAGTCTCAATGAACCCAGACTATACACGTACACTTGATCAAAATAATATTTACACAAAATTCCAAACTTTCTGCAAAGTGTCCCAAACTAATGGCCACAAGCCAAATATACAATGACCCACGATCGATATGAACTGTCCTAAATATACAGTGTGAACCTCCACACAACACTAGATGTTCCTCAAAATGTATGCCAAACCACCAACATGCTAAGGCTGACGCACAATTCCCCAACCTCCAAGACCCTGCAAGTCCAACTGTCAAGTAATGCAGCTGGTCTCGTACTTGCATCTAAGGTGGAGGGAATAATGGGGGTGAGTTCGACAACTCAGTAGTGAATCCCATAACAAGTCATGCTTATAAAAACATTTCAAAATACAAATAATTCAACACATCTCAAAACATGAGCATTTTACAATTAATAGGTTGATGTGAAACAAATGGATGCAATACTACCTACCATCTCGACCCTGTCGAGTGACTCTTTTGGGCTTTCACCCGGGGACTAGTGGAGTCATCCCGAACAATGACAAATTGCTGGGACACTGCAGAGGATATGCCCACATCCTGTATAACGACAAATTGCTGGGACTTACCACCCCGGGGATATGCCCACATCAGTATATCTGTGACCTTTACGGGACTACAACCCCGGGGGGACTAGTCACAGTCCAGTGTCCTCCCATCAATGCGGACTCTCGCACAGTCCCATACCCATGTCATGCTTTAAAAAAATCTCACAAAGCATTCACCCACATGGATATTTAAAAACATCATGAACCAGTTAATTCAAAGAATTCCATAGATATAAAAACACACACACACACACACACACACACACACACACCCGTAGTGCAATTTCCACAAAGCGTCGAACCATGGTACAAGTAGGAAAGTTACAGATCCCTACCTTCCTTGGATTCAAAAATCTAAGTCTCCCAAGAAGTCAAAGGCACCTGGCTACTCCAAAGGATACGCAATTAACAAGTCATAAGATTTCTTAGCCTCAAACAATCCGAGTTACTTAAAATTACCCAATTAGTTTATTACTACTTCACCACTCGAATCACGCAGATTCTTATACCTCCAACATAAACCTTGATCCTCCAAGTGCACTCTCTTTTACACTTACTAAGATCAACATTTAACACCCTTTATTAGGAGTAACACAAACAACACACACAACACTTGTACCCTTTTTTCGAAGCCTATCTGAGACCCTTTCTTTTCTTTTTTTCTCAACTACAATTTTGACCAATACTTTATGCTTTTTGTTTCTTGTGGTCTTCGAGCCAAAAGTTTCCCTATCTCTTAGCTTTCCACAGCCTCTTAAATCAGGTCATTGAGTCCTCAAAATCAAAGTTATGGTTTTTTACACTCGGCCTCCCCGAAATTTATTTCTATGGGCCAGAATTTGTGCCCTCACTTCACCCTTACTTTAGTGAAGTATGGGAACAAATGAGCCATAATTGGCCATGGTATTCATGAAGTTACTCCCCTATGTGGCTACTTTGAGAAGGATTTTGAATCCCCGCTCATTTGGATCAATATAACTCAACATGACTCAAAAACGAGGCGCTCCAAAGCGAGGATAGAATGTCTGACTTTCAACCTCAAATTAAAAGTCTTATGGTAGGGTTTAGTTCTTGGTTGCTTCTAGACATTTGAAGGGCTAGGTCTTGGGCTTCTTCTCCAACTGGAATCATCTAGTTCGGAGTTCTTTAGGCCAACTTATGGCCAAAACACTGTCATGGGGTCAAGGGGAAAGCTGGACAGCACCTCCCTTGGACACACACACACACATGCCATCTTCACAAAACCGGTCTTTTACAATTTAGGGTTCCACCAAACTCACCTTTCATCAAATCTAGGGTTAGGATGAAATCCCAACAAAACCTAGAATATAACCAAAGTCCATAAGAAATACAACTGAGGCCTCAAAGATCATGTTTACATACCTTAGTGAACTTTTCCACCAAAAACGAGCTTTCCTTCAAGCCTTTTCTCCTCCTTCTCTCTAGCTTCTCTCTAAAACTCTCTCTCACTTTCTAGAATTCCAGAATTTTCCACTTCCTAGCAAGAAACTAGTCTAGCATCCAAAACCGGGAGGATTGGTTTAGCGGCACATGGCAAGCTCTTCTCATGCACTTGCCGTATTAAATCCCCTACCATGCATATATGAGGTGTCATGCCCTCCTTGATGCCACATAGCTCACAAGGATATTGCACTTTAGTCCTCTCCACTAACGGGTTTTTCAAAGTGGTCCTTCCAAGACATGCCCAATTACAAACCCTAACAAAATCACTCAACTTACCTAATTTCATAATTGACCCACATGCCATAAAAATGCAATCTAACACACTTTGCTAATCCTCTAATTAAACCAACCATTAAGATCGCTAATCTTAATCACAATTTAAAACATCATAAGGAATAAGTTGCATTTGCTCCCCAAAAATCCTTACCTGAATATAACAAAACATATATTAATATACCGATGTTACAGTTTGTCATCGAATTACTATGATACTATAACACACCACAAAACCCGAAGACATCAGTCCCGAGATCGAAACCAAACCTCAACATAGTCTGAGACTGTCCGAAAACAGTCCCAAAAATCATGTTCGAACTATCCGAAAATAGTCCCTAAAATTCAGCCCGGACTGTTCGAAAACAGTCCCAAAGATTCCTAAAAATTCCTACACTCAGTTCCAAAATTTGGGATTGAAATTTACGGCCTCTCACGACCTCTAAAAAAACACCCAAGCCATTACATGGCCTTTAGGCTAAAAATAACCCAAGTAGGAAAATTCCCTACCTCGTGTAGTTTGACGAAACTCTAAGATTTTGGTACCCACGCATAGCTCTTAATGAGTGGACTGACTTTGCCTTTTGCTCCGACGAAAACCTACGATTCGATTTCCGTCAATCTTAGAGACAAGTTTTTCTCTCTTACCCCTCTCTTCTCTCTCTCTCTCTCTTTTTCGCTCACTTTTTGCCTCTCTTTTTTTTTTCCTTTTATTTGACTTTTTTTTTCTCTTTTTGATTTTTTTCCTTTATTTTCTCTTTTCCTTTCTTTTATTTTCTTGTTTATCTTTCTCATTATTTCCCTCCACTTGACACTTGGCTCGTCTTGAGCCATTCACACAAGTGCACCACATGTCGTACCATGTGTCACAGGACACCAAATGTCTCCTAAACGTGAGAGTCGATTGTCTCGTCAGAATGAAATCAACGATGCAATCTGTTTCATCATCCGAGATTTAGAAAATTTCGATTTTCTTGAAATTACCGTTCTACCATTTTTCGGAAAATTGAATTTTCTTAGGTTTTATAATCCATTACCAAGGATCGATGACTTGTTTGATCAGCTGAGAGGGGCGTGAGTCTACTCCAAGATAGATCTTCGCACTGGATACCATCATTTGAGAGTTAGGAAGGCTGATATCCCTAAGACAACGTTTAGGACGCGGTATGGGCATTTTGAGTTCACAGTGATGCCCTTCGGGTTGATGAATGCGGTAGCATTCATGGATCTCATGCATAGGGTATTTCAGCCCTATTTGGATCAGTTTGTTGTGGTCTTTGTTGACGATATCTTGATATATTCCCAGTCTAAGGAGGAGTATGAGGATCACTTAAGGATTGTTCTCTAGGCCCTCAAAGAACATCGGTTGTACGCCAAGTTCAATTAGTGCAAGTTTTAGCTTACTAAGGTGAGATTCTTAGGGCACGTAGTGTCAGCTTCAGGTGTGTCAATAGACCCTAAGAAGGTTGATAGGCCGAAAGATGTGTGATTTGTATAAACTAGGTAAAGCGCCTATGTGCGCAAGTGCATGCGTCGTATCAAGTAATATAGTGTACCTAAGTATGGATATCGATCCATAGGGAGAAGTGCGTTGACTACTGGAATTGGCCCTATGATATTATCTAGACTTAAACTTTTAATGAATGTCTAACTCATGTATCAAATTAAAACTAAATCTAATTAACTTGTGAAATCATTTTTTGTAAGGCAGGGTTTTGCCTCCCCTGCCACACATTTGATGGATTATTACCTAGAGAATTACTATTCGATCTGTGTGAATTCTCGATGGCCAGGAGTGATTATGCCTCTGAGATACCCTCTCGAGGTATATCCGCCTATCTCACCAGTAGGGTTAGGTGCATCTCTGCCCTGACCCTATACTCCGAAATGCTTAAATGCTCAAACCCTAATCACCACACTTGGAATCGGGATATCTCTATTTGCCGATTTAACCAAGGGTCACCCTACTCATATCCCTGGGAGTCCTTATCTCTCGATCTTGGATACCCAACAAGATCATGTCAATGTTATTGAACATCACAATGAAAATAAACCCACGGAATATAGAGCAAATCGATATAAATCATAAACAAACTGAATAATATTAGATTTAAAACCTTAATCCCATCTGGCCCAGAAGGCGAGGGTTAAATGACAGAAATAATTACAGAAGACATATATGAATTTAATCTGGCTTATGATTATAAATCATTAATAGTTTTGAGAAGAGGAATACAAAAACAGAGTCTTTTCAATCTCTTGGGTTGCTGCTGCTTCATTCTCCGCTCCTCATCCGTACGATCTTTAATAATTCCAAAAATTAGGTCTCCCGTGCTTTTTATAATTCTGAAGCAGAAATCGCGGGAACGTCTCAATGTTGGGTCGCTCTTTGACTTTTTCTTTTATTGAATGAGCGTGTGACTTTGCGACGTCACGGCCAACGGAGCAGATCGCGGCCGTTCTTCGCTAGGTTTCCACTTCTTTTTCATATTTCCATAAAGCTTCTGAAAATCACCATATTCACTTGCAATGCACAAACGGTCCAAAAAATCAGATATCAGGCAATAACGCACTTATTACTATATAAAATATAACTAAAACGTAGTAAGGACATGGATATGACATGAGCGTTTTAGACACTCATCAAAGGTTAAAAATTTATTTATGGGTTAAGGAGAGGCCGAAAGTCGGTCTTTGAGATCACGTAGTTTCTTGAGACGGCCGGGGTATTACAGGAGGTTCATTAGGGGATTTCCATACAGCTGTAGCACCTGTAGTAGATTGATCCAGAAGGGGGTCAAGTTCGAGTGGAATGACTTGTGTGAGAAGTCATTCCAGGAATTGAAGAGAAGGCTTACTTCAGCTCCTATTCTAATAGTTCCAAAACAGGGATAGAGGTACTCGGTGTACTGTGATGCCTCTAAGGATAGACTGGGATGTGTCTTGATGCAGTTCGGGAGGGTTGTAGCTTATGGTTCTAGACAGCTAAAGAATCATGAGCAGAATTACTCTACATATGATTTGGAGTTGGCAGCCATAGTCTTTACCTTAAAGATTTGGCGCCACTATTTGTATGGTGAGCAATTCAAAATGTTTTCAGACCAAAAAAGTCTGAAGTATATTTTCACACAACAGGACCTCAATATGAGGCAACGCAGATGGATGGAGTATCTGGAGGACTATGACTTCACTTTGCATGACCTTCCTGGTAAGGCAAATGTATTGGCTGATGTGCTCAGTCGGAAGTCATGGGGAGTACTAGCTAGTGTAACTTCTGGGAGTGGCAGATGCTCGAGACTATGGGTTTAGGCTTGTGTATGGTATTCGGTCAAGAATTAATCACGACGAGTGATTGAGTCTTAAGAGTAGGGACGTAAAGGGAATATGAATCCATCGGGGACCGGTCTGAAGCATGTACGGTGACGAAGGTTGGGCCCGACCACCGCGGATGGTAGTCTTGGATTATAGGGGACCGAGTTGTGGTTCCCTAGCTGATCAATTTGAGGAGATCTCGGGAGTTCGATTCTCTAATTTTCTGTGCATCGGTGTACGAAGATATGCAGGTGATCTTTGTCGCCATTATTACTGGAGCGGAATGAAGCAACACGTTGGTGATTTTTTTCTACGGTGTCTCACGTGTCAGCAGGTAAAGACTGAACATCAGAAGCCAGCAGGACTACTCCAGCCATTGAAGGTAGCTGAGTGAAAGTGAGAGCACTTCATGATGGACTTTGTGACCCACTTACCACAGACATCGTGGAGGCATGATGCGGTATGGGTTATAGTGGATCGGCTCACTAGAAATTGACACACTTTCGCTAGTAGGATGACCTTCACCTTTGGAGTACGCGAGTGTATATTCATGAGATTTTTCGGCTACATGGAGTGTCGGTCTCTATCGTATCGGATAAGGATCTCAGGTTTACGACACACTTTTTGAAGAGTTTCCAAAAGACTATGGGGACACAGTTGACGATGAGCATTGCGTTTCATCCGCAGATAGATGGTTAGTCAGAGAGGACCATACAGGTTTTAGATGACATGCTGCGAGCATGCGTCCTAGATCTTAAGGGTAACTGGGAGGTGCACTTACCCTTAGTGAAATTCGCCTGCAACAACGATTGCTCAGGTGAAAATTATTCAGTGCACCTATGAGGCCTTATATGGAGGCCATCGCAGCTCCCCAGATTTGTTGAATGAGAGGTAGGAGAGAGTTCCATCGCGAGTCCGTGTCGATTAGAGACACATCGAGAAGGTGGATTTGTCTGAAGCATCTTCTCCACCGGCTCAGTGTGAGGAAGGCTAAGGCGACAGAGACCGGCGTCGACCTCTAAAGTTTGAGGTGGGTGATAACGTCTTCTTGAAGGTGATGCTTAAGAGGGGAGTGGTCAAATTCGACAAGCGAGGGAAGCTAGCGCCGAGGTATATCAGACCCTTCGAGATACTCGAGAGGGTGGGTACAGTTACATATTGGTTGGCGCTACCACTAGTTTATCAGGTGTCCATGAGGTGTTCCACATCTCCATGCTCCGGAAGTATATTCTACATCCAGCTCATATAGTGGATTAGGGAGAGAATACTGTTGATACTGATGGGACCTTTGAGGAGGGATAAGTGCGTATCTTGGATAGTCGGGACTAGGTTTTGCAACATAAGACCGTGCAGCTAGTGAAAGTGTTATTAGCGACACCAGGAAAGGCAACAGGAATCTGGGGACACGATCTTTGGCCCACCTATCCTTTTACATTTGAGGATGAGGTGTGTGATCTAATATTTTGAGTATTAGAGATATTACTACATATGCATGTGTTTGTGTGTGCTAGTATGGGTGAATTTTAGGGATGAAATTCTGTTAAGGGGGGAAGAATGTAAAACCTGGGAAAAATTCATTTTTTCTGAAAAAAGAGTAAAACGGTAATTTCGGTTGAAAACTTAAAATTTTCTAAACCTCGGATGATGAAACAGACTTCACCATTGAATTCGTCTCGCGAAATCTAGTTACCCCGTTAAATTTTGTCGGATTCCGAGAGTCAGAATTTCACGTTTTTTGAGATATCAGGGTGTTGGGTGACACATGGTGTAAGACCCCGAAATATACCCTAGTCGTTTTCAACATGTTTAGGGTATTTTGTAAGTATAATTTGAATTTTTCATAATTATTATTTTGCTAAGTGAGAAAATTTCAAAACCCGGAATTTGTATAAGATACAAAGGTAAAAGTGGAATTTGTCAAAATAGGATATAAAAGTCATAAGATAATAAGATTATATGCCAAAGTGGAATAAAGGGAAGTTGTAGTGCAAATAGAAGGGAACTTGAGGACCAAAGTGTAATAAAAGGTAAATAAGGTCAAATAGGGGATGAGACCAAATTGGTCTCTCATTTTGGAGAGAACAAAATGTAAAGTGAAGAAGAGAGGAGAAGAGAAGAAGAAGAGAAGAAGAAGAGGAAGAAGAGAAGAGAGGTATGGAAACTAGGGATTTGTATGAAGATGTATGGATTTCTATGATTTTGTATGGATTTGTATGGATGGCTATGGGTTTGTATGGATATTAGTTGGTCCCCTTTTTCCTGGGGTTTTGGTTAGGAATTCATCTAACCTACATTTGTTGAAAGTTGGGTTGGTAAAACCCTAGTGGTATAGATCAGTATAGAATCTCCCTTTGAGTATGGATTCTTGGTTTAGGATGTATGGATACATGTTTGGGTGTTAGGAAGTTAACCTAACTTACAAGTATTTGAGTTTGGGTTTGGAAACACCCTAATTAATCTCTATGTTTGGTTTTAGTTCGGTTAGAACCCACTTTGGAGATGTTTTTATGAAGAATATACAAGTTTTCTTTTTATTTTGGTTGGTTTTCTAGAAAAATGGACAAAATGAGCAAAATCTGAGCAATTTCGGGGATCCTATGTCGCGGCATAGGCCCACACAGGTGTGGCATGTCCATGCCGCGACATGGCTGAGAGGGAGGATTTGCCCAGCCTTAGATACGTTGTAGCGTAGCAATGCTATGCCGCGGCGAGCCTGCGCCGCCAGCGTGGTAGTCTTCTGGCCGCGACGATAACTTCTTTATTCATAGCATGGAGTTTTACGTATTGCTACGTTGCGGTGTATCTACTGTTCATAGTATGGAGATTTCTGTGTTTTGTTTTGTTTTGCTATTTCGTTATTCCGAGGACTTATCTATTGGACTAATGAGGATCCTATAAGTGTATGAAAGGGTCCATTCATGTTTGTAAAGTAAAGGAAAAATTAGACTTTACCTCGCCGCCTCGGTAAGTTCGATGTTGGCCAACTTAATGTCTCTATGATAAGATAGTAAGTTCCTGAACACATATAATTGTAAGACTGCTCAAGAGCAGATATTGAATGACATAGCACCTTTGTTACGTGGGCGGGCGCGCGTATAGTACTTAAATTTACTCTACGATTAGATCTTGACGACACTCTGACCGTGCCGGCACATTTAATTGCCGATATTCTTTGATTAGTGCTTGGCACATTTAGTACTGATACTCTCTCATTAGTGCGCTTGACACTCTCTGTCGGTCGCCGACACTCTACTTTTGTGCTCGGCTTTCTCGGTACTATCTTGGCAGCCCGGGTGCACTTATTGTGTTGTGTCCTATTCTTTTCTTATCACTGGTCTAGGCAGTCAAACAGTTATATGATAAGAGTCTGAATAACGAATAAGAGTAAAGTAATGTACATCGTTCTGCTCTGAATGTACCTATGGGTACCTCTGTATAAGTATAAGCCTTGTAGTACCTACGGGTACCTTTGTACAAGTATAAGTTCTGTAGTACCTACGGGTACCTCTATAAAAGTATAAGCTTTGTAGTACCTACGGGTACCTCTGTACAAGTATAAGCTCTACAACTCCTACAAGAGATCCGAACAAGTATAAGTCTGCTATAAGTACAAGTATGTGTATAAGTTTGCTACATGATTATGATATCTGCTACTGTATATCTGTTAATGTTATATACTTACTGTAAAAGAGTATTGATGCATGTGAATACGTATAAGTCATATGTTTCCCACTAAGCGTTAAGCTTAGCACAGGTTTTAATCCGTGTAAGTACAGAGGAGGACGTCCACGATCTTCCGCATATTGTTGGGCCAACACACTAGTAGGGGTTCATCACTTGTAGGTTGGCCTCCCGATTTTGTAAAAAATAGCAAATGTACGGTTTTGTATGTATATGTAAATGGGACTCAGGACTGTATGTATTGACACTGTAAATACCGCTACGGTGGTAGTTTTATTTTGTATCTTTGTATATAATATTTTGATTCAGTTATAAGACTTGGGTCCACTAATGTCTGAAAAAGCAGGTAAAGAGTCCCAATACAATCTCGTGCCCCCTTCATCCGCCTAGGCGGGGGTTAGGGGTGTGACACATGGCTTGACCATGTGGATGCCACTTGTCACCCTGGGAGATGGACACATGGCATGATGGTCATGTGGGTAGCAAGTGACACATAGCACTTGGATAAGTGGCTCATATTGAGCCATGTATCAAATGGAGAAATAAAGGAAAGAAAGTCAAATGAAATAATAAAGAAAAAAAATATGAAAATTTAAAAGGAATGGGGTGGGTGAAAAGCTTGTAGATTCGGTTGGATAAGAACGAATGAGAAAATAAATAAATAGATAAAATAAAATGAAAGAAAAAGAGAAAATAAAGGGGAAAATCTATAAAAAGAAAAAGAAAGAAAGAAAAAAATAAAAAGGAAGAAAAGTAAAAAAGGGTCCATTTTGGGCAAAACAAAAGAACGGACAATGGGTAGAGGGAGGAGAAAACGTAAGAAGGAGAAGAGAGGTGAGGAGTGAGAAGCTTAAGCTTCTCTCTAAGATTTACAGCAATCGAGCTGTTGGTTTTCGTCGGAGCAAAATGCAAAGTCGGTCCACGCATTGAGAGCTACACGTGGGTACTAAAATCTTGGAGTTTCGCCAAACTCCACGAGGTAGGAAATTTTTCTACTTGGATTATTTTTAACAAAAGGCCATTTAATGGCATGGGCATTCTTTGGGGCCGAAACTGGCCTTGTGTTTTGGTCCCAAGATTTTTTGGACTGAATATTGGAAATTTTGGGATTAGTTCCAAGTAGTCCCAGAGTATGTTGAGATTTGGTTTTGATCCTAGGACCGATGCCTTAAGATTTTGTTGAGTGTTTTGGAATCACAGTGATTCGGTGATGAATTGAACCAAAACTGGTTCGTGGTAGTAAAGGAACCGAAAGGTGCCTTGTTTTTATGGGTCAGAGAGTGGACCATTTTGTGTGTTATTGCTGGAAAAAAGAAATAACATGTTGTTGTGTGTAAAAATCATGTTAATATATACTTGCTTGATGTATTAACATGGAAATTGTGATAAATGGAAATTATATGTAGGAAATATAATTATCCGAAATTTATAAATGTTGCATGTAACTCTTATTGTGCATGTAGCATGACATCGCATGAAATGACATGATTGCATTTCATATGCACGCGGTCACACATGGGTGTCGAGTCGGGTGTGGGTTGCATGAATCTTGTATTCACCATTCTTGGTGAATGTGTGGTGAGCTCGGAAATGGGACAACGTCCAAAATCGAGACTCATGGTTGTATAAAACAATAATAATAATAAATTTTATGTGCTTGGGTGAAGTAAGATGGGGCAGATCGCACCCCCCAGGTGAAAGACCCAAATTTTATTCTTGGTCCGACATATGTATCCAGTGATGAAAGTTCACAAAAGTGTCGAAAGGAGTGCGAAGCCTGCTGTGAGACCCCAGAAATTCGCAACCCAAATAAACACACGGGATTTGATAAATTAAAATTGGAGGGTTGTCCAATGATTTAATTCATTGGGTGAAACACCAATGACTGTTTTTTTTTCACACTTAGCATTGCAGGTGTGAGGGAGTCGGTCGGGACTCGGGTTGTGGGCATGAGGAGTCTCATCTCATGCATGACACGGAACATTCCATATAGGATTGCATTATTTATATGGAATATGATTTGATGTTTTATGTATGTCGTTGCGCGTATGCGTTAGGCGGGAGTAAGGCAATTGTGAGGAGAATTTTCTAATGAGCATTGCTCACCAGTCGTGGGACATTTGAAGTACGGGGGTGTGTACGGGGAAGCGGCGCTCAGAACCAAGGCACGTGATTATGAAGGAGGGCCGATAATGTGTGCTGATATTTCCTTTGTAAAGTATTTTGTATAAAATAATTGTAACTAAATTCTTTGGACTATTGTCTAAATAGTCGGGTATGTAGATATGGTAAGAAGACCGTGATCGGACTCTTCTGATTTGTCAGCATTTTATGTTCATATTTTAGATTTTGTGCCAGATGAATGAGTCCGTTAAGGGATGTATATTGGGGATATGGACGGATGTGCTAAATGAATTGATCTTATACAGTGAAACCTTTGGATTGGTTATGATTGTCTTGTTATATAGGTTTACATGTTGGGTAGAGGCTCATGAATAAAAGAAGCTCTGCCCAGGATTTTTGTGAAAATATGGATCCCGATAAATGAGACACAATGAGTGTGAGTATCAGGTCGCTTTGAAAATCGGGTGGAATTCGCGAGGTTGACGGGTTAATCGATAGGACGCCAGTTTGGAGCGTCGCGATGGTGACATTTATTTCGATGTCATAAAATTAATCGTAAACCTTGTCGCAGAAGGTAGATCAATATAGAATGGAAAACTTATTTAAGAGTGTCATAAAATTAATTAATTATTAATACTATTATTATTTTGTTATTTAAAATATTATTCTTATTTTGTTATGTAGTTCATATTATTTTTTGAAAAAAACTAATTTTTTATATTATTTTGCATAGACGACTTCCTTATTTTTTTTTAAATTAATATTTTTATTTTGTATTTCTAATATTATTTTAGCGAATATTATAAGTGTGATAATACAATTATAATAAATATGCTTATTTTAAAATGAATTGACCAAACATGTATTATAAAAAATTAATTAATTTTATTCGATAAATTTAATATATAAAATAATAAATTATTTAAAAATAATTATATTTATACAAAATATTTTGAGTATTCAATGTTAAAAATAACATTATTTTATCAAGATATTGATTTTAAAATATTTTATCATTATCTCCTATTATATTTTCAAATTAATTTATTTGATTATAATTATTAATAGGAACTACTTATCTATATTTTATCCTTATCTACGGATTTATATTTTAATTTTAAATTTTATCCATTACTTTTCACTTTTTAGATTCTGAAAAAAAATTATTATAGTTTTTAGTTGAAAATTGTTCATTAAAAACAAAAATATTAATATAATTTTTTTATTTTTAAAATAAATAATTTGGTTTTATTTCATTTTTAATTAATTTTATTGAATAAACTTTAAAATCTTGAATATTTTTTAATTTAATATTTAATCATAAAAAATTCATTTTATTGAATAATAAATTAATTTATTATTTATATTTGTTGAGACCCCATTAAAATAACTACCAAATGGCAGTTTTTTTTTTTTTTTGAGTCTATAAAAGATATTTTTCTTAAGTAAGAAATCTCTATTAAAATATGATTTCTTTTTTCTCATTATCGATGTTTTCTCATCATCAATTTCTTTTTCATAAATTTTGAAAAGTGGAAGGAGAAATGGTGGCAACTAGTGATATGAAGAAGTAGAGAGTCTACTCTCTTCCTTCGATCAAATCTGAGTTATCCTTGTTCTTGCTAACCTCTATTTTAGATTCGATTCGTAAATTTTCACTTTAGTTTTTATTACGGTTTCACGATTTCATAAACTATGTCATATAACTCATGCTCTTTGATCCAACTGCAATGTGAAGATCGAGAAGCGCCAAGCTCTTCAAATTCACTTACCACAATCTCATGCAAGGTAGGTTCTCTATTTTTCTGCTTTATCTTGCATTTTTGGCATTATTTGGATCCTTTGAAAATAAAATAAAATGTTGGAAGTTCTTTAATAGGTTACAATTGCATCACGCCTTGATTTGATGAAGAAAAGTGTTTGGGAGTGGGAAGGGGAGTAGAAGGAGAAAAACACGAGAATGGTGGGGACTACCACCATGTGACGCCCATTCTACACCCAATTTCATGATGGGTGACTTGTTCTCTTTTTTTTTTTTAATTTCAATTTGATATGTTTCTTTTATTTTATTTCAATGCAAGTTTAAAAGTCCTATTTATATGGATTTGTGATTTGAAATAAATAAAATTAAGAAGTTATTGCTAAAGATGAATAAAATATTAAAGGATTAAAATAAATATACAAATTATTACTATTTTCTTTTAGATGATTTATTATATTTTATGTTGGAATATTATAATTGGTTATCTATGATTTTTGATGTTGTAATAATATATTGTGCTTGAAGATTTTATTTGAATTGATGAAACATTTTAATTTATAATTTTATTATGGAGTTTCTATGCACAACTAGTCAAAGATTTTATTAATTTATAATTTATAATTTATAATTTTTCTTCCTCAAATCGAAAGGTTAAGAGACTTCTTATATGTTTGGTTTGTGAAGGAAATTAGAAAATGCCGGATACCAAAAGCTATGAAGATTACATCAATCACTATACTCATTGTTCATTTTTAGATGAATCATAAATTGTTATTGTAATATTTTGATATAATTAAAAATTGTGTATAATTATTTTTCATAAGGAGTCAAATTAATTGTTTGACTCCTTATTGTATATGAAATTTTTAAATATTTCAATTTGTAAATTTCAATTTAATTTTATAGCTTATAAATTTTCTTTTATTTAATTATATGGAAATCTATTATTATTATTATTATTATTGAATAGTGGAAATCAATTATTTTAGTATATGTATAATTACTACTTTTAATAGGAAATGTGTCAAAAATGACACTTAAGGAAGTGTTATTGATAATAAAAAAATTCAAAGGTAATGCTGTTTACGAGTGTCATTCTTAACAACATTCAAAGATGATGCTTGCTTTAAGTGTGTCGTGCATGAATTAATCAAGATGATACTTGCTTCAAGTGTCATTAATGAATTAATCAAAGATAGCAGCTTTCAAAATCGTCATTATTCACAAACACTTATAATACCGTGGCGAGATGATGCTTTAGAAATGTGTTATCTCATGTATTTCTTGACACTTAAAACCGTCATTGTCCATCTTTTAACTGTATGTAGGTTTAAGCCCCATCGAATGTATAGGTTATGAATTGATTCGTTTGTTGATACTTGCGAATGTTATTTACGTCTTTTATGATTTTTAACGATTTTGATTATATATTTCTATCCATGTATTGCTGGTTTGAATGAATGAAATTATTTTTCTCTTTAAAAAAAAAATTATATATGAATCTAAATTTATTAATATGGAGAGTTACTCCTTTAATATATTTGTTTTTGTTTATTTCCTTTTTTAATTCTCTTTCCTTGCCAATGTAAACCAGATTGAGGCTAGAACAAGATGTCAGTTAAGTCCTCCAAAGGACCAAAACATCAAGCTGTGAGGCCGTCTTTTTTTACTCTCATGAGCAATGATTTATTAAAGAAAATTGAAACCCCATGGATAGAAAAAGGGGTTAGAAAATGTAGATATGAATAAAAGGGAAAGAAAAATAGCAAGCTTGTTAAAAGTTTTGACCATTAATGGACCAGTTGTTTGGGCTACAGAAAAGTAGGCAAGGAAAAAAGAAACTAATGGCATTTATGACTTTTTTTGTGACTTATTCTACTGAAAGTTAAACGAATTAATTATATCATTATAGTTATTATGATATTTTTGTTGATGGAATGAAATTGCATGGATGTTGTACTCAGTTACATAATTTCCTTTGAATAGTTTATTGTCGTCAACCATCCAAGTACAAGTCAATGCATTCATGTATAAAAATGTCAGGGCTTAGCGGTATCTCCCTGCAGCCTATTCCGATGAGAAATCTACTATTTTCATGGATTTTCTTGATGCCCTTATGCCCAATCTTTTTGGGTTCGCATATTTCTCCAGTGTCCGGCAAATGTCTTAGTGATGGGAGAGTATGCCTGGAAGATGAGATGATGTTGTTGCTGCAACTGAAGAGCACCCTCAAATTTGATGCTGCTGCATCTATTAAACTGGTCTCCTGGAATCAAAGCCTGGAGTGCTGTTCTTGGGGAGGTGTAATCTGGGACGCTACTGGTCATGTTGTTTCTCTTTATCTCAGTAGCGAACTAATTTCTGGTGGACTTAATAGCTCTAGTAGCATTTTCAGTCTAAAATATCTCCAGAGCTTGAATTTGGCTAACAACAGCTTCTCTACTTCACAACTTCCAGCAGGAATATTCCACAAGCTTGGCAATTTAATTTACCTGAATTTGTCCAACGCTGGCTTTTCTGGGCAGATTCCAATTGAGATTTCACTCTTGAGGAGGTTGGT
Source organism: Tetrastigma voinierianum (assembly GCA_016808115.1). Taxonomy (NCBI): domain Eukaryota; kingdom Viridiplantae; phylum Streptophyta; class Magnoliopsida; order Vitales; family Vitaceae; genus Tetrastigma; species Tetrastigma voinierianum. The sequence continues at coordinate 35,310 of JAEQBH010005970.1, forward strand.
AACCATTGATTTCTCTTTCTGTTACTTCCTTGGACTTCCTATGCTGAAACTTGAGAACCCAAATCTGAGAATGATGGTTCAGAACCTGACTGAGCTTAGAGAACTCTATCTTGATGGTGTAAACATTTCAGCACAAGGGAATGAATGGTGCCAGGCATTATCATCTTCAGTGCCTAATCTCCAAGTTCTGAGCTTATCAAGCTGTTACCTTTCTGGCCCCCTTGATTCTTCTCTGCTGAAGCTTCGGTCTCTCTCAAGCATCCGCCTGGACAATAACAACTTCTCTGCTCCTGTTCCAGACTTCCTAGCGAATTTCACAAATTTGACTCAATTGCGACTCAGTTGTTGTGGATTATATGGAACATTTCCAGAAAAGATATTTCAGGTACGAACCCTCCAGATTCTTGATTTGTCATACAACAAGTTACTTCAGGGTTCTTTGCCAGAATTCCCTCGTGGTGGATCTCTGGAAACCTTGGAGAAGCTCTCGTCTACAAAGTTTTCAGGGAAATTACCCAACTCCATTGGCAATCTCAAGAGGTTGACTAGAATAGAGCTTCGGGAGTGTGATTTCAGTGGAGCAATACCGAACTCGATGGCAGACCTTACAAAACTGGTTTACTTGGACTTCTCTCACAATAATTTCTCTGGTCCAATCCCCTCTTTGAGTTTGTCCAGGAATCTGACCCAAATATACCTTTCTCATAATTATTTAACAGGTCAGATTCCTTCCTCTCACTGGGATGGTCTTGTGAATCTAGAGACTATTGACTTGAGTTATAACTCTCTGTATGGAAGTCTCCCGATGTCCCTGTTTTCCCTCCCGTCACTGCAGAGGATACAACTTAACAACAACCAGTTTTCTGGTCCTTTCTGTGAATTTAGAGTTGTGCCTTTTTCTGTATTGGGCATCCTTGATTTGAGTAGCAACAATCTGGAAGGGCCAATACCTGTATCTCTCTTTGATCTCCACCATCTAAATATCCTTGACCTTTCGTCCAACAAACTCAATGGCACTCTTGAACCAAGCAGCTTTCAGAAACTTGGAAATCTTACCACTCTTAGTCTCTCGTACAACAACTTGTCCATCATCTCAAGTGTTGGTAAGTCAACTTTGCCTCTACTGCCAAATTTGACCACATTGAACTTGGTTTCTTGCAAGCTGGGGACATTACCTGATCTTAGCACCCAGTCAAGATTGGCATGTTTAGACCTCTCCGACAACCAAATTAGTGGGAATATACCAAATTGGATTTGGAAGATTGGTAATGGCTATCTTTCCTATTTGAATCTCTCTCATAATTTACTAGAGGGTTTGCAGAAACCTTTGTCCATTCTTCCTCCTCTTCTGTCTACCCTTGACCTTCATTCCAACCAGCTCCGTGGGTCAATTCCCACTCCCCCACTATATTCCAGCTATGTGGATTACTCAAACAACAGGTTCACCTCTTCCATCCCACATGATATTGGTATTTACATTTCCTACGCTACTGTCTTCTCCCTGTCGAACAATAACATCACTGGAATCATTCCTGAATCAATATGCAATGCCAGTTACCTGCAAGTTCTTGACTTCTCTGAGAATGCTTTTAGGGAGCTGAAATCCTTATGTTGATTCAGAATGAGGCTCTTGCAGTGTTGAATCTGGGGAGGAACAAGTTTATTGGCAATATACCTGCAGGGGAATTAGGGCACATGTGTTCTTTGCAGACGCTAGATCTCAATGATAATCTTTTAGAAGGAAACATTCCAGAATCTCTCGCCAATTGCAGAGATTTAGAGATTTTAAACCTTGGGAACAACCGGATTGATGACATCTTTCCTTGCTGGTTGAAGAACCTAACCAAATTGCGTGTCCTTGTTCTTAGAGGTAACCAATTCCATGGACCCATTGGATGTCCTGTGAGCAATTCCACCTGGGAAATGCTTCAGATTATGGACCTAGCTCTGAACAACTTTAGCGGTAAGTTGGCAGAAGAAAGGTTCTCAACATGGACAGCAATGATGGCCGGTGAAATACAAATCCAACCAAAGCTGAAACACCTGCAATATAAAATGCTACAATTCAGTCAATTGTACTATCAGGATGCTGTAACGGTTACCATCAAAGGTCAAGAATTGGAGTTGGTGAAGGTCCTAACTATCTTCACCTCCATTGACTTGTCATGCAACAATTTCGAAGGGGAGATACCAGAAGTGATGGGGAACTTCACATCCCTTTATTTTCTCAACTTATCTGGTAATGGTTTCACAGGCCAAATCCCAACGTCAATAGGGAATCTGCGACGAAAGCGAGTCGACTGAACCTCTCGCGAAACATGCTGAGTGGAGACACAGCTACAGCTTGCGAAGCTAATTTCCTTTTCAGCCCTGAACCTCTCATTAAATCTATTGGTGGGAAGGGTCCTAAAGATATCAATTGCAAACATTTACAAAAACTTCATATGAAGGGAATGCAGGACTCTGTGGGTGGCCTCTGAATCGAAATTGCACTGATGCTACACCACCGATGTTTGATGGGAGATGCTCAGGTTCCAGGAAGGAGATTCATTGGGAATACGTAACTTCAGAAATTGGATTCGTTACAGGGTTGGGAATCGTGATATGGCCTCTAGTGATGAGCAGGAGATGGAGGAGATGCTACTACAAACATGTTGATAGAATTCTTTCAAAGATTCTCAATCACCAAAACCAAGAAAGAGCATGTGGTGGAAGAAGATCTCACAGAATTGGGAGGCGGAGAATGTAGCAGTGATAAAGAGGTATGTGGCTTCTCTTGTGCACGCTGGTTGTTTGAATGAGAAGATGAACCGACAGCTGCGGCAGAAATCTGGAGGCATAAGTTGTAGAAACAAATTAAGTAACTGAGGCGTGTTTGTAGAACATTATCCTTAAGAATTTTATTCCCCAGGATTCAACAGTCCTTTAGAAAGTGTCTTTGGAACAGGAATAGCAGGGAGAGAGTAATTCAGAGAGGAATAGAAAAGATGTGTTCTTCAACATTAGCAAAGATCTCAATTTATAGGAAAACAATTCTGTAACAGTTTGGTTTGAGGTTTGAAACTTGAAAATTAGCTATTTGCCATTAAGGATAAAATTTAAAGCAAAATGGCTGTTAGGAATTGAATTCAGAAAAATCGATGTTAGGAATTGAATCCAGAAAATAGTTGTTGAATAAACCGTTTTGAATTTACTGAGAATTTAAGACCTTAAACATTTTGATTTTTCAATAGTCAAAAAGCAAGGTTTTCATATAAGCAAAACAAACAAAAAAACTTTTTGGAGCAAAACTAAATGTGACTCGTGATAATCACGCACGGGGGAGGGAGGGGAATCCATTTATTTGCATTGAAATCGGGCTTTCGGCCCATTTCTTGTGCACACAACGCCACACAACGCCTCCCCTCGTCTCAAGCGTTGTACAAGCCCATAGATGAGTTTTAGTGTATAAACCCAAAAAAAACTCGTCTCTTTTTCATGTGGGACAAGTTCTTTTTAAAAAAGACTACTTTTTACTAACAATCCCCCACATTTTTAAAAAAGATATTTAAATTTAAAACATTTTGCTTAGATTGAGGAAGAAGGTGTAAGCGCCTTAAATTTGGCATTTAATGAACTATGAATCAAACATAGATGAATACGATTTAATTTATAGAGTATTGGTAAAGATTATAGCTTCTATGAACCAGAGTACTCTTGATCGTAAATTAAGGACTTTATCATCAACATCACACATTACGATTCTTGTTATTCAAAGCCGTTGTGCGTGATTAGGCCATGCGTGTGCCTGGTCATTTCTTAATTGCTCTATAAATTTGCCAAAACATTTCATGAGGCTGACCCTCCCTGCCCATAGGTGATTTCATTAAGTGCATACTGCATTTATATGTACCACCTATAAGGGATATGAAATCATTAAGAGTATCACTCAACCTCTCAAAATATGCATTGTAGAACCATAACCACACCATAGGAAGGGACAATTTTATAGGTGCTATCAGGATTAGCAAGTGACTTGTTATTACCTATATGAACCTTCTTTATGGGATCTTCAATCGCAACGGTTGGGTTCCCATTACTGCTAATCTTTAATTGGCTTAAGTCTTATTCCACTCGATGTTTCCAAAATCAACTTCCTTCCCAAGGGTTTAGTTAGAGGATCGACCAAATTCACTTCTGACTTTACATAGTAAACTAAAATAATTTCATCTTTCAACATTTGTTTCACAACCTCATGTATCTTAGGCGAGTGTGTCTATTTTTCCCATTGAATGCTTTCTTTGCAATTGATATTCTTTGCTTGAATCCTGATGCATGGACATCAAAGGTGCTTGCATTCCCAGAGAGGAATTCATGACGGGAAGTTTCTTAACCACTCGACTTTTTACCGACGATTCAAGAAGTATAAACTCGGTTCCCACGATAAGTAGCGATAAGGGTTTGTTTAGATGATTTCTAAGCAACAACACCACTTCCCAAAGTAAAAATATAACCACTTATGAATTTTATCTCATCTGAATCTGAGATCCAGTTAACATCACAGTGGGAAATCCACTATATAGGATACCATAATTAATGATACCCCTTAAGTATTTCATTAGTCTAGCTAATGCATTCCAATTATCATTATTGGGATTATGTGTATAACTACTTAATCTACACACTACATATGAAATGTCAGGTCTAGAAAAGTTATTAGATGCATCGAATACGATAATTTGCGCATACTCGTATTGACCCATGAATCGTATCGATTTTTTCATTAAATGGGTGTTAGCATCATAAGGGGCACTCATAGGTTTAACATCGAAGTGTCCAAACCTCTTGAGTATTTTCTCAACATAATGTTAATGAGATAACATTATACTATCACCCATATTTGTGATCCTAGTTAAGTATATCTATATATCTTATAATCAAACTATAAAATAATCTCTAAATACATGTCAGTTCAGAAATATACAAAATCATAATAAATAACATAATGTCTGTGCAACATATTATTTAATGTAAGGCTTCTTCATTGGTCGGTATTCATACGTTGAATTGATATAGATCTTTAATCGAATTAATGAAGTCCATGATACATAACATAGCATGAAGGAAATCATGATGGGATCATGATAATAAGATTTCTATTATGTGGAATTATGTTAGTGTCTAAATTATCCCTAGTCATTGGTTCAACAAGACTAGACATTGTTGATCCAGATAGACTAGCACATGTCATACTCCTTGATTGGATTAAGCAGTAGATCTTATAAACTGTGATCATGAGTTTATCAGAGTTGGTGTGTGGATGCTTGCTAAGAGTAGCTAAGTACATCGGAGACCTATAATGAGACAATCATATGGATCATCTATTTAAATGTAGATGATTGTCTCATCATAGCAATGGTGCAAGTATCCTTAGACTTGAGGTGTTCAAGGATATCTTGGATGCTGATCTTATACTTTGACCTCAATCCATGTTGCCTCTCAGGGGGTCGCTCATTAGACGAGGATTGGGTATAGTTTGAGGTGTTCGAAGGTAATTGAGTAGCCAATAAAGGATTCGCCACTCCTAATAGAGGGAGAGTATACCTAAGGCCTCTTGTCGGAATCATTACTCGGGAATCTCTAGCCAGAGTGAAAATACCTTAAGGAGTGTCTTCAAGTGAATAAAGGCAGAGTGGTGAATCCGGGGACAAGATCAAATATCACTTGGGCTAGGTGTGGCATAGCCAATCTAGTGGGAGCTACACATTGTCCATGCTCTGAACCAAGTAGGGTATAGATTGGTGAAAAGACGAATTACACGATATTTGTCTATGGGAATGGTATGCAGTCAGACCATGACTCTCGATTGATTTGGGAATCATGATGTATTCTTCAGATACCAATCTTGACTTGCTTAATTCAATAGTTGAATCAAGTGTCCAACATAACCGGAACCTAATGGGTCACACACATAGAAGAGTGTGGGGTTGATATGAAACGGATTTGGATGTGATCAAAATATGAGGGAGTTAATTCTCATGAATGAAATGTCATGGGATTAGTGGAATCCCGGGTTTTGAAAGTCCTCACTTAGAGAGATAATAGGCTTGGGCTTGTACCTTGGCTTAGGGCCGTGTGAGAACTCTCCATAATGCATGGGGATGCGTGTAGCCTATCATCACTTAAAGTGAGGGGCATTTTGGTCATTTCACAGGATGGGGTTTTCCTATAAAAGGAATGTTATGGAAACCCTAATGAGATTGATGACTCTTTGAGACATAAGGAGAGTCCATGAGAAAAAGCCATTTTGTGTGTTCTCTCATCTCAAAGAAGGTGTTCTAGAGTTTGAGAGACCTGGGTTTTTGGCTTCCTCTTCGGATCAAGACTTGGCTAACACCGGGACCCTTTCTGAGATCGTTGCCTTGGAGGTTTTCGGCTTCACTCTTCGTATGGATACCGTTAGAGGCGAACCTAGGACTTGGTTCGCTTCGGTCTAAAGCTGCCCAGACCACCAGCTCGGTTTTGGAATTGACACAAGGTAATCCTACACCCTTCTCTTTGTTGTAGAACCTAATTTTATGCTACAAGGGGTCCTTGGATGGGTTTTGTTGGGATTTTTTTTTTTTTTGTTTTTCTGCTCCTATTGGCAAGTGTTGCCACCCATGAAACCCTTCACTATGTACCACATCTAGGCTAGTGCCGAAAATCAACATATCATTTACATACAATGTAATGAATGAATACACATTCTTTCTCTATACACTTTGCATACACACATTTATCCACTTCAACAGATAAAAACCCAGTATTCAACAAAACATTATCAAATTTCTCATGCCACCGTTTAGGTGCTTGTTTTAAACCGTATAGAGACTTGCACAATTTGCAAACTTTATTTTCTTGTCCAGGTGTAATACAACCTTCAGGTTATAACATGTAAATTTCTTCCTATAAATCTCCATTTAAAAAAGTTGTTTAAACATCCATTTGATGGATAAAAAGTTTATGAATAGAAGTTAACACAATCAAAATACGAATGGAGAAATATTATTAACAGGAGCAAATGTATCAAAATAATCAACATTTTGTTTTTGTGAAAAACCTTTGGCTACTAACCTAGCTTTATACTCCAGATTAGACCCATATGATAACAATATTTTCTTTTGACAATCCACTTGTAACTAATAGGTTTTCTCCTGAAGGTAAATCGACTAACTCCCAAGTTTGATTTTTTTAAATAGAGTCAAGCTCAATTTTAGTAGCTTCTTTCCATAGCAATGCGTTAGGGGAAGAAATAGCTTCAAAATAAAAAGACGGTTCATTTTCAACCAAATAAGTATAAAAATCATCTCCAAAAGAAAACTCTTTTCTTTGTCTCTTACTTCTTCTCAACTCATTATGAGAGCTTTCCATATCATCTACATTAGTTGGCACATGCTCATCATATAATTTTTCTATATCATCCATAATTGCGGGTGCACAAGAAATTTTTTTAGAAAGTGGAAAAATATGCTTAAAAAATTCAGCATTTTTTGTTTCAATAATAGTATTGCATTCTAGAACATCACTTTTTAAAACAAGAAATCTATAAGCAGCACTATTACTAGCATACCCAATAAACATGCAATCCGAAGTCTTTGATCTTATTTTCTTCTTTTTAGGATCAAGTAACATAACCTTGGCAAGACACCCCTACACTTTTAAATATTTCAAATTGAGTGCTTGACCTTTCTCAACTCATAGGTGTCCTACCAGTCTTTCTATATGAAATTCTATTATGTAGATGACATGTAGACAATATAGCTTCACCCCACAAGTTATTAGGAGCTGAAGCACTGATAAGCAGAGAATTCATCATCCTTTTAAGAGTCCTATTCTTTCTTTCAGCAACTCCATTTGACTTAGGTGAATATGGATGAGTTACTTCATGAATTATTCCTTCCTTTTTACAATAATCATTTAAAAGGATGTATTTGCCACCTCTATCATATCTAATCCTTTTGATTTTCCTATCAAGTTGATTTTCTACTTCAACTTTATAGCTTAAGAACATATCAAATGAATCATCTTTATTTCTAAACAAGTAAACTCTAGTGAACCTAGAATAATCATCAATGAAGGTCATATAAAATTTCTTACCTCATCTAGTCATGGTTTGTTTCAAATCTCCTAGATCAGAATGAATTAGTTCTAACAGTTTTGTTTCTCTAGTTATTGACCCACGTCTTTTTAGCTAGCTTAGAAGTGGCACATATTTGACAATTACTTAAGCCTAAATAATTAATCAATATTATTTATAAGGCCTAGAGATTAGATCTTATTAATGTATCCACTACTAACATGTCCTAATCTAGCGTGCCATACTTTATAGGAATCAACCAAGTAAGCAGAAGAAGAAGAATTTCCATTCATAACTTTAGAAATACTGAGCACAAAGAGCCCCTGATTACAAAACCCTTTTCCCATAAAGACATTATTTTTTGTCATTACAATCTTATCGTATTCAAATGACACTTTAACCGCACTTTTCGATAGAACCTTTAAACTAAATTTTCTCTAATATTAGGAATATGCAGCACCTTATTCAAAGCCAGAGTCTTTCCCGAAGTGAGCTTCAACATGACTTTGCCTTTTCCCAAAACTTGAGTAGTGTGAGAGTCACCAAGGTAAACAACCTTTTCGTCATCCCCTATTGGAGTGTAGGAGGTAAAAGCATCTTTGTTTGCACAAATATGTCTTATTACACCAGAGTCTACCACCCAATTCTTGGAATTGGTCATCATGTTAGCTTGTGAGACAACAACAGCTATTATGTCATCTTTTTCAACCAAGTTGCCTTTAGGAGGATTTCCACTATTTCCAGTTTTTACTCTCTTTCTACATTGGGGTGCGTGATGGCATGGTTTGCCACAAACATGACAAGTTCCTTTCTTTTTTAAAGTATAGGGGTTAGAAATTTTGTATTTGTTATCAGAGTTTTGAGCTTTATGATTATACCTTTTTGGGTTGGTTTGGACCAAGTTTGCCTTGGTGGTCATTTGTTTTGCTTTGGTTTCCTTTTGCTCTTTGCAGTTTATATCTTCAATGATGATTGGAGTGATCAAATGAGCTAAGGACAACTGCTTCTGTTTTGTGTTTTAATTGTTGTTTGTAGTCACTCCATGAGTCAGGTAGTTTCTCAATCAATAATCCTACTACAAACTATTCGGGTAGTTCTATCTTTTCAACCCTTAATTCTTCCAGCAATTTGTGGTATTCATTGATTTGGAGCTTAATGTTCTTGTTGTCTACCATCTCCCACTTGTAGTAGTTTCCCTACAAAACTTTGCTTGAATCCTCGGTTATTATTACTTAGTGAGCATTGACTCCCATATTACCTTTTCTTCCTTGGAGGCACAGTAGACATCAAATAATTCATTAGATAAAGTAGTTAAATTTGTATGCAGACAAACCTTGTTTGCGTGTGCCCAAGCCTCAGTGTTGACATGCATGTTTTAGTGGACAACGAGTCATGCCATTCCATGCATATCTAGATTAGGAATATACACGCTCTTGCCAGCATTTGAAATTTTATCTAGAGAAGACCTCAATTATAGAGATGTTAGGGAAGGGCTTAGCGTAGGCAAGAGCATAGGAACTGTTGATGTAGAGATGGTAGAAGGGAGAGTGACAGTGACGGCTGGAGGGACCGTAGCAGCGGCAATGTCAACAGTAAGGACTATACCAACGACAAAGGAATCTGTTTCCATGGTATAAAATTCTTAAGATTGTTGTGCACGCTGGTTGTTTGAATGAGAAGACGAATGGACAATGGGAACAGAAATCTAGGGGCACTAGTTGTAGAAACAAATTAAGTAATTGAGGCATGTTTGTAGAACACTATCCTTAGGAATTTTATTCCCCATGATTCAACAATCCTTCTGAGAGTACCTTTGGAATAGGAACATCAAAGAGAGAGTAATTTAGAGAGGGAGAGAAAAGATGTGCTCTTCAACATCAGCAAAGGTCTCAATTTATAGGAAAACAACAATGTAACAGTTTGGTTTGAGGTTTGAAATTTGAAGAATAGTTGTTGACCATTAAGGTTGAAATTGAAAGCAAAATGGCTATTAGAAATTGAATTCAAGAAAATAGTTGTTAGGAATTGATTGAATTTACTGAGATTTCAGACTTGAAACATTTTGATTTTTCAATAGTGAAAAAGCGAGGTTTTCATATAAGCAAGACAAAAAAAAATAAAAAATAAAGGGAGCAAAACCAAATGTGACAATCACGCGTGGGGAGTGGGAGAGGCAAGGCGGGGATGGGGGTGTCGGAGATGATCTATCGATCTGAACTGAAATCAAGCTTTCGGCCAATTTCTTATGTGCGTAAAGTGAGGTCTTCCTTCTTCTCAAGTCTTGTACAAGCCCGTATATGGGTTTAAATATATAAACCAAAAAAAGCTCTTGTTTTTTTTTTCATGTAGGACAAGTCCTTTTTGAAAAAAAGACTACTGTTACTAACAACTTCTAGTCATGAGTCCAGGTGTATTTGATGAAAAGAAATATACAAAATATATAATATAGCATGTTAAGTCAAAAAGTTGAGTACCCTTCTTACTTCTTATTAGCTATATATAATTAATTTATTTTACATATATTAAATAAGAAATATATTTTCTAGTATGTGCAAAAAGTGTCAAATCTACCCAAAACAAAAAAATAAAATAAAATAAAAAATTCTTGAACTAGGGGAGATTGGGAACACTGAAGCTAGGCTGGAAAATGGGTGACAGAAATGTTCACTGGATGTGGGTTAGGATTGGGTCAAACTTCGTTGCCTGGGTTTTGGCCGTTCAAAAATTGATAAGATTAGTTTCCTTTGGAACTTGATAAGTATTAAAGAGAATATCCATTAAAATTGAAAAGAAATAAAATTTATGAAAAATAAAAAATAGGTTTTAAATTTAATAAATTAATTCTATATATTTATTCAACTCATTTATTTGTTTCTCTCTATTATAAGGACTATAAAATTTTAAAATATGTAGAAAATTTGATTATATTTAATTTCTTTTATATTTTTGACAATGAAACATAACATGAGAAAATCAATATTTTTAATATTTTTTTTCTTTCCATTAGTACCACTGCAATTAAATGGAGCCTAAACAATTGTACCTCAAATAGGTGAAGAGATTCATGAGTCGAATACCCATGGGTTACAGTCTTAGGAAGCAAAGGTAGGATGAGCTTCTCATGTGAGAAAAGATAATATAGCAATCTGTCGTGAGAGCGTAGGAGAAAATTAACGCGTATATAAGTATAGGCTCTTGTCGTAGATATTGTCGGCTTTGGGTACTCTGGGGCCCTCCACGAGAGGCTTTAAAGCGCGTCACTGGTTGAGAGGAGCTCATACTTATATAGTGCTAGGAAGTTTATTTTTATTCGATGTAGGATGTGTGAAACATGTTTCATCTGAGACCTGACGTCATCGTTATGTCCCATGGGATGCGAGTGCTTGTCTGAGCCACATGGAATTCGAGGAATGGGCCCCCCTTCGGGGTCGGATCGAGCTATCTGGGTTGTAATGACCGACCGGCCAACGTAGATATTATCGCTTTGTTGAGGACCCTCTGAGACTCGTCATCCTACTAGGTTGAGAGGAACCCATACATATATAGTGTCAAGAATTTTCTCCACTATCCGATGTGGGATGTGACAAACACCCCCTCATGCAGACACAACAAGGATCTCATGGGATTACGGGACCAAACGGACAAACACCCCCTATGGAGTCAAATGAAATAGACCCCCCCGCATCGGGGTCGGATCGACACGATCTGGTTGTAATGATCGGTACGGCCAGTATAGATATTATCGAACTTTTTTTTGGGCCGAGAGGCCCCTCATGACTTTAAAATGCATCTATTGGGTTAAGAGAAGCACATATATGTATATAGTGTCAAGAACTTTCTCCTTTATCCGATTTAGGATGTGACAAATACCTCCTCATGTAGATACAACGTCCTCGTTGTGTCACATCAAGGATTCTTGGGCGAACAAACAAATACCCTATACGGGTAAAAATGGAACAGACTCGCACATTGGGGTCAAGAATCAACTATGATACCATTTGTAACGACCCAGCCCAATCATGTAGATATTGTCCACTTTGGGCCCAAGGGGCCCTCACAGCTTTAAAATGCGTCTACTAGGTTGAAAGGAGTCCATACTTATATAGTGTCAAGAAGTTTCTCCCCCCGATGTGGGATGTGAAAAACACCCCCTCATACAAACACAACGTCCTCATTGTGTCCCATGGGATTACGGGGCCAAACGGACAAACACCCCTACGGAGTCAAACAGAATAAACCCCCACATCGGGGTCGATGATAGACTCTGATACTATTTGTAACGACCTGGCCCAATCATGTAGATATTATTCGCTTTGGGTCCAAGGGGCCCTCACGACTTTAAACCATGTCTACTAGGTTGAAAGGAGCCCATACATATATGGTGTAAAGAACTTTCTCCCCTATCCCATTCTAGGTATGTGCATGAAAGTGTCAAATCTACTCAAAACAAAAAATAAAATAAAATAAAAAATTCTTAAACTATGGGAGATTCAAGAAGTTACTAAAGCTAGGATGGAGATTGGGTGACGATATCATTCCTTTGGATGTGGGCTAGTTAGATTAAAACTTTGTTTGAGTTTCAACCATTCGGAAAATGACAAGATTGGTTTCTTTTGGATCTTGGAAAGTAAGGAAGAAAATATTGGATAAAATTGAAAAGAAATAAAATTTATTGTAAAAAATTGGTTTAAATTTAATAAATTATTTCTATATATTTATTCTAACTCATTTTATTTGTTTTCTCTCTATTATAAGGACTATGAAATTTTAAAATATGTAAAATTTTGAGAAAATTTGATTATATTTAATTTCTTTTATATTTTTGACAATGAAACATAACATGAGAAAATCAATATTTTTAGTTTTTTTTTTTCTTTTCGTGGTACTTTTAGGGTCTAAACGGAGCCTAAACAATTGTACCTCAAATAGGTGAAGAGATTCATGAGTCGAATACCCATGGCTTACAGTCTTCGGAAGAAAAGGTAGGACGAGCCTCTCATGTGAGAAAAGATAATATAACCAACACTAATCGTGTGAAACATGGGAGAAAGTTCTTAGCACTATATAAGTATGAGCTCCTCTCAATCATGTAGATATTGTCCACTTTGGGTATAGAGTGACAAAACATGCAGGTTGAGAGGGCCCATGCTTATATAATATTGAGAAACTTTCTTCCTTATGTCAAGTGTAGGATGTGACAAACACCCACTCATGCGGACTGAGTCCTCGTTGTGTCTCATCGAAGTTCTGGTCAGATGAATGAAGCAGAGCACATGGGAGTGAAATGGGTGGAACTACACATCGGGATTCGGATCGGCTACGATCTGATTTGTAATGACTGTGACCATGTAGATATTACACTTTAGGCCTAAGGGGCCCTCCACGACTAACAAATCGTCTACTAGGTTGAGAGAGAAGCCCATACATATATAGTGTCAAGAACTTTCTCTCCTATGTGATGTGGGATGTGATAAACGTGCCCCCATGTAGACATAACATCTTCGTTGTGTCTCGCGAGGTAAGGGGCCAAACAGAACAGACCCCCACATCGGGGTCGGGGATTGGCTCTGATACTATTTGTAACTACTCGACCTAACCATGTAAATATTGTCTGTTTTGGGTTCAAGGGGCCTTCAAGGCTTTAAAACGCATCTACTAGGTTGAGAGGAGCCCATACTTATATAGTGTTATGAATTTTCTCCTCAATCTGACGCCCGCCCCCGCCCCCAATGCAAACACAACGTCCTCGTTGTATCCCATGGGATTACGGGACCAAACGAACAAATACCTGATACGGGGTCAAATGGAACAGACCCCCACATTGAGGTCAAGGATTAACTATGATACTATTTATAACAACTCAGCCCAACCATGTAGATATTGTCCACTGTAGGCCCAAGGGCCCTCCCAGCTTTCAAAAGCATCTACTAGGTTGAGAGGAGCCCATACTTATATAGTGTCAGGAAGTTTCTCCTCCCCAATGTGGGATGTGACAAACACCCCCTCATGCAGACACAATGTCCTCATTGTGTGCCATAGGATTAAGGGGCCAAATGGATAAACACCCCCTTATGAAGTAAAATGGAATAGACCCTTACATTAGGGTCGAGGATCGGCCTTGATATTATTTGTAATGACCCGGCCCAACCATGTAGATATTATTCACTTTGAGCTGGGGGCCCTCATGACTTTAAAATCGTCTACTAGGTTCGGAGGCCATACATATATAGTGTCATGGTTTTTCTCACTCCCCTCCCATTTTAGGTATGTGCACAAAAGTGTCAAATCTACCCAAAACAAAAAATAAAATAAAATAAAAAATTCTTGAACTAGGGGAGATTTAGGAAGTTATTGAAGCTAGGTTGGAGAATAGGTGACAATATGTTCACTAGATGTGGGCTAGAGTTGGGTCAAACTTCGTTGCCTGGGTTTTGGCCATTCAGAAAATGACAAGATTGGTTTCCTTTGGAACTTGGAAAGTATTAAGGAAAGAAAATATCGAGTAAAATTGAAAAATAAATAAATTTTATAGAAAAATAAAAAATAAGTTTAAATTTAATAAATTAATTCTATATATTTATTGAAACTCATTTTATATGTTTCTCTCCATTATAAGGACTATGAAAATTTAAAATATGTAAAATTTGGAGAATATTTTATTTTATTTTATTTCTTTTATATTTTGACAATGAAACATAACATGAAAATCAATATTTTTAGTTTTTTCTTTATGTGGTACTTTGAATTACAGCGGAGCCTAAACAATTGTACCTTAATAGAAAGAAATTCATGAGCCAAATACTTACATGGAGTTACGATCTTGAAAGTAAAGGTAAGATGAGCCACTCATGTGAAAAAAGATAACATAACCAGTACTAATCGTGTGAAACATGAGAGAAAGTTCTTGGCACTATATAAGTATGGGCTCCTCTCAATCATGTAAAATTCACTTTGGGTTAAAGGGGCTCTCACGGCTTTAAAACGTGTCTACTAGGTTGAGAGAAGCCCATACTTATATTGTGTCAGAAAGTTTCTTCCCTATCCGATGTAGGATGTGACAAACACCCACTCATGCAGACACAACGTCCTCGTTGTGTCTCATGGGATTATAGGGCCAAACGAACAAACACCTTTCTATGGAGTCAAACGGACTAGACCCCCACATTAGGGTCGAGGATCGACTTTGAAACCATTACCCACCCCAACCGTGTAGATATTATCCTCTTTAGGCCAAAGGGGCCCTCACGACTTTAAAATGCATCTACTTGGTTGAAAGGAGCCCATACATATATAGTGTCAAGAACTTTCTCCCCTATCCAATGTGGGATGTGACCCAAACGCCCCTATTATGGAGACCATGATGTCTCGTTGTGTCTTTGAGATACAAAGGCCAAACAAACAAACACTTTCAGGTCAAAAATTTGGTTTAGACCCCACATCGGAATTCGTGGATCGCTTGTACCATTTGCAACGACTGGGTCCAGCATGTGTAGATATTATGCCTTTGGGCAGTACCTCATGACTTTAAAATATGTCTACTAGGTTGAGAGGAATCCATACATATATAGTGTCAAGAACTTTATCTCCTATTTAATGTGGGATGTGACAAACACGCTCCATGTATTCACAACATCCTCGTTGTTTCTCGCGAGGTAGGGGGCCAAATGGAACAAACCCCAACATCGGGGTCAGGGATTGGCTCTCATACCATTTGTAACGACTCAAGCCTAGCCCGGAGTGTAGAAATGCTTTGGTTTTGAGATTAGAGGGATGCGGCTTTAAAGCATCTACTAGTTAGAGGGCTCCATGCTTATACGGTGTTAGGAAGTTTCTCCCATCAATGTGGAGTGTGACCAAACCCCTCCCTGCAAACACAACGTCCTCGTTGTGTCTCGTGGGATTATGGGGTCGAGGATCGGCTATGGTACATTTGTAACAACTCGTACAACCATGTAGATAGTCACGACTTTAAAACGCGTCTACTAGATTGAGAGGAGCCCATACTTATATAGTATCAAGAAGTTTCTCCCCTTGACGTGGGATGTGACAAACACTACCCTCCATGTAGACATAATGTCCTCGTTGTATCCTATGGGATTATGGGGCCAAATGGACAAACACCCCTTACGGGGTCAAATGGAACAAACCCCCACATCGAGGTTAGGGATCGGTTCTTATCTGGGCTGTAACAGCCCGGCCCAGCCATGTGGGTTTTGTCCACTTTTGGGCCCCGAGGCTGCACGACTTCAAGCGAGTCTACTGGGTTTGAGAGGGTCGTACTTATATAGTGTTAGGAAGTTTGTCCCCCTAATGTGGGATGTGACAAACACCTCCTCATACATCAGGGATGTGACAAACACCCACCCATGCATCGAGGATGTGACAAACACCCTAAATGCGGATATAACTTGTCACCATTTATTATTCAATGGGATTATGTGCCCAAAGTAGACAATATCTACATGATTGAGCCGGGTTGTTACAAATTTCATGTTTTATAAAGAACTAATTCATGTGAAATCAGTGAACTAAATATATATAAAAAAAAACAAAAAAAAACCTATTAAACATAACTCCACCTGTCTAAAGAAAAATATTTAGACATGCTAAAAAATTTTTAGCATAGTATAGAACATTTAAAATGACGTCCCTAACATATTAGTGTGAACCAGTGATGAACAAAAAGAATATATTTACAACGTGAAAAGAATATATAATTAATCGGAATACAGATATGTACATGAGAACTCCGATGAAGCTTTGGTGATCGCGTAACTAAGAGGGCTACTGCAATTCATTCCAGTGGTCATAATAATCTATCACGTGATTCGAGCATGGAAGATCTCTCCTGCAAAATAATTTAAAAAAAAAAAAACAACATATAACTGTGTTTTCTACTAACTTAAAAATAAATAAACATGTTTTCTTCGCTAAGGTCCAGTTTGGATTGACTTTTGAGAAGTCAAAACATTTTCTTAAGCTTAATAAAAATCTTTAAGTGCTAATTTAGTTCAAACAGTTTATAATGTAATATAGAAGCCAAGAAAAAAATATTACTTATAGAACTCTACTTTGGCTTATAGAATAAGTTATTTACTACTTCGAGAGGGTGCAAAGTGCTTCAATTTTGATGTTAAAGCCTCCATCTTCATGTGCAATCATGCTATCAAGGTCCCAGCTCGTCTGAATTGATTCCAAAAGCTTCAAAGCTTGCATATGAGATCCCAAGATGTCTTCATTGTTGGTCCTATGGAGTCCATGACTTGTAAAGATGCCTAAAAAGGCTGCTTATATGCATACCAATCTCCCAGTCATTGAATGGTCTACTGAACCTGGGTAACAAAGCTCTAACCACTCTTGTATTATCCCAAATGTCAACCATTTTTACCCCATTTGTTTTAGTGAGCATGAACAAAGTAGGAAATATATCACAAAGTGGATTGTCCCCACACCAAGGATCCTCTCAAAATCTTACTCTACTTCCATCCCCAAGAGTAAAAACACAATTCATCTTCATTAAAGCAATCTCTTTGTTGATATCCTTCCAAGGACCCAACCCAGAATTTCCCCTAGTAGTTTTAGTAAACCAACTACCATCCTCCACCAAATATTTAATCCTAATCACATCTTACACCTCCAAATCTACTTTCCCAAGAGGGCTTTATTTACCAAGGAGAGATCCCTAACACCCAGCACCCATCCCCTCCCCTCTCTCTTTCCTTCCTTAAGCAAAATGTTTTCCAATTTACCAAATTAATGAAACTTTTTGTCAAGGGTGCCACCTCCCCAAAGAAAGTCTCTCTAAATTTTCTCCAACCTATTTGTTACTCTCTTAGGTAAGTGGAAAAGAGACATAGTACTTTTTAAGAGAGTTATTCTTCTCTCTTTAGAGATATACTATATCTTCCAATTTCCTAACTTTCTTCTAAATCTTTCTTCCACACCGTCCCAAATTGAAGCAGAGTTTCAACTCATTCCCAAATGGAGGCCCAAGTAAGTTGATGGGAGGTTCCCCGTATTACACCCTAATTCAGAGGCTAGAGAATCTAAATCCACCATACACCATATTGGCATAATAGAGCTCTTCTCCATATCAATATTCAGCCCTAAAATGGCCTCAAATAATAAAAGAACCCAGCTTAAATGATGCAACTGATCCCTTAAGTCCTTGCAAAAAACCAAATTTTCATATGTAAATAGTAAATGATTTATCTGCCTCTCTTCCTTACTTCTATTCACCAACTTATGGCCTACTAAGAAACCTTTTGAAGCTGCTTTCTCCATCATAACTAAAAAGACTTCCATACCAAGAACAAAGAGATACGGGGACAAGGATCACCTTGCCTTAACCCCCTTGAGTTTTTGAAAAACCTAGTAGGGCTTCCATTAACCATGATAGAAAATCCTAGCGTGCTCTAAACCTACAGTCAATTAGCTACATGCCTTTACCCGCCTGAATTGAATTCATATCTCCTTCGTCTGGTCGAGAAGGGAGAAAGCGAGAACCGACACAGGCGTTAGCACTTGTACATCCCAATTCATGTTTGAAAACCGTCTTACAGATGAATAGACTTTATTGTAAATCTATAAACACTCAGTAATCAATTAGTGATTCTGCTCCTTCTTCACCATGGAATCAATTACCTCATTATCTATTAAGGAAGCATCCATAATTTGCCTACCTCCTACAAAAGTGTTATGAGCTTCATTGACAAGACTATTCATCACCTTCTTTAGTATATTTTCAAGGACTTTAGCCAACAGTTTATATAGACTACCCTCCAAACTAATAGGGCGGAAGTCATTTACCCCTCCCTTTTTAGGAATCATGAATATAAAAGTTGTATTCAGGCTCCTAATGAACTTCTCGGTTTCATGGAATTCCCGGAACATTTTCATTACATCCTTCTTGACTATATTCCAATTGAATTGCCAATACGCTAAGGTGAGGCTATCCAGACTAGGAGTCTTGTCTCCATTTAGATCATCATCAGAGTTGCCTTTAATGAAAAGTAATTCCAGACCTCCAGCTTCATTCTCATTCAGTTTGGAAAAAACCAGCCCATCGAAGTTTGCTCTCCAATCTCCCTTATCTGTGAGAAGCTATAAGAAAACATGTTATTGTAGATGAAAGTTTAGGGATGAATTGTAATTTCATCATTAAAAGTAACTTTTATTGATGAAATTTTAACTTTTATCATTTATATTAATTTTTGGAAAACTTTTGCTTACGAACTTGAAATTTTCACCACTAAAAGACATGGTGGGAAAACTTTGGCGCCTTTTTCTCCCACAAACGCTTTTGTAACATAAAAACGCGTGTATATGCATGTTTATTTTTTTATTTTTGACATTTGCTATATTAAACATGAAAATATTTTTACTAAATATAATTTTTCAATGCTGAAAATAATTTCCTTACTAAAGTTAGATATTTTTATGGATGTTACTTACAAATTGATTTTGTCAATAAATATTTTTCAAATAATGATATTTTTAATTTATTATCTTTATAATTAATAATAATTATCTTTTAAAATTTGTTAATGAAAATATTTGTGACTAAATATAATTTTTAGTAACGAAAATAATATCCTTACTAAAAGTTAAATATTTGTATGGATATTTACTTACAAATTGATTTTGTCAATAAATAATTTTCAAATAATCATACTTTGAATTTATTATCTTTAATTAATAATAATTATCTTTTAAAATATTTCGAGAATAACATAAAATTGTAAGTTATGTCACAAAAGGAGTAGTTATTATAGATATTTACTCTTTATTATTTTTTAAATAACTTGGATAGATTTTTAATAAATATTTAATTTATATTTTAATTCTTACTTTAAATTTAAGATGCTTAATTTTAAATATTTTTATGTAAAGTAAATTGTTTAAAAAATAAATATTTTTAAATAAATAAATAATCTCATTATGCATTTAATCTCTTCAATATTGTTAATTAATTTCTATAAAGTGTTTTACTTATAGAAAATAATAAAAAATCACAACTTATGTCACAAAAGTGATAACTATTTTTTTGAATAAAAAAGTAATAACTATTATAGCTATCGATTCATTTAGAAATATTGTTTTTTAAACTTGGATACATTTCTTAATAAAATTTTCAGTTTTAAATTTCTTACTTTAAGAAATTATAATTTCATTTTGAAAAATATTCATTATCTTTAATTATAAGCAATTAATTTCCTTTTTAAAAATAATTATAAGCAAATAATTTAAATAAAAAATGCTATGACAACTATCTATTGTTCTAAGAGTTTTCTCTGCTGGAGAGATTTTAGAATACATTCATTTATTTTTAAAGCTTTTATTTAAAATTTTAATTTTAAAATTTAATCTAATTTTAATTTATTATTTTATTTATGTAAAATTTGTAATGGTGTAAAGTATCCATCACCTTGATTAACAAATAATTATTTTAATTTTAAATAATTTCAATGAGAATTTTTATCTTGAATTATTATCATACATTTTTTTAAGTATTTATTTATTAAAGATAAAAAAGTTATAACTTATGCCACAAAAGTAATCATTTTTGTAATTATATATTTCATTTAGGATTTTTGTAAATAGTTGGATAGATTTTGTGATAAATATGCAATTTATTTTATATATATATATATATATATATATATATATATATATATATATATATATATATATATTCTCTCAATGTACTATTAATTTTGAAAAGTGTTTAGATAATAAAAAATTATAAATTATGCTTACAAAAATAGCTACTACATTTTCTATTTTTGTGGCATATATATAATTTTTTAATGAGCCATCAATATTTATAATATTATTTAATTTTATAAAATAAAACTAAAAAAAGTTAGTGTAAAGTATTTAGTACATCTTAATTAATAATTTATTATTTTATAGTTTTAAAAATTGAACATAAAAAGTTATATGTTCATAGTTCATTGGTCGAATAAGTGGTCGAATCGTGGTCAAACTAATGGCGTAATAAATATATTATTTTATTTTATTTAAATTAAAACTAATTTTAAAATATATAATTTATAATATTTCAAAATTATTTATTCAATTTTTGAATTTTATATAAATGAATTAATATTTTAAATTTTGTTAAGAAAAATAAATTATATTTATATGTAAAATATATAAAAATGGTCATATGAATATATCTATTTTAATATCAATATGTTTTCTTTTTCTAAACTTACGTATTATAATTAATAATATTTAAAATATTATTTATTGCACTTTATAAATAAATTAATATTTTAAAATTTATTAAAGAATACGTGTTATATGAAAATATATTAAAAAGGAAGTTACATCAATATATTTTGTTTTGTTGAATTTTTATCTAAAATATATTAAAAAATGGAAGTTACTCATTACATTTTAGTTTGTTGAATTTTATATAAAATATTTTAAAATGGAAGTTACTTCAATATATTTTATTTTGTTGAATTTTTATCTAAAAGATATAATGGTGCAGTGAAGCAATAGCAATAAGTTTTGGTTTGCTCATTAAAGTAATCCTACATCGGATAGGAAAAGAAAAATAATAAAGAATATAACTCTTGTTCAATCTAGATTGGTGTATTTTTATCAAGGCTTTGTTTGGCTAATGATATGAATGCCAAATGAATTATTTTGGCCGCCAAATAAAGCTTTGGATGAACCGGTGGTTTAGGCCATTCGAGTCCGACCTGAATCCTCCTCGATTTATTGGGATGAATCGGATGGGAATGACGATCGATCATAATAAATTATATCATAAAATAATAAATATTGTAACCAATAGCTACCGTAATTAATATATATATATATATATATATATATATATATACTGTATATATATACATTGACTAATATTTTTAGTTTATTTGGGACTAATATAACCATTTAATTATTAATTTTCAACTTTTTAAAAGTGATTATTTTTAAGAGAACAAAATAAAAAATTATAAAATAACATAATAAATATTGTAAACTAAAATATTTATATTATTCTATATTTATTGTAACAAAAATATTTATATTCTCTTTCTCTCTCTCTCTCTCTCTCTCTCTCCTATATATATATATATATATATATATATATATATACACATACGTGAGGACTCGAGTAAAGTGTAACAATAGATGCAGATTCTGAGTATAAAACATGACACAGAGTTTTGCTAGATCTCGATTAACGACACGGACCACACCTTTGAGTTCGTCTCGTGAAATCTAGCTACACAATCGAATTACGTCGAATTCAAGGCAGTCGAAATTTCACGTATTTCGAGGCAAATGGACGAATGATATGGCGACATTTGGCATGAAGACACGTGCCATGTGGCACCAAAAAATTGGACTCTTGGCACATGGAAGGCGAAGTGTCACGTTCCTATCTTGCATGATTATAGTGGTGGGTGAATTAGCATGAAAGACAAATGGCATAGGAAATTGCCATTTGTCAAAGTGATTGAGAAAGGTGTCCTACACCTAGATCAAACCGGGTTACGTAGGAGGAAGAAAGATAAAGGAAGAGAAAAAGATAAAGGAGGAAAAAAAGAGGCAAAGGAAAGAAAGGTCCGATCTACTAGTCTCCGGTGTTCGAACAAGTAAGAGGTTGATGGTCGAGCGGTTGGGTGCGCTCTAGAAGGTAGGGGTTCTTTGCTTTGGTTGAGATCCTTATCTAAGGGTCATTAAAGTGGCGGAGGTGTAGCCTTTAAAAAGTTAAGTGGTCTGAGAACAATTGATCAAGTTGTTGGTGAATTCTGAGGACCGAGTTCCCGGGTCCTTCTATTCTAGATTACTGGCTTTCAAGATATGCAAATGACTAAAATCTGCTGTTTGTGTGTGTGTTAGTCTTGGACATGGATTGACATCTTTGAGCCAGGTGTATCTTGTTATGGAGTCCCGAACATGAAGATCTGTTTTTGTGTTATTGCTTGATTGAATGACTTGCAAGTGTGTGACAAATCATGTGGATAGATCTTTGAGTGATGTATTTACATGGGTTGTATTATGGATGTAAATTGTATGTTGTAGATATGATTATCCATGAATCATAAATGTTGCATGTAGCTCTCATCATGCATGTAACATGAAAGAACATGCAATGACATTCAACATTGCATATGCACAAGGACATCACGTGAAACAGGTGTGAGTGCATGTCATGGCTTTGAACAAAGGGTTTTATCGAAGGGTTGTCCAATGAGTTTTATCGGAGGGTTGTCCTATGAGTTTTAGCGGAGGGTTGTCCAATGAATGTTATCGAATGGTTGTTTAATGAATGTTATCGGAGGGTTGTCCAATGGGTTTTCTCGGAGGCTTGTCCAACGGATTTATATCGGAGGGTTGTCCAATGGGTTTTCTATCGGAGGTTCGTCCAATGGGTTTCAAAAGCAAAAATCTTTTGTTTTGAAAACAGTTTTCATATATGGAAAATGCATATGTGAAGGAGTCGGTGAGGACTTGAGACATGGGGCATGGCATGTAGACACTCATGTAGAAATGAGCATGTTTTTACTTGAATGAGTGTGAATGAGTGTGAATGTGTGAATCATGAAATTGCATGTGCACTTAGGTGGGGAGTAGCCCTTATAGGAGAATTCCTATATTGGGCATTGCTCGCGCCATTAGGAAAATTATTTGCAGTGCTTCAGACACGAGAGATGGACATACATCGAGGTCTTAGTGGAAGAAGGCGGTGTGGCTTTATTATGTACTTTGTAAAATCTGAATGGAGTTTATCAGAGTTTATTTGTATGTAGAAAAGAGGTGCAATGAAAAGGCTACTGCATTGAATTTATTGTGTTTTGGAGAAGAGTTGGAGATCCAGGAAAAGCTAGAAAGGCTATTGCATGGTTGGGCATGTTTTAGGTCACGATAGAGGTGTCTTGGTCGCGACAAAGTTTTTGGTCATGTGTTGCGACAGGGGTTTCCCTGTGTTGCAACATGGTTTTTAGGCTGCAAGCAGTTTCCTGGTCGCGACCTAGTACTTTCATGTCGAGACACTACTTTGTTTCTCTGTCACAACAATGTCGCGACAGAGGTTTTCCTTGTCGTGATCGAGACGACCATGACAAGAGGTCAGGTGATATAGCAATTTTGGCCTTAGGCAGGGATTTTATGTCATGACAAAATGTTTTTATGTCGCGACATAGTTTGATTAAAGCTAAGAGTTTCTATGTTGCAACAAAGACGGCCACGACAGAGCATTTCAGGTCACGACAGAGTTTGGTCAAGGCCAAGAGTTTCTATGTCGCGACAAAGTATTTTTGTGTCGCGACTAAGTTCGGGCCTGATATTTTTATGTCACATGGTACCTTTACGTCGCTGCCAAAGTTTCCAAAATTGTGTTTCATGGCTGGTAGATACCTTTACGGCCGCAATTAAAAGAGTTCCGTGACATGAGATTCTGCTACGGGCATAAAGGTTCTATGTCGCGACAGCTGGAGCAAGGCATTGTTTCTCGGCAACCAGGCTATATGCCGCGACGTAGACGCCTCAGGAGCCACAATGTGATCGCCGCGTCATACCGCGAACAAAAGAAGGCCATGCGCATGCGATGCATCAGGCTCGACGCGCACCGCAAGGCAATGTACCAAGGCTAGGAGTATGATTGGGGCAGTGATCTCACTGACGACAGATTTTCTATCACGACAAACTTCTTGGCAAAGGGTTAAAAAGAAAAAAAAAAAAAAAGGACTCTCGATCAGTGTTTACACATTGCGTCAAAGCCCAGGTTAATAAAACGCTCAGAGCTGAAGTATCTGACACTACGTGAAATTTATATCAGTAAATAGTATATAGGAAATGTTGAAGACTGGTGGTGAGAAAACTAGGGTTTTGGCAAATAAATATGTTAGTTCGCATTATGATGGTTATTAGCAGCCAATATTATGCACTACTAATTGAACAAGGAAAAGAAATCTCAATCATTATTCGACATATGTAGATGGCAAGTCGAGGAAGGGGAAATTGCGATGGTCACCCAATGGTGCTGGGTCAGGGCCGACACCACTTGTTTTTTACCAGCAAGCCTTTATAGAGGCTATGGGTGCTGCAGCTACTACCATTACCGGGCTAGTGCAGTTAGAGGTTAGGGAAGATCGAGTAACATCCAGAGGTTTATGACACATCATCCTCCGACATTCACAAGGGGAGGGGATCCAGTGGTAGCTGACCATTGGTTTCGACAAGTCGAAAGGGTTTTGGAGGCCATGGAGATTACCTTCAATGTCACGAGGATCAGGCTAACTATGTTTAAGTTGAGGTGAATCCTGTGTAATGGACGGACAAGTCTCAAGGATTCGAGATGATGACATGGGGAGAGTTCGACATTTCATGAGGTTTTTCCTATCGCAAATACAAAAGCCCAGAGTTCCTAGAGTTGAATAGGGAAATATGACAAGACTCGAACGCGTACAAGTTCACGCAGTTAGCACGTTTCGGGGATGATTATGGCCACAGACAGCACAAGGTGAGAAAGTTTAAGGATGGTCTGCCATCCATCCAAAAAGTAAGATCGGATTCCTCTCCTGACAAATATTTAATGGATCATATTGTGGATACTGGGGCCATAGAGAGAGACAGATGATCTACAAGGAGCATCCGAGATACCGGTGCCGCGACAAGAGGGAAGGAGGGTGTTTCTTTCTAGTTCGGGAAAGAAGTATAAGACTTCTATTCCACGAGGATTTCAGGACTGGTCACGGCCATCAGGCTAAGGCCGATCGTGGCTTTAGCCGTTAAGAACGGCGACATGTTTCCATTGCGATCGGGCTGAAGGAATATAGAGACTCGGATTTCGCCTACGTATAAGGCTTCCAGTTATGACGCTGAGAGTCCCAATCGCCGCTGAGGCACACCGGCTGACCGTTTGTTCTTTCTTACTCACTGGCTAGAGGAACCAATATCAGCCTCGCAGTACTCCGCATGTGCACCTACCATGTCACAGGAAGGCCAAAGAGGCCTGAGTATGGGTCGAGGCCGAGACAGGCTCACGTGCCGAGACTTTGGGCACCCGGTGGAGGCTCACGTCATACTGCGACCGAGATTGCGTGACGCTTAGTTATACAAGGTATTTTTCTACTCTCGCGCTTATGGGTAAGAGTGTTGTTTGATTATGGTGCATCTCATTCATTCATCGCTGCATCATGTGTGAAAGAATTGAGCTTAGAGGTTGAGACCTTGGAAAAGCCGTTACATGTAGTTTCCCAGGAACTAGGTGAGTGTTAACTAATACGCCGAGATCGGGCGGAGCTAGAAATCTCCGACTTACTCACTGTGGACCTAAGGGTCATAGACATGTCGAAGTTTGATGTCATCCTCAGGATGGACTATTAGCTGATCGCATAATCGAGTCACATCGATTGTGATCAGAGAGACACGCCTACAATACGAGATGCAGATTTGTGTTATTTTTCAGGGGATACATGATGTTTAACCCAAGTTGTGTACAACTCTAAAGCGGCATGGGCAACACGGGTCAGCCGGTAAACCCACTCCGTGAGAGCAAGATGTGAGTTTGGTCTACCGGGTTGTTTGTGAATGATGAGGACGTTCCAAATGAACCACCGTGATTACTCCATAGAGGGATGTAGACTTAAAGATTGAGTTACACCCCAGTACATCGCCCATTTCCTATGACCCCACATGACGGGGCGCCAATCGAGTCATAGGAACTCGGGTCTAGATACAAGAATTTGGTTGACAAGGTTTTATTAACCTAGGCACTTCACCTTGGGGCGCCTCTCCGTTTACAAGAAGAAGACAAAACTCCTTCGACTATGCATTGACTAAATGGCGCTGAATGTATATAATCGCAATCGGTATCCTTACCGAGGATCGATGATTCGCTTGACTAGCCTGAGAGGGGTGTGTGTATTCTAAGATGTGATCCGCACCTGATGCTCATCAATTGAGAGTTAGAGGTCGAGTCCCTAAGATAGCGTTTAGACGCTGGGCGGGGCATTTCTTGAGTTCACAAGTGATGCTTTGATCGACGAACGCGCCACAAAGATTCATGGATCTCATGCATAGGGTATTCTAACCCTATTTGGATCAATTTTTCGTAGTCTTTGTTGATGACATTTTGATCTACTTCAAGTCTGAGGAGGAGCATAAGGATCATTTAAGGATCGTTCTGTAAGTTTTAAGAGACCATCAATTGTCTGCTAAGTTCAGCAAATGAGAATTCCCAGTCTACCGAGGCGAGTTCTGGGACACGTCAGGTCGCCTTCAGCGTGTCGCACTCGAGGCTGTCGGTGCGCTAATGAAAGTTGGGAGAGGTTGGAACCTCCGCCTTCGAGATACGCTGAATTGCAGAGGGTACTATAGGAGGTTCATCGAGATTTCTCCTGGCTTAGTAAAGACTGAGGACTAAAAAGGACCTGTAAGGGAGGTCAAGTTCGAGTGGAATGACTTATGTGGGAGGGCGTTCCAGGAATTGAAAATGAGGCTTACTTCAGCTCCTATTCTGATAGTCCCGGAATGAGGACAAAGGTACATAGTGTATTGTGATGCCTCTAAGGACGGACTAGGATGTGTCTTGATGTAGTTCGGGAGGGTTGTGGCTTATGGTTCTAGACAGCTAAAGAATCATGAGTAGAATTACCCTACACACGACATGGAGTTGGCGGCCATAGTCTTTTCCTTAAAGATTCGCGCCACTATCTCGTATGGTGATTGTTTGAAGGAAAGCCAAACCACAAGAGTCTCAAGTATATTTTCACACAACCGACCTCAACAAGAGGCAAATGCAGATGGATGGAGATTCGGAGGATTACACTTCACTTTGCATTGTCATCCAGTAAGGCAAATGGGAAGGATGCACCGCCAATCGGAAGTCACGGGAGTAATCGGTTAGGTAGCTTCCTAGGAGTGGTAGTCAAGCCAAGATCGCGGGATAGCTCGATTATAATAAAGTGATCAGGCTTAGAGTGTTTTGGGGAGTTTAGTGGCTACACCTTCCCTATTGAGTAGAGTGATTGAGTCCGAAAGACAGGTGACCATGTGCATTGTTTTTCATGATTTTTATTGACCTTACTGTTTACACAACAGTCTCAAAAGTCTTATTTGTGTTTCCTATTGAGTACATCTTTCTAAATTTGATCATTCAACTCCTCGTTTCGGGCTAAACCGCAACTCTCTTTTCCAATTAGGGGATTGAAGCCTACTACAAATGCATCTATCAAGGGGTTGCTTGGATTGAATTTTTATATCATGTTTGTTTTAATCAAGTAGAGAAGTTTATTTTGATCATGCATTCAACTCACAATTATTCTCAAGTCATTTCACCCAAACATGCTACAGCAAATAAACAATTTGATCCAGGTAGTTGATTTATTCTTTATTCAACCAAGAAAATGGCAATCATGAAGCAAAGATAATTAATCAAAACACACCAATCAAGCAAAAACACAAATGAACACAAAAGTTTTGCACAAATCTTTATTTTATTCAGAGGAATGGGCTTTGAATACAAATAGGATGAGGAGATGGAAAAGGTAGGGTATTGTTCATTTTTTATTCCTTGTAGCCCTCTCCTTGATTGCTTCCATCCTTAGATATTCTTCTGCCTCCTCTACTAGGGTGAGTTCCTTTGTTCCTGTTGTACTATGATTTTCATTTTTTCTTATTTTCAGAGTATGGTGCGTATGGGCTTGCTCCAATTGAACTGCCAGTAGGGTATAGGTGGGTCCGTACACCCTAGGGGACTACACTGCAGGGCTCCGCGCCTTGAGATCTCGATCGCGGCGTGGGTATCTTCTTCTTGCTAGACATTGTCTTCATCGCCCAGTCTAGTATCTTGGCATTGCTCTCTGTAAGTTCTCCCTGCCTCATTGCTAGAGATTCCAAGAGTGTCCTGTTGTTTTTAATCTCATGGCTCATCAAGAGAAAACTCTGTTTGCAGTGTCTTAGACTGTTCATGCAATTGTTATCTCTTGAGTCCATGCTTACCTTCAGGGCATTGTCTCTATATCTCAAGATTGTTCTCCACTCTGTGTCCATTTTTTCTATTTCTGTTTTCCACTCTTCTTCCCTTTTCTTCAGCGCATCCTCTAATTTCTGGTCCCTTCGTCTAAGCTCTACATCAAAATACCTATCCCCCGAAATAAGCCGTGCCTTTAATCGGGCCATTCATTTTTCTAATTCGCCGTATAGACACCAAAGAATTCTATCAATTCTCAGAGGATTAGCTTCGCTCTAACTTTCGCATTGTTCTCGATGAGTTTGTCTTAGCTCTGGGGATGCATTACAAAATTGGCTTTACCCCTTCGGAGTTTAGGTTGTAAATGGAATTTGGTTTTCCCACTGTTCTAGCTCAGTGCACCCTTCATTCCCTTTTTCTTCTTCTGTTTATTTTTCCTTGCCCTTCCCTTTATTCTTTGGACCTTTAGTTATACTGGTTAAGGTTAGATGGGAGGCTCTGGGGTAGGTTTCCTTGGTCCCCCATTCTTCGTCAACTCCCCCTTGGATGCAGAGTCTGGTTATTGTGGTTGGGTGTGGAATCATCCCCCTGCATTTTCTTTCAGAGTAACCTAAGATAGACTTTTCAATAATTTTTCCCTCATTTATCTTTAACCCTTCAACAATGCGTAGAGGAGGATTGCCTCTCTCTTCTCACTGTGCTTAGATGCTTAGAAGGCATAAGGACAAAACTGATAAAGTAGAACCATACCTTGGCTTCTTCAGTCAGGTCTCCTATGGCAATGGATTTAAAAGGGGTTTTCTTTGTCCCTTTCCACTTTCCTTTTCCAGCCGTGAGTAAGTCTACTATTTTCTGGTGTTTTGGTTCCTTGAGTTGTTTCTTGAACTTAGAACCATCCTTTTGCACCCTCATATTAAACAATCTGTTTATCTCCTCTCTGCTGAACTCTACCCACTGCCCTCTGACATATACTCTTTTTCCTTTTTCTACCATATTCGCAAAGAATTTTAACCAAAAGAGGCATAACTGTGTTCTTTGTGTTTCACCTGAAGATTTCATCCCCTCTTTTCCAAAGATTTCAAAGAAAAGAGAGATAACCTCAACCCTCTTTCAAGAATGAAGAACCGTTCTTCAAACTTCCTTTCATTAGAGATGTTGCTTTTTTGAAATAAAAAAGTTCCTTGCTCTTCTTTCATCTTTTCATTCGTTTCACGCCCCTTTTCTTTTCTTAATTCTTCTCCCTTCACGCTGCTTTTCATTTTCATCTTCCTATCCTCAACTTTCGCACACCGGCCGCTGGAACCTTTATTCCATTTTATTTTCCAAATTTCAGTGTATTCTTCCATGATTTCATTGAGGTTTGGAATCGTGGGTGGTAGAATCGTATATGGTGGTCGACTCTCGTGAGTTCTAGGGTTTTAGATAATGAGATGGTGGAAGTTTGAGCAAGAAGTTGAGAAGGTCGAGAGTTTGGCGAGAAAGGTGGTTCTTCGGGGCTTTCAAAATTTTCTATTTATAAGCCAACTGGTTGATCTTGCCCTACATTTAATGTCACGACAACACTGCCCTAGGGTTTGTTTTATCATTAATGCTCTGTCGCGACAAACAAAAATAGTTGTCGCAACATAATGTTAAAAAAAAATTTAGAGACAAAGTCGTTCAATTGTGTCGCGACAAAAAAAAAAAAAAATTGTCGTGGATATTTCTTTAGTGTTTTAAATTTATGTCGACAATGGAGAATTGTGTCATGACATAAACTTCCCTTAAATTTGCTTCCTAATTGCGTGTGTCACTGCCATTTAAAAGTATGTTATGACATTAATCAAAGTTTTCTCTCTAATTTTCATCTTTCTCTTTGTTCTCAAACATTCAAACAACCTACATCATCTCTTACCTAATTGAACATAAGTATGAACACTTATTCAAAACTATCAAAATTCTTTTAATTCAAGTATGAACACTCATCTCATTTCTTAATTCAATATGTTCCTCCCCGATTTTCGTAATATATTTTTATTCAAACATGCTAACATTCCCCCAAGCTTCAGATATGCATTGTCATTAAAAACAGGTTCAGGGAATTAGAATTACTCCCCCTTGTGGTCATTTTTTTCATATTTTGTTTTTGAAATAGTGTGCTTCTTAATAAGGATCTTCTTGAGTTTTTGCTTCATTGTCCTGAAAATCAACAACACTAACATAAAACTACTAACAGATTAAACTAAAACATCAAATACATAAAATTCTACTGAATCAATTAAACTATTTAAAACTTAAAAGTTTAAAATTCCCGCTTACCGCCTCTCATGAGTTTCGCCGCTTAATGTCCCTTAGCTAGACACAGTTGCAAAGTGTCTTCATTCCAAAGACTTCTTTGTTCGCTTCCTCTAGTCCTGAGTTATTCTTCATTAAACTAGTTTCCGTGCATAAGCTGGTCCTACACTCCTTCATTTCCTTGCAATTCATCATTGCCTCTCACTTAAGCTAGTGTGAGATCTTTGATTGATCTCATTACTACTAGGAAATGCATTATTACTTTGCAGGATAAGGCCACCGCCTCTACTTGAGTCTCCAAAGCTTCTCATCTGCGGGTATGGGTATTTGCTCAAAACACAATTATGTTTTTGCTTAGAAATTTTCAAGGTCGAATCTCTTTTCATGCATTCAAAATCCTTTGTTTTCTAGATGAAATGAAGCATCCGGATTCTCAAAGGATTGAGTTCTTATCTAACCTTGATACTCTCCTCTATCGTCTCCTTTGCCGTTGTCGTTTTAAACTGATCGAGCATAAGTCGCTTAATAATTTATTTAGTCTAGCACTCCCTGCCAGGTTCTCCACCATATGAAAAAAGTTTTCATGGTTCCTCGCTTGTCGGTGTATAGTGTTGAAAGTTGGGGTTAGGCTTGAAGTGATAACTTCTTTGCTCATCCATATACTTCACTCCCTCAACTTGGTAAGGCTCTTCCAACTAGTTCCCTGCACTTCTTCTTACTTCTTTCTTCTATCGCTCCCACTTCATGTGCAAGCAGTATTCTTCTTTCATTGTTTCCCGCCTTGTTCATCAACAGACCCAAACTTTACTTCTATCGTCATTCTATCAAGCCCAATAAGACTATTTTTCAACTCCGTCACGTCCTCGAAGCTTCAAATGGAGCCTTGTAGTTGCATTTGGCAAGGTCTTCAATCAGTTGTCATGCCTCCTCTACATTTCTTTTAAAAGCCCCACAACAGGATGCGTCAATTATACCCTTGGAGGCATAATTCATCGCATGATAGAAAATATCCATCTGAGTGGTCAAATCTATTCCATGAATAGGCCATCTTTTCAACAATCTTTTGAATCTCTCCACATGCGCTGTGTAGCTCTCATCTTCCCCTTGCTTGAAGACAATTATTTATCCTCTTCTCTCAACAGTGAGAGCTGGAGGAAAGAATCTGCTCATATAAACTTCCACTAATTCTTCCCAAGTGTTCACTGATCCCACTAGCAATGAATCAAACCATGTTACTGCCACATCTTTCAATGAAAATGGGAAGAGTTGCATCTTGATTACTTCTGGTCTCACCTTATTGAGCTTGATTGTGTTGGCCATCCTCATGAATCTTCCCATATGCTCATTGGGATCTTCAGAGGGGTGACCTGTGAACTGGTGTTGCTGCACCATAGTAATCAATGCTGGTTTCAACTCACAATTGTTTGCTTCAATGGCAGGTTACCTTACTATAAAGTATTCCTCTTAGATAATAGACCTCCAAAAGTCCTCCATACTATTAGGCCTCTGATATCTCTCCACTTCTTCTTCTTCTTCTGGAATAGTTTGCAATCTTTCTCTTTGATTTGCCATATTTCTGGATTCTGCACAGGTAATTCTTCTCAAATTCTATAGGGTTCTCTCAATTTCAGTGTCCAAAGGCAGCAGATATGCTTCTAGTCTTCTATGCATTTAAATTCTTCCTGAAAGTAGAAACACACTGAGATCAAATGGAGTCAATGATATAAAAAAACTATATATCTATTTAGGCTTCCAAAAATATAAATGGCTTATTCAGCCACTGCTGTTAAAACTGTTTTTATTTTTATTTTTTGTAAAACAAAGAAAAATGTCCAAATTAGCATTTCTCTCTTTTGTCAGAATATTGATTTTTAACTTCCTTCGATCCCCGGTAACGGCGCCAAAAACTTGTTGACCAATTTTTGTATAAAGATCAAATTTCTGCCACTCTTACCTAAGGACTGTTACCTAATCCCCATTAAAGGCACCAAAAACTTGTTTAGACCAAATAGAACTTATATACCATAATAAAAATGTGGATTTGTCATTGAATTCATTGAAGATTTAGTTTGGTCATAATGATGCAAGTGCACAGGTCGTACAAGTAATAAAAGTGGACCTATAAGTCCGGATATTGTTCCCACAAAGATAAAAAAGAATTTAAAGTTCAACTATCCTAACTATTCAAGTTCCACACTATTTGAACTTCCATTTCATAAAATTTTCAGTAACCGAACTAGAATTCTACTATTTAAATTTCTACACTCTATAATAAAAGGAAAATTTAAAATCCTAGACTCCAAACTGATCGAACTGCATTATTGTTGGAAGGGATAATAGGATTTCATCATAGAAATAATAATTCATGCAACATAATCTAATTCTATTCTATCATGAATTGGAATCTTAAATTGTCAAAGAGGCAAGATAGTATAGTTCGAATTTCTCCCTTAACTATACATTTCACTTATTAGAGAATCATGTTCATTTTTGAAACATGTGTCTAACCAATTATTTGTCATCAGATTTTCTTTATAAGAACTAGGTATTTTTATTTTCCAATAGTTCATACCCATTTCTTATGACTGCAGATTTCTTGCTTCCCAAGACAGGGCCATTTGCCAGATTTCTACAAGATGAATGATGTCTCATCCTTAAGATCTTAAAGAGTTCTCCCTTTCCTTGATTAGATCAAAGTTAACATAAGATCAAGATCATTCCTCCAGACCAAGGAGAGATCTCTAATTGATTAAATTGATAGATCACTAAATTAATTCTCAAACCATGAGTAAATTTATGATTTATCTAAGTAATCTTTCAGAGCTCATTAGTTCTTCAATATTAGTCTAGCATACCCTAAGTAACTGCATCCCTGCTCTCGTGAATTTCCAACTTCAGGCTACACGCAGGCCTCCGAAATTAAACCAGATAACTCGTTTTTTACGGGTATAAGTTACTACGTTGAACAATTCACTTCATGAACACTCATTCAAATAAACTCAAAATTTTAAATCCAAGAAATCTCTTTCTAATTGTGCAGGAAAGACCATAAATCACATCATATCTTTCCCAATGAAGTTGCTGTGGTCTCCGAAACTCGAATCACAAAAGAAAACTCAAAACACTGATAAAGAAATTTCCAATGCAACTGTAATCAACTGAAAAAAATGAATTCCAACTTTTATCTAGACTTCATTAGATTCAAATAGTAATCGAAATTGATCATCAACAATTAGCTCAACTTCGAAACTTCTGAACAATTCACTGTTTCAAGTCCAGTAAACAAATTGAAATTCTACGCTAAATCTAATCTACGAAGAAAAGAATAAAAGAAAATAAAAGAAAACTATAATACAAAAGAGTCCTCAACTCCCTAGATTTTCTGGTTTTTCCGCCGACCACGCCCTCGCTTCCTCAAATGGGTTTTTATTTATAAAAAGCCCTTAGTGTAAGCTTAGCCCTAAATTTGAGGTTACATTGTGAATCCCCAAAATTCTGGCCTATATTGCATTCTTTGTCACGACCTGAAAGTGTGGTTGCGATATAGTTTTAATTTTTTATTGCAGGTCTCTATTGCAACATGCAGTAGTCTGTTGCGACTTGCTCCCTGTGCATCCTTCTTGAATTCAGTCGCGACAAAGTTTCTGTGGTCGCGATAGCAATTGTTTCTTCAGCATATTTATTCTATCGCGATAGATCTTTCTTTGGCTCTTTAACAATTTAGTCATGAAGGTCCGGGCTGCTCTATCCATTCTATGTCGCTAAGTAATCTCACGTGTTAGAACATTTACGCAACATTGTTTCAGGCAAATCTTCTTCCAAATTTGTGTTGTGACCCAGCCTTATGTCACGATAGTATTTCTATCAAATTTATTGCGTCAATGTTTCTCAGATTACAAAGATTCATGTCGCGACTAGGAAAGTCTATCGCGATAGAGTCTTGTCTCCACTTAACCTGATTTCTTATTGCAGCTTCATTTTGATGTTGTGACATAGTCTATTGGTGTTGTAGATGTTTTCTGTCGTGACCAAGTTTTTATGTCGCAATAAGACTTTTTGTATTCAACTCATCTTTGTGTCGCGACCCAGTTTGTTATGTCGTGACAAGACTTTCTCTTCCTTGTGTTGGAATCTTTGTCGCGACCTTGTTTATCAGTGTTCAGCTTATCTCTGTGTCACGACCTTAAGATCCCTGTCATGACATAAAAACATCTCTTCAACTTGAAGTATGTCGCAAAATTGAACTCTTTTGTTGCAGCCAGGTCAGTTCACTAAGTCAGCATCACTTGTCGCGACTTTGTTTCTCTATCAGGACTAGAAATCTTGTCTTTCAGTGCCACGACATTCATTACCTTGTCACGATAGAACTTCTTCATACAGTGTCGCAACATAGATTGCCTTGTCGCGAGAGAGGTCTTTCTTCTGCGTATTCTTTCTGTCTTAACAGGCTTTTCCAAGTTGCAATAATCAGTGTCATGACAAGAGAAGATTCTATTGCGACATAGATTCTACCTTCTAGTTTTCATTATGTCGCAACATAAACTGATCGGTCGTGGTATTCTTCTTGTATTACTTTTTAATTTCTTGTCACGACATAAGATACCTTGTCGCCACACGCTTTTGTTTCGTGTCGCGATAGGAGCTTTTAAGTCACGACAGGTTCCTCCTTGTGTTAACGTCCAGCTGACAAACCTTGTCGCAACATGATCTTTCTTTGTCTTAGCTGACTTGTTACATTCTTCCCATGTTCTGTCACGACAAGTTGTCTTTTGTCGCGACATAGCTCCTCTTCTATATTTAGTCCTTTCGTGGTTATATTAAGAAATATCACATGACAGATTTCCTTAGCCATTTGCTTGGATACTTGTCGCGATTAATACGAACTCAATGACATAGATCAGCCGCAGAATTGCTCTTTTCTTTCTTCTGCTAAAATTTTCCTCTTCTTTTTGAATTAAAACTTACAAAACACAAAGTTAGTGAATAATCCATAATTGCATTAAACATATCTCGAATATACTAAAAAAATAAGCAGAAAATAGATTAAAATAGATGAGTTTAAAGCTCATCAGTAAGATACAAAGATAATGGCCATTAGGACTCCGAGGTACAAGTTCGGGTGATGAAGGCCATTCATGAAGATGGCGCCTTTGGTACAGAGGGATCTAACAGGGTTACTCGGTTAGTAAACTTAAGAGAGGAGATCCTCAAGGAGTTCCATTGCTCTCGTTTTGCAGTGCATCCAGGTGGCACAAAGATGTACCGAGATCTTCGTCGCCATTATTACTGGAGTGGGATGAAGAGACACATTGGGGACTTTGTTCAACGATGCCTCACATGTCAATAGGTAAAGGCTAAGCATCAGAGGCCAGCAAGGCTACTCTAGCCATTGGAGGTAGATGAGTGGAAGTGGGAGCACGTCACGATGGACTTTAGACCTAATTTTGCCACGACATCATAGAGGCAATGACGCGTGAGTGATAGTGGACTGCCTACCAAGCTCCAAGACATTTTCTAAGAGCGCGAACACTTCACACTAGAGGAATTCTACAAAGTTATGATACTTTTAGATTGTCCGATTACATGGAGTACCATTCATAGTATCGCATGTGGATCCTAGGTTCACAAAGACACTTTGAGGAGTTTCCATAAGGCCATGGGGACGCAATTGGATGATGAGTAATCGTATTTCATCCACAAACACGGCACGAGAGGACAATACAGCAGAGGACATGCTACGAGCATGTTTCCTGGATTTTAAGGGTAGCTGGGAAGAGAATTCGCCCTTAGTGGAATTCGCCTACAACAACAGTTATCAGGCGAGTATACAGATGGCACCCTACGAGGCATTATATGGGAGGCCATGTCGATCTCCAATTTGTTGGACGGAGGTGGGAGAGGGATCCATCACTTCGGATCCGGATTTGATTAGAGACACTCTGAGAAGGTGGATTTGATAATGGAGGTTGCCTTCTCATGGCTTAGAGTCATAAAGAGCTACGCCACACTGCGCGACCTCTAGAGTTTGGAGGAAGATGTCTCTAAAGGTGATGCCTAAAAGGAGTGGTCAGGGTTCATAGTTTTTGGGAAGCACTCACCGAGGTATATCGGCCCTTTTTGAGAGTACTCGAGAAGGTGGGCACAGCTTAAGGTGATCGGGTTGGCTTTACCGAGTTTATCAGTATCCATGAGGTGTTCCATGTCTCCATGCTCCATAAGACACCTAGATCTCGAAGAC
This sequence comes from Tetrastigma voinierianum, assembly GCA_016808115.1. Lineage (NCBI taxonomy): Eukaryota > Viridiplantae > Streptophyta > Magnoliopsida > Vitales > Vitaceae > Tetrastigma > Tetrastigma voinierianum. Next base: position 72,861 of record JAEQBH010005970.1, read on the forward strand.
ATGTAGTGGATCGGTTTAACTTGTCAAGTTGATGCATATGGGACCTTCGAGGAGGGACCTGTACGTATTTTGGATAGCCGAGACTAGGTTTTACGACATAAGACTGTGAGGTTAGTGAAGGTGTTATGGCATCACCAAGCAGTGGAGGACATAACATGGGAACACGAGAACACGAGAACACGATGCGTACTAGATATCCCTTCCCTCTGTTTGAAGACGGAGGTATGTGGTTTAGTCATTGAATATTAAATGACTATTATGTGTGCATGTGATTGTATGCATATGTGTGTGAATTCGGGACAAAATTCTTTTAAGGGGGGAAGAATGTGAGGACTTGGGTAAAGTGTAACGATAGATTACCATTACAGTACAGGCTGCAAGCCTAGAAATTTTTCTAGATCTTGGTTAACGACACGGACCACACCATCGTCGAAGCCTGGTTCTAGAAATCTATTACCCAACTGAATTACGACTAATTCTGTAATGAAAATTCAATGTGATTTCGAGGCGAATGGACGAATGATACATGACATTCTGGCATGAAGATACAAGCCATGTGGCACTAGACAAGTGGACACTTGGTACATGGAAGGCAAAGTGTCATACCTTATCTCATGATTATAAAGGGTGGGTGAATTGGCATGAAAGACAAATGGCATAGGAAATTGCTATTTGTCAAAGTGATTGAGAAAGGTGTCCTACACCTAGACCAAACCAGCTCGATGGAGGAAGAAAGATAAAGGAAGAGAAAAGATAGAAAGAGGGGGAAAAAGGGAAAAGGAAAGGAGGTCCAACATCCACTAGTCTCTAGTGTTCGAGCAAGCAAGAGGTTCAACGAGTCAGGAAGCAAGCTGGACTGCGCTCTAAGAGGTAGGGGTTCTCTCCTACTTTGGTTAGTCCTTGTCTAAGGGCCATTTGATGGCCATGAGGTGTAGCCCTACCGCTAGGCTAGTGCAAGAACGCTTGTGATCAAACTATTAGTGAATTACTGGACTAGTTTTTAGGTCCTTTATGTTCTCAAAATCAGAAATTCGCTGTGCTGTACTTGTTGGAAAATACGGGCTTGAGTATGATGATTTTGTAGTGTGTCAGTGTTGGACATGGACTGACATGCTGAACTGTGTGTACTGTTCTGGGTCTGAACATGAACATCCAGTTTTGTGTGTTGTTGCTTGATTGAATGACATGCAAGTGTGTGAAAATCATGTGGATATATGCTAAAATTGATGTATTTACATGGGTTGTATTATGGATGTAAATTGTATGCTATGTATATGATTATCCATGAATCATAAATGTTGCATGTAGCTCTCATCATGCATGTAACATGAAAGAACATGCAATGGCGTTCTGCATTGCATATGCGCGGGGACATCACGCGAAACGGATGTGAGTGCATGGCATGGCTTTGAACAAAGCAGTTTGATCGGAGGGTTGTCCAACAAATGTTATCGGAGGGTTGTCCAATGAATGTTATCGGAGGGTTGTCTAATGAGTTTTATCGGAGGCTTGTCCAACGGATTTATATCGGAGGGTTGTCCAATGGGTTTTTCTATCGAAGGTTCATCCAATGGATTTCAAAAGCAAAAATCTTTTGTTTTGAAAACAGTTTTCATATATGGAAAATGCATATGTGAGGGAGTCGGTGAGGACTCGAGTCATGGGCTATGGCATGTAGAAATGAGCTTATTTTTACTTGAATGAGTGTGAATGTGTGAATCATGACATTGCATGTAAACTTAGGGGGGGATTAGCCCTTATAGGAAAATTCCTCTACTGGGCATTGCTCACCCCGTCATGGGAAAATTATTTCAGGTGCTGGAGGCCCACCAAGAGATGGACATATATGAGATCTTAGTGGAAAAGAAGGCTAGATTGTGGCTTTATTGTGTACTTTGTAAAATCCTAGATAGTTTATCCAGTTTCTGTTTATGTAAAAGAAAAGAGGTGCAATGAAACTCGTTTTGTTTAGTTCAACACAGTTGGCAAGTTTTTCCCAGTTTGTATGTTGCCTTTGTTATGCAAAGGCTACTATATTGAATTTATTGTGTTTTGGAGAATAGTTGGAGGTCCGAGAAAAGCCAGAAAGGCTACTGCATGGTTAGGCATGTTTTAGGTCACGACAGGGGTTTTCTCGTCGTGACAGAGTTTCTGGTCCTGTGTTGCGACAGGGGTTTCCCTTTGTCACCACATGGTTCTCAAGCTGCAAGCAATTGCTTGGTCACGACATAGTACTTTCATGTTGCAACACTGCTTTGTTTCTCTATCGTGACATCGTTTTCCTTGTTGCAACCGAGATAGCCAAGATAAGAGATCGTGCGTATGTAGTTTCGCCTGGGCAAGGATTTTATGTCTTGACATAATGTTTTTTATGTCGCAACGTAGTTTGGTCAAGGCCAGGAGTTTCTATGTCACAACAGAGACAACCACGACATAACATTTTAGGTTGCGACAAAGTTTATCGGCGCTAAGAGTTTCATGTCGCTAAAGAGTATTTTAGTCGGATAGAAGCCTGGGTATCGATAAGGTTTCTATGTCTCGATTAAAGTATTCTTATGTCACTATTGCAGTTGCTCGAAATTGTGTTTCGCGACAAGGTATATCTTACATCGTGATAGAGAGTTCCAGGATATGATGTAACGCCTCTGGTCTCCGAAGGTGTGTACTCAGCCCATGTAAATCAGAGGGTCGAGATATGTGTACTGCGCTTCCTTTATTATTCTGAGTGCCATAGTAGTATTTTTGAACGTTGTTTTTAAGTATGAAATTGTAAAGTTTTCAAAGAATTTGCACTGTGAAACTAAAAAAATATTAGAAATTTTCAAAATTGCAAAAAGGATACACACACACAAATTGTCATAATGGTTCAGAAAGCCTAGAAAATTCTCAGACTGATGACAAAACGGATTGCGCCGTTAAATTTGTCTCGTGAAATCTAGTGATCCAGAAAAGTTTCGCCACCTTCCAGACAAATGAAATATTTCACGCTTTTTCTAGGTGATAAACCATCAAGTGATAGGACGAGATTTCATGAAAATCTCGAAGTCAGGAAATGGCTTGAGTTAAGTTTATTAAAAATAAAGTGAATCGAAAAAGAAATAAATTGTTTCGCGTAAACTGACTAATAAGGCAATATGAGTCATATATTCAAATAATAATAATAATAATAGAAAAAAAATAATATAAAAACGAAAAGTAAAAAAGAAAAAGCAAAAAGGGGGACGCGCGTGGAGGTGAGAATGAGAATAAAAAGAGAGAGAAAAAAATATTTTTTTTTACCGAAAGCAGAATCGTGATGTTAGATTTTGTATGGTATTTTACAAAAGTTGACTTTCTCCGACTAAGTCCAAATTATTTTAGAGGCCAAGCATGATTGGATTTATGTAATGTAGGAATGGCCAATGTGTATTATTGATGTAAATTGAATAACATGTTGAATGTGTGTGAAATTATGTGATATACGGGTGGTGATAAAATGGAAATAATTATATGTATTAAATATAATTTATCCATTACAGTTGACATGTAGTGTAATAGATATGTTGCATGTGACACGTAGAGTATATGTAGGCATGAAATGGCATGCAATGACAATTGCATTGCATTTATGCATGGGACATCATGTTGAATCGGGTGTGAGTGCATGGTTAGGATCGACACTGTGTTTGGTGTTCGACAATATGGTAAATTGACATTGTGTTTGGTGTTCGATGTATGTCGTGAGGATATGGTTAATCGACACCGTGTTTGGTGTTCGATGGTGAGCTCAGTAAAATGGGACAACGTCCAAATTGAGGCTTACGGTTGCATGGTATGAAAAGTACATGTGTAAATGGGTGAAGCAAGTAGGGATAGACACCCCCTCAGGTGAAAAACCTGGTGTATGGTTTAGACATGAAACCGTCAGAAAGCCCGTAAAATGTTGTATAGGCGTGCGAAGGTCCCGTGGTGAGAACTTGGAACCAGTGGGCTCCACAAATGCATAACACACCTGCACTTGGTAAGGAAATAAGTAGGCATTAGGGGTATCCAATGTGTCTAGAATTACAAAACAAAAAGCTTTTGTTTTGGAAAAAGGGTCAGGGGTGGGACGCCCTTGACGGTTTTTCATACTTGGCATATGCAGGTATGAGGGAGTCAGTGAGGACTTAGGATTTGAGTCATGAGGGGCATATTGCATCCATGACATGTAGACATTCAGGTACATCAAAGTATATGTATTTGAATGCCTGTGATTGTATGTATTGGCATTGCATGTTGCACTTAAGTGGGAGTAACCTTGGCAGGACCCCGTCGTGGGACCACCCTTTCAGGTACATTAGAAGACGGTGCTCCTTCGAGGCCATGAGTACAAAGAAGGTCGGATTGTGGCCTTGAGAAGTTTTTTTGTAAAATATATTAGAACAATCTAGTTTTAATATATTTTGGCATGTAAAAGAGTTGTACATCAAACTCTTGTAAAATATTATAAGAATTTGTATATTTGTAAGAAACATATACAAAAAGGCGACCACGAATATTTCGTGGGTTGACGAGTTGTTAGCTGGACCCCGACCTGAGAGTGTCATAGCATGGCATCCGAGCATACGGACCCTGGAAGCTCTTGGGGCGCTGCATGCCTCGATTGCACCAGCCGGGCGCAGCATGTTGTAAGGCTGGCGCACTATACCGGGCGCACATGACAGAGGTATTCTATCACGACAAAGATTTCTTTATCGTGACAGACTTCTTACAGTGGTCTAAAGAAAAAAGAAAAAAAAGGAAAATGACATCCCCTGGGATTGGGGTGTCACAATATATATATATATAACTCTTGAAAACACATTATAAGTTATGCCACAAAAGTAGGAATTGTCATAACTATTTATTCTTGATTGGATAATATTTTTTTGATAAATCTTGCATCTACATTTCAAATATTATTTGATTTTGTAAAATAAAAACTAACAAATTAGTGTACAATATTTAACTACTTATTAATTGATTTTTCATCTTATTTTAATATATACTTGTTCAATTTAATTATTAATCATTGATCTGATTAGTTGTTAAGAGAAAAATAATAAATTATATCATAATATAATAAATATTGTAACTAAATATAATAAATATTGTCCACATTTCAGTAGTAATTAAATATACATATTATTTCTTTATATATATATATATATATATATATATATATATATATATATATATATATATATATATATATATATATATATATATATATATATATATATAAATATTGTAAATCTAAATATAATAAATATTGTAACTATTATTTCAGTAATTAAATATACATACATACTTTTTATATATATATATATATATATATATATATATATATATATATATATATATATATATATATATATATAGTTATTTGTTTTTTATTGCATTAATTTTTTAATAAATATTGATCTATATTTTAAATATTATTTAAGTTTGTAAAATAAAAACTAAGAAATTAGTGCAAAGTATTAAATTACATCTTAATTAATAATTTATTATTTTATTTTAAAATATAATTGTTCTGTTTAATTATTAATCAATAAAATAATAAACTACATCATAAGATAATAAATATTGTAACTAATAATTTGTTAACAATTTTATATTTTTATAGATTTTAAAAAATATTTAATTTATGATTTTGCATCCTTACTTGAAATTTTTATTTTCATTTTTAATTTATGAAATATATTTTTAAATTTTAATATTTTATAAAATTTCAAATACAAGAAAAGTCATAAAATGGAATCTTATTTTTAGTTTAATTTAAAAAAAATGCTATTTTAAAAAAAATATATATATTATAATCATTAAATTTTCAAAACTTTATGAAATTTCAAATTTTTTAGTTTAATAATTTGTAAATTCTAATTTTAATTCTTTACTTTTATGATATTTGAACTTTAAAAAATATAAAAACGTGTCTTCATTAATTGCATGAAATGTGCTACAATATGCTAACAAATGGACCTTGTGGGTGCATATTAGTTGTTTATTAAATAAAATGAAAATAAATAAAAACGAAAAAAGAAAAAGTCTTATCCACAACAAGAATTTAAGTTTTAGGAAATTCAATATGCATTCTCACCACATCTAACAAAATAGGAAAGTTGCTCGAACTTCAATATGCTTATAACATAGAGAGTCAGTTGGGAAACTTGAGCAAACCGACTTTCCTATTTAGGAAATTTAAGTTGCTCACTCATGAACTGACTCCGTTTGCCTCCGACAAAATAGAAAAGTCCTCTTGATCACAAATTAACGTGGCGTAGTTACTGGGGTGCCGGCTAATAAGAGCCTATCTTTCCCTAACATTATGGGAAGAGAATCACCAACTAACCAAAAAAGACGGATCCTCTTTCTCCCTCCATAAAAGAGAAGTAAGTCACACCAACACAGGTACGAGATTTCTGATCGAGATTACTATTGCTCCAAGTTCAAAGTCCTCCAGAAAAAGATTGACTTTGCCATCGGAGGGGCGACAGAACACCACCGCCTTCTTCTTTTTGTTTTGCGCTTGCGCCTAATCAATGTCCCGACGTATCTGAAATGCACCGACTCGGTAAATCAGAGACCACATGTAATCCTGCATCATTCTCCACCCAAGCCTATGAATCGAAAAGTCGCTTATTGACAAGTTTTAAATATCCTTTTGCTATAAAAATCTAAAGGTATGTTTCCCTTTATAACTATATTTGAATGATCGATTTGTTGTTTTAATTTTTCTTTTCTTTCTTTCATATGTGTGGAGAAGGTAGCCGAGATCAAATGCCAAACTAGAATTAGATCATCACTATGATTGAAGAAGAGACATGTGAAAAACTTTTAGGACAAGAATCTAGATATGTCAAAGGACATGCTTTTGGCCTCAAACCAATTTAATTTTCTAAATTCTAAGTGTGAGGTAGAGTCAGAGATTAAACTTGTTGAGAATTAATTATTTGCGAAGACTCAACAACAACTATTTAAGATTCAATGAGATCACCCATTTAATTGAAGCCTACAATACAATAAACTTATGTGTTTATGATTGATGTTCACTACTGTAATAATGTAATTGCTTTTATTACTAGGTGTAGTTTGTTAAACAAATACTTCATGTTTTTATGTAATTATTAGTATAACATTGTACTTTAATATATATGTGATATGTATTTTTCTTATATAATTTAGACAAAATAATAAGAAATTTATTTATTAAATTATAAATATAGCAATGAATGAATTTGTAAACATTAATAATTTATATAATTATTTTATAAAATAAAACATTTAAGAAAAATAATAAAATATTTAATAAAAAATAATAAGGTATTTAATAAAAAATTAATAAAATATTTAATAAAAATTCATAAAATATTTAATAAAAATTCATAAATTATTTTATGAAAATAATAAAATATTTATTTTATAAATAAAATATTTAAGAAAAATTCATTAATGACAAAGCATCTATTCAAAAAATTTTTTTTTTTTTTTTTTTTTTTTTTTTTTTTTTTTTTTTTTTTTTTTTTTTTTTTTTTTTTTTTTTTTTTTTTTTTTTTTTTTTTTTTTTTTTTTTTTTTTTTTTTTTTTTTTTTTTTTTTTAAAGCTTTTGGTGATAAAATTAATTTATTACAAATTTGTTACCATTAAGTATTGGTGACAATATTTCCATTTTTTAATGATAAAATTTCTTCTTATTAGGAACAAAATATTTTGTTGAGAAAAACTTTTTGTTACGATATTTTTATTTCATCGAAAAAAATATTAGGCCACGAAACAGGATTTTTGTCACGAAACTTTTAGGGACGAGGCTAAGGCGAATACAACACGAAACGAAATCTAAAGTATTTGTGACAAAATATTTTATGATCGAAAACCTATTTTCTAGTACGAACTTTGAAAGCATTCATGATGTTCTATCTTAAGGCTTTTTTCTCTGTGGTCCATACATAATTGATTTTTACCTTCCAGATTTGGTTCTGCCTCTTATGGGAATTGGTCTTCCTTTGAAAAAACCTTGTGTTTTTTTCCCTTTCTTTTAGCCTAATTTGCCTCAATTTTTGGTTCAAGGATATCTCATCAAAATATAGCTACTTAAACTAGAAACCTCTATAATATGCCACCTGACTCTGATCAAGCCTCTCTGCTATTTAAGATGTTATTAATTATTATAGATTAATATAGTTTTATATTAAAAACTTATTTATTTTAATAAATTGATTACGATAAAGCTAAAATAAAAAATTAATAGATAGTAGTTATTTTCAAAAATGAAAATTAGAATTAAAATGTTGTTTATATATAATGCCCAAAAAATAATCATGTTGACGGGGAAACAGAATCAGGAATTAAGTAGAATTCCGGATCGTACATGTTAACATAATTTCCAAATAGAAAAAAAAAAAGTGGAAAGAATAAAAAAAATCAGCCTTGACGGAATACAGAAGAAATATTAGAAATACGTAGAACTGAAAATGAAGTGATTGTGAAAGGACAACTTGTAAGAGGACAATTCCTAGTCTCATTAATCAAAGTAAAGAATTCCATTCCATATGGGTAGGCGCCCTGCTTCCTTTGTTTTCTTTCTTTTCCACTAGGTCTCGACGGTCAAGACTTGAAGCCAACACGAAGGGAATTTTCTTCCCAAGTCCCAACTAAACAGCTGCCCTCCCACTTGAAGCTGGTTTTGGGTTTATAAGTCAAAGAGGACAAGTCATGGTAGGGGCCCCTGCTTCCTTTGTTTTAATTTCTTTCTCTTTCACTAGGACTTGACTGTGAAGACTCGAACCCAAACCCAAACCCAAACCAAAAGCCAAACCATTGATCTTCCCGGCCCACCAGCCTTTCCCACACGAATCACTCCCAATAGCAACTAACGTTATAGCTACGTTTGTAAAAGGCTTACAATTAAATTAACATATAATATGTAAAAATTGGGTAATTCCAATTTGTTTCACTCTATCTGAAAATTTTCATGGTGTAATGTTATTGGTTTTTTGGGATTTGTTGTGGTAGCTAATAAATATGTTACATTTTTTATGGTTTCTGGATTCTATAAATTAAAAATGATGATACTCCAGTCTTGATCTCAGTTTTGAATAGTCAGTTTTTCCTTACCATGGTTTTCCCTATTCAGGTTTTTTTTTTTTTGTATGTAAATTTTCTATATATTTTTTTTTCTTTTTAGCTTTCCTGTTATCTATTATTGTTTTCTTGATTTTACATAAAATATTATTATGAAATTTTAATAGAATAGTTTAACTTACAGGGTTTAGTCCAAGAGGAAAAGTAAAAATGTGAAACTCATTACCCATCTCATACTAATTTAGGAAATTTTAGAAAGAGATTCCGTCATTAAGGGGCTATAATGATGCCCAAGCGAGATTTATGTGAATTACTTATAATGGTAGTAAATAATAAGAAAGACTACTCTTCCCAAAATTTAAAAAGTGAAACTCACTACCCATCTCATACTTGAAGGTCCAAGCGTCAAGCCCTCACTGGCTGTGCTTGGACTGGGCACATTTCCTTTATTTATTTCTTTATTTTCTCAACAGGGTAAAACGGTACTCGATTGAAACCGAAAATTTAGATCTCGGGATGACAAATAGACTCCACCGTTGAATTGGCCTTATGCAACTGTTACTACATCAAATTTGTTTGGATTCCTCGAAACAATGAAATTTCCACGCTGGTAGCATCGTGGCCCGTGACAAATGACATGATCATGTGAATGCGACGTGGCACCCTAAGGAAATGACACATGGCATGAGCCATGTGGTGCACTTGGAATAACTGGTTTACATTGAGCCATATGTTGAATGATGTAATAAAGAAGAAAGAAAAAAATAAAGAAAAATCAAGAAAATACATGGAGATGATAAGAGCAGAGAAAGGGGAAGTTTCCACTTTGATAAATTCGATTGAGGAAAAAATCAAAAGGAGAAATAAAAAGGAGAGAAGAGAAAAGAAAAGAGAAAGAAATGTGACGCTCCACCTTGGCCATTGTACTTTTTTTAATGTCCATGAATGTTGTTCGTGGGAACAAAGTGTCCATGAACAAGGATCCCAAACAATGCACAACACAAAGGTAATCTTATAAATTCATCGCGGTGCGAAATGCTCACACACTATGCATGCAAATGCGGCGTTGCCGCTACCGCTATTGCGCTCAAGGCGCCGCTAGGCGTAGTAGCTGGCCGCGCCTAATCGGTGCGCTGCAGGCCAGTGCCGCCCACCGGGTAGCGCTGCAAATACGCTCCCACTGCGCGGCAGCTGTCGCGCCCCACTGCGGCGCCGCATGTCGCGACACCACCCACAAGCCTGGCTTTGTAGCGACACCAAGACTGTGTCGCGACACCAAATAGACAAACCCTGTAGCGACAGAGAAGGTTTTGTCGCGACAGACCAATGAAGTGCCACTGTCGCGACACAAAAGATCATGTCACGACACGAAACCAACCACCATAAGCCAACCCCGCTGGGCGCATGTAAGGAAATCATTGCGATAATTCCGCCCCCACACTAGAGTGCCTCGTCACTACGCACTCCGCCACTAATCGGAGTGCCATTGTCGCTATTAATTCAAATCCGTGTCGCCACAATCACGCACCTAGCCGCCTGCCAGCCCCGCCACAACACCGTAACCTCTATCGCCATTAATGTACTCACCTTCTATCGCGGACAAGGAATTCTCCGTCATGGCAGCACCTGCAGCCTGCAATTGATAGGCCTTCCTAGGCACACTCGCCGCGCGCGGCCCTCATTCGCGCGCCAGCCCGCCTCGTCAGGCACGCCACAAATTTCTACCGTCGCAATACCACTACAGTGACACCACACTGAAAACGAGTAGTGACTTCCCCCATTTCTACTCCTGCACATATTTTAGCACACTATAAAATCCCATAAATTTGCCTTATTACTACAAAGGCCAGAGAAATCTGGAAACTTGCCATAATGTATTTATTATACAAAAAACAAGTCTGACTGATACATCTTTGTTCTTATACAAGACAAAATTGGGTTTTCTACCCAGATTTTTACAAAATACAACCTAGCTAAATCTGGCATTTTCTTTTCAACTAGGTCCTCGGATGTGTCCCATCCCCAGGTTTACTTTTAGTGCTTGAAATAGTTATTCCAACGACGGGATGAGCAATGCCCAATAGTTGAATTCCCCTACATGGGTTACTACCCACCTAAGTGCTCATGCAATGGCAACCACACACACATTCAAGTCAAATCATGCATATTCCTACTTGAATATCTACATGCCCAGGTCCATGCCTCGAGTGACATGGTGCCACATGTCTCCTATGGCCCCACTTGAGCTCATTGTTTGAATCATCTCACACTTGACATGTGGCTGGGCCAGAGCCACCACATGCTGGCGGTCGCTTACCCTCGTTGCCTTGAAAGACGTGGAAATTCGACCGCCTTGGAATTCAACGAAATTCGACGCTTGCATTTGGGATTTCGAGACGATTTCAACTAAGTCCTTTTGTCATCCGAGATCTAGAAAATTTTTGGATTTTTAACCGAAATTTATCGTCTTACTCTTCCTTAGAAGATTTGGATTTTTCGGAGTTTCACAGAAAAAAAAAATGAGAAAATGGGATAGGAGCAAACATGAGTGAAGGAATTCGGTGGATAAAGAAAAGGAAGGGGAGGAAAGAAGAAAAGAAAACATGAGAGAAAGAAGAGGAAGAAGCAAACAGAGATAGAAAGAGAAAGGGGAGAGAAACAAAAAAAAAGGGAGATTTTCCCGGCGTTTTGACGGTCGGAGCTCGATGGTCCTAGAAGAAAAGTCGATCCACGCATCGCGAGCTAAGCGCGGGTACCAATCTTTCGAGCTCATCAAACCTATGAGGTAGGAATTTTCCTACTTAGAATATTTTTAGCCTAAAAGCCATGTACGACATAGGCTGTCTTCTGTATTGCAGGATTTGGGTTCCAAGATTTTGGGATTGAATATTGGAAATTCTGGATCAAGTTCGGGCAAATTCTAGACTGTGGGATTGGTTGTGATCTCGGGATTAAGGTCTCGGGGTTTCATAGGCGTTTTCGATGTCACAGTGATTCGACGTCGAATGGAAAAAAAAAAGGTTTATGGCTGTGAAGGGACCGAGAGGTGCCCTGTTTTATATGGGTCCGAGATTTGGGCCATTTTGTGTGTTATTGCTGGAAAAATAAATAACATGTTGTTGTGTGTAAAAATCATGTTAATCTGTACTTGATTGATGCATTAACATGGAAATTGTGATGAATGTGAATTATATGTAGGAAATATAATTATCCGAAATTTATAAATGTTGCATGTATCTCTTATTATGCATGTAGCATGACATAGCATGAAATGACATGATTGCATTTCATATGCATGGTCACATCACACGAAGCCTAGTAAGTGCATGGTACCGTTATTCACCATTCTCGTGAATGCAGGGTGAGCTCTAAATGGACAACGCCCAAAATCGAGACCACGGTTGTATAAAACACACAAATATAAATCACGTGTTTGGGTGTAGCAAGATGGGGTAGATCCCCTCCAGAATGAAAGACCCAAATTTAAATTTATATGTGGTTAGACATGATCACCAATCTGCAAAGCCCGTGAAAATGCTCAAAGGCGCTACGGGCAATCCTTACTTAAGTAGACTGAAAAAGACGTGGCCCATAAATAACACACGGGATTTGATGAAATTAAATAAATATTGGAGGGTTATCTAATGGGTTAAGTCATTGGGTGAAACACCAATGACTAGTTTTCACACTTGGCATTCAGAGATATGTGAGGAGCTCTGCTAGACTCTGTTATGGGCATGAGGAGTCTCATCTCATGCATGACATGAAATATTCCATATAGGATTAAATTTTCTGTATGGAATGTGATTTGATGTATGTAAGCCATTGCATGTGCATTTAGGTGGGGAGTAGCCCTTGTAAGAGAATTTTCTACTAGGCATTGCTCACCCCGTCATGGGGAAATATTTTTAGGTACTAGAGGTACACTGGGAGAAGATACTGATCCAAGAACTTAATTATGAAAAAGGCCGAGTGGGGCCTATTTATGTGTTTTGTAATATTCTGGATTGAATATCCAGTTCTGGTTATGTAAATAATAAGTTTTGTAATAAAACTTAGTTTCGGATTGGTATAGTGTAGTGTTAATAATTTCCCGGAATTTCTACTATCAGTACAGGTTGTATAGAGGCAGAGACATTTGGAGGAAATGCATGGAAGGAAAATTAGTTGTGGAATTTTTTTTTCTAAATTTGACCCTCTTGGGACTGGGGTGTCACAATCTCTTGGGTATTGTGAGCTCAAAGTTAACGACACTAGAGCTCGGTGGGGGTATCCACTAGTGTTTTCGGATATTGGCTTGTCATAGTTGAGTATCAAGAGTTAGGTGTCCAAAATACCTAGGATTAGTGGGTATGGGTGTAGAACACGACATTGTGTGCATTGATTGCTTTGGTGTTCTAATATGTACCACGGGAGATGTATTGTGGTTGTGTGAATATATGCATGATAAAATGTGTATAGAAATTGAAAAACATTAGGGTTAGCAAACATAACCCTAGGAGTTTGAAGAACAAAATGAACGTGATAGTTCAGGATGTGGGGTTTATTAGTAGTGGCACATACACTATTAGTTAGACAAAAAAAGAAATCTCATTTGCTATTTGACTTGTGTAGATGGAAAATCGAAGAAGAGGATGTAGAAGTCGTCCCCAGGACAATAGTTAGCCACCACCTGTGTTTGAAGCATAGGCCTTTATAGAGGCTATAGACGCTGCAGTTACCATTATTGTGTGCAAGGGTCGTGGGTCGCTACTCATTGTACTCTAATGCAACATGGACCAGAGAGACAGTAACCTATAGGGGTTTCTGTGCACATCATCCTCCGACATACATGGGAGGAAGAGACTCAATACCAGTGACAGCCTTGGCCACGAAAGAGAAGTAGAAATGCAAGAAGACAGATAATGAGTGCTAGTGGCAAGAGAAAGGAGATTCAACCTTCTTCAAGCTCTGGTTAAGCGTAAGACTTCTAATTTCAAAGATTTCAGGACAGGGTCATACATCGGGCCAAGGCCAAACCGTTTCCATCCCGCCAGACCAATGACATGTCTACTACACACCCTATTACGTGAGACGAGATTGCCCGCAGAGGCAGGGATCCCAGGGATACGGGACACCTTAGTCCCAGTCATTAGTGGGACATACGCAGACACAATTTGTTCCTCCTTACCCCAGCATGGGCCAGGGGAACAGATGTCAGTCTTAAGGTGTTGCACAAGCACCTACTATTTCACAGATGGGCCACATGGGCCAAGGCATGGGTTGGGGTCGAGGCCAAGACTTCCAGACCGATACTTCAAGGACCTAGGGGTGTGTCTACGCCATCACACCATAGACTGAGCCAGTTGATCAATCATTGATATAGGGTATGTTTCTGCTATCTCGCCTATGGGTAAAGATATTGTTTGATTTTGGTGCATCACATTCTTTTGTGGCTGCATCTAATGTGGATTTTTTAGGCTTAGAGGTGGAAACCTTGGAAGAGCCGTTACATATGAGTTGTAACACCCCGTCCCAAGAGGGTGTACGGTATGTGTAACCGTATGTGCACCAAGGGCTTCCTTAATTAATTTAATACTGATAATGTAATTTTGGAAAGTTGTTTTAAGGTGAAATTTAAAGTTTTCAAAGAATTGTGGCACTTTTTACAATTAAGGAAAGTGGAGGGTGAAAGTATAATTAATGCAGTTTAAATAGTAAAATAATAATAATAAATTGCCAAAATAGTTCAGTGGAAATTGAAAATTTAGATTTCTGATGACGAAACTGATTGCGCCGTTAAATTCGTTTCCTCAAAGCAAATCTAGTAACCCAGAAAGTTTCAAATTCCAGATGCTGAATATTTTACGAATTTCTAGCGACTTAGTTTAGGAGTGAACCCGAAAATCGGGATTTTAGAAAAATTTAAATTCAAGTAAATATTTAAAAGTTAATATTCAATTAGGATAAATAAAATTTTTCGAGACAAAAATGGATCTGAATGAGGTAATAGAAATTATTTATCTAAATAATAATAATAATAATTAAAGAAAAAGAAAAAAAAAAAGGAAAAACGAAAATAAAAAAAGAATAAAATATCAAATGGGAAAGTGACGGACTTAGAAAGTAGAGGGCTGAGAGGCGATTTTTATTTTATTTTCTCTTTGATTCTTCGCATCTATAACCCACCGAGGCGTTCCATCTGAGCGGTAAGGCAAAATCTGGTATACGAAGAGAGCTACGCATGCGCACTAACATTCAAATTCACAACTTTGGGTGCCATAAATTTGCCTAATTGTGTTATTTCAAGCCTGTGTTATGTGAATTGGCCAAATTTTCTTGTGAGGCCGTGAAAAGGTCGTGAACTTCGGCCCAAAATTTTAGACCTAGCTTAGGAATTTTTAGAATTTTTGAACTCGTGGTTCGGGATGTCGTGGCTGAATTTTGGGGACTATTTTCGGATAGTTTGGATTGAAATTTCAGGAGTATAGTCGGACAAGTCTAACAGAATTTTCAAAAATGTTTCGGGTATTTTTAGACTCTATGGAAAGTCCCTGGAGTCAAAAGTTTGCTAAAACAGATAGTTTTTATGGGGTACGAATGCGACGACATTTCGCATTAATTTCACATCATATTATCGACATGTCCATATCGAATCGACTAGCACGCAGCTCGTTAATCGTTTCTGCTTGATATAAATATTTTGAAAGCCCCGATGCTTTTACTGCTAAAACGCTAAACTGAGGGCAGCATTTTCGTAATTGGGGAATTAATCACAGAGTGCGATTGAGCATCCCACGAATCTAGGAGTGCTTGACAAGATTTGAAAGAAATTAAATGTATAAAAGGTGAGTACTCAAAATCATTTTCTAAAACGGTAAAGTGTTTAAATTACAATTTTGTAAAGTGCTTCAAAATATAGATTTATAAAGCATTTTTTTTACTCCCAATTGTTATACTCAAATGTGTAAAAGTTCGATTTCAGTATTTAAGAAACAGTTTGGCCTGGTTTAGCAAAACCCCTAGATGGCACACCGCTCTCCTACGACAGGAAGGTATTTCTCGGATCGCGTACGGCAAATGTTATGATATTATGACTAACTATATTGCCTCGGTCGGCAACGGGGGTTGTGATATAGTATATATTTATATAAGGAGTCGCCCCTCCGCACATTCGAGGTATATAGCACGCGGGCCGACTCAAGACGACGGCGCTATTGTCTCGGCACTCCATCACCGAAAGATTTTGGTTCCGAGGTTCCATTATGCTATATAGATCCCGCCGTGTTTACCTGACTATCTTAGCCAGAATAGTTCGAGCATTACTACCGACGCCTGGCTCCGAGGCTCCGAGGTCACTTAGGGTTTTAAATGGCCACAATGGTTGAAAATTTGATTTACACTATAGCACCCTTCGCATATTAACCACGAATATCGCTGTTAGTAAATAGTTTTCGTAACATATTTCAAAGAATGGTAATTAGTTTTCATCGCTTCAAGGCAAATAGTTTTCGCATGCTACACACTATATCAGCTAACAATGAATATTTCTAAGAAAATCCGTCTATAAACGCTTTACAACCATTTCAGATAGATTTTCATATCAAGGTGTCACAAACAAGGTGACAGTATTAATCCCAGAGAGTAGCTCACCTGTTCCGTCTCTGCCTCGCGCGCCGCTTTAAAATAATGCTAGTGTAAAAGCCACAAAGATCTTCAGTATCCTGTCCTAGATTTGTTTGATTATGATATAAGAGATACAAAAATTAAAACTAGTAAAACTTAAAATGTGATGTTTAGAGGTTGGGAATAGTTTTGTAAAACCATGCAATGCATTTTGCCTTAAGAAAAAATGTTATGCGTATGAAATTTTGCTGGATTGATTCTTATCTATGATGATGAGACCAGAGGTCCCTATGATTGTAGTTGGATTTTGGAAAATATCAGGAGCATTGCTTTATACAGTGATTTTGTATTTCACAACCACCGTGTACCGCAGCCATTAATTTTCGTTAAATCTAAAGGTGTGATTTGATAGAAGGAAAAATTTTATAACCCACGTTTTCCAAAATACGCTTAGAGAGCAGCTTACGCTTAGCTTCATGGTAACTTGTCACGAGCGAGTCACTGGAGGTTATCATGAGTTGTTTACGATTTCCTATCACTAGGAAGGGGGTCTCCACAACTTGCATCGTAGCAGCTTTTGTGCGATAGGTTCGCCCTGCTGCCTACGCATTCTATAGAATTGTTTTTATAATAATACCTATCACCTGAATGGCTTTGCTAATCTGATGTATCAAATATTGAAAAGTGTCACCGACCTTTTAACTGGAAGTCACAGATTATGTCCGACGAGGTCGAGGTCGACCTAGACTTCGCACTGTGAGGCACCACTGTGAGATATGTCGAAAGCACACCCTTAGATCGAAAAGATGCTCAATGAATCACCCTCAGTCCATCGAGGGCCGCACCCAAGGGGCAGACTTCATTATGGTGATCGTTATACGCATTGTTACAACAATACCGTCATAATGGAGTCTTCTTAAGAGCAGAGGGGCATGATAGAACGTAGCTCTAAATTAGGGCTAAAACTCATGATGGCACTACACCCGCAGGCATGGTACTTATGGTTAGATAGTGGTTAGTAATTCTATGTTACACAGATATGGATGATATGAGGTTCTTTCCACCATAATTGGCTGAAAAAGGTGACGTGGACACGAGGTTCTTCCACTGGCACGGTAGAGAAACACAGGTTTCCCGTGTTTACTAGGATACAACAAAAGCAAAGCAAGCAAATAACAGGAAAAGTTCGGAGGCTACACTAAAGGTAGAAAAAGGACGCTTTTAGTTCCGACCAAAAAGGCCTAGACAAGAAGAGAGGTGCTCTAGTAAGCCAGACCCCAGTCAGTCTAGTAAAAAGAAAGGAAAGAAGTAGACCGACGATAGAGGCTCAGGACGAGGAGTAGCATTCTTGCCAAGGATCCGTTCAATCACCAGCAGCCCCAGGAGGTGGTAGATCTTCAGGATCATCTTCTTTTCCATTACGCCCTTACATGTCGAGGAGGCATCTCGGAGAGTGCGTGATGAACATGACAGATGTTTCCATCAGGGGCGTGAAGGTCACTTTATCCGAGATCGGCCCACACCAGTAGCCGCAGACCTCTCGAGGTAGGCACAAGCCGCATCTACCCCAGCACTGCGCCGGTCCCAACCAGGGCTTCAGAGGGGTGGTTCAGCAGAGGGTGGCAAGTATACAACACCCGGTAGAGGTCGCGGTAGGTGCAGGAGGCAGAGGCAAGACCCGATTAGCCGTATTCAAAGTGGTACTGCATCACCCCAGGTATTTACAAATACACACAGAGGCATGCATCACTGTGACGTGATTATCGGTATGATTTCAATTTACGATCATGACGCATATGCATTATGACCCGTGAGCCACTCATTCATTTATTTCGCACTATCTACCGAGAGGCACCAGACATGTAGTCCCCAAATTTATATGGTCGTATGGTGGTTTCCCGCACTAACGGGATACTATGATATCCGAAAGGATAGTTCTAGGTAGTAGACGGCGATCCGTAATGTGCGATTTTCCAAAGACTTGATAGCGCTAGTATCCACATTTTGATATAGTCTGGTATGGATCGGGTTATTTACATAGAGCCACCTTAGATCGCTATAAGAAAGAAGTAAGATTGGTTCACCCGTGAGGAACCAGCGTGATATTTTCGCAATCGAAGAGAGATCGCCCTAGTCTCATTAATGCCATGACCGCTTCGAAATTGCTTCTAAAGGCTGCTGCCGGTTATTTGGCATTTTAGAGCGGATAGGAGACAAGAGGGATACTACCGAAGACATCCCCATAGTCAAAGAGTTCCCGCATGTCTTTCCGTGCATGATATTTCGTGTTTACCCCTGGATAGAAAAATTAAGTTCGTTATCGAACTGGGGCCTGTGGATCGGTGCCGATATCTATTCCTCCATACGTAATGGTGCCAGAGTCGAAAGAATTGAAGGCACACCGAGGAATTGCTAAGCAAGGGCTTCATCCGACCTAGTACCTCGCCAAAGGGGGAGCTCTAGTTCTTCGTAAAGAAGAAAGATGGAAGCTTACTTGTGTATAGACTATGTACACCGAATCGGGCGACAATACGTGAACCGCATCCACTTCCTCGTATAGACATGAGCTATTTTGACCAATTACATGGATCTCTGGGTATATTCTAAGATCGACCTAAGGTCGCTACCACGCTTGAGGGTCCGGAGAATGATGTCTAAGATCGGGCCAAGATATTTGTGATACCTGGCCACTACGAAGTTCCTATGATATCGGACAATTAAATCTCTCCCCACCGCTCATGGACTTTGAATTTTAGTTCCAGGCATTCAACGCCAGATTAGATATAAGTTTGCGACCGTGATTCATCGATGATGACTTAGTGTACTCAAACCAGAGGAACATGTGAGCATCTCCAAACGCATATCAGATTTAGCGTCATATACTAAGTTTAGTAAGTGCCAGCTTGTCAGATAAAAGCAGAAGCTTTCTGGGTCATGTCATTTAGAGGTATTAGCGTGGACCCTAACATCGGGTTATAGTGAACTCGGAAGCCACCTACAACAGTTTCGGTTCGCATAGCTTCCTTGACGTGTGTTATTACAGAATTATGTCGAGGGATTTTCGAAGAGGTGACAAACTCGCCACTCAATCTATCGAAAAAGGATCGGGAATTCGAGTATCGAGTACCGCAGATAGGGTTTTGAGGAGTCGACACAGAGATTGACGATGTACCCAAAGATAACACTCACCGTCGAAAGCGACGATTATGTGGTATAAGGTGATGCTCTCCGGCGTAGCGTGTTAGGGTGTGTTTTGATGCAGATGGTAGAGTGATAGCTTATGCTTCCCGGCCGCTAAAGAAGCACCCAGCGTAATCCACCGACCCATGATTTAGAACTAGGCAGCAGCTGGTTTTCGCTCTAAAGATCCGGAGACACATTCATAATGTACCCTTGGTTCGATATTCACCGATCATAAGAGCTTGCAATATACTTTACCTCGTAAAGAGCTTAACTTAAGGCAACAATGGTGGTTGGAGTTGATTAAGGATTATGATTGCACGATAGAGTACCATCCGGGGAAGGCCAATGTAGTGGCTGATGCCTTAAGCCGAAACCGAGGGTTCCTATGCTTATCGGCGGACAGTATATCTCCCATTGCTGATAGAGTTGAGATCTTTGGGAGTTCACAGGTGTAGTCGATACAGTAGCACTTTTGGCATCATCATTTTACTGCCTTCAGGATCGATCAAGGAAGGTCAAAGCAGGTTCGTAGATGATTAAGCTGAGGCGTAGATCGAGGGTAGGAAACCGCAGTTCCAGATCGAGATTTATATTTAATAGTTAGAGGGAGTCGAATGTGTGTACCTGAAATAGGTGAACTAAAAAGGGAAATCTTGGAAGAGGCTCACTCTTCAGCATATGCCATGCACCCTGGTAGCACCAAGATGTATCATACTTTGAGGGAGCATTATTGGTGGAAGGGCATGAAAAAGGAAATTGCAGATTAGGTCCAGACAGCCTTAATTCCGCCAATGTGTAAAGGCAGAAAGACTGTGGCCCATAGAAAGATGTACCCCTTCGATTCGTATGGAATGATTAGATTATTTATAGATTTTATATTGCTCGGTGAGTCCTAGACAACCACGGCGCCGCAGATAAGAGGACTAACAGCACTCACGCATTGATGTCCAACATAAACGACGAACGAAGAGAAGCACATGGCGTTCGAATGAGTTCAACATCCGGACACCCAGACTTAATCCAAACATAGATTATGGATCGATTGATACTTTATTATTGACGCCACGCGCAGAGAGAACGTATTGACGCAGGTTACTTGCATATAGAGTTTATGGAAGCTGGATATATTTATTCGATATTCGCCACAACAATAGTTAATAATCCAAAGATAGGCATGGCTCCATTTGAAGCATTGTAAGGTCGAAGTGTCGCACTTCCGCATAACCGGGATGAAGTAGGAGAAAGGAGACTGATTGGCCCAGAGTTAGTACAGATTACCTTAGATAAGATCCAGATCATTCCCAGATATACTCAAGATAGCCGTGACGCATTTAAAAGTTGGCGCGGATTAAACGTCGTAGGGATCTACACTTTAAGGTGGGCGTATAGGGTCTTCCCAAAGTTTCCCCATTGGAAAGGTGTTCTCAGGATGAAGACGCGGAAAGCCGAAGCTCGTATACATGTGGCCATATGAGATTATTGCCAGAGCTGACCAAGAGTATATAGATTTAGACCTTCCTCCGTAGTTTAAGGTTCATAACGCTTGTATCCATGTTCGCTAGTACATTCCATCCCTCCCATGTAATCGAGATCACCAAGAGGAACTAAAAGGATAATTTGACTCAGAAAGAGCGTACCTAAGGCAAATAGTAGATCGTAGAGAGCAGATTTTGCGGAATAAGGTCATTCCATTAGTCAAAGTTTTAATATTGGGAATCATGGGATTAAAGAGGCTACATGAGAGTCAGAGGCTCAGATGCGTAGTTAATATCCTCAATTGTTTTCATATTAAGGTATCCTCTTTATATTAGTTTTGTTCATTTCGAGGACAAAATGTTCTTATGAGGGAGGATTTCAGAACACCCCGGTCCCAAGAGGGTGTGTACGGTATAGTGTAACCGTATGTGCACCAAGTGGCCTTTAATTAATTTAGTGCCATAATAGAATTTTTGAAAGTTGTTTTAAGGGTGAAATTTTAAAGCCAAAGAATCATACTTTTAATAACATGAAAGTGAGGCGAGAAAGTATAATTAATTAGTTTTAAATAAAGAAAATAATACAATAATGCTAAAATAGTTCAGTGGAAATTGAAAATTTCTGTATTTCTGGATGACGAAACGGATTGCGCCAAGTAAATTGCCTCAAGGAATCTAGTAACCTCCAGAGTTTCTAAATTCGAGACATTCGAATATTTTACGAATTTCAGCATTTGAGTTTAGAGGAAACTAAACGGATTTTAGAAAAATCTCGAAAAATGGCAAATATTTAAAGAATATTCAATTAGGATAAATAAAATTTTTCGAGACAAAAATGGATCTGAATGAGGTAATAGAAATTATTTATCTAAATAATAATAATAATAATTAAAGAAAAAAAAATGAAAAACGAAAATAAAAAAGAATAAAATATCAAATGGAAAGTGACTGACGGGAGGTAGAGAGGGCGTGAGAGGCTTACTTTATTTTATTTTTCTTGATTCTTTCTCGCATCTATGTAACGGACTGGCAGTCATCTAGCTACAAATTATACATGAAGAGAGCTACGATAGGTACCAATATCTTAGCCTTTTGTCAAACTTTAAAAAAAGGTAGAAAATTTGCCTAATTGTGTTATTTCGCTCAAAGGTTATGTAATGGCTTGAAATTCTTGAGAGGCCGTGAAATAATAAACTCGGGGCCCAAAATTTTTGCATCAGCCAGGAATTTTGCACTTGAACCGTGTTCTGACAAATGTGGCTGAATTTTGGGGACTATTTTCTAGATAGTTTGGATTGAAACAGAGTATAGTCTAGACAAGTCTAATGTAATTTTCAAAATGTTTCTGTATTTGCACTCTATGGAAAGTCCCTGGAGTCAAAAGTTTGCTAAAACATATAGTTTTTATGGGGCATTTAATGTGTATGGACATTTTGGTCAATTTCACATCATATTATCGATGTCCATATCGAATTGTGACTAGCACGAGTTTGTTAATCAAGCCGCTTCGATATAGTCATTTTGAAAGCCCCGTATGTTTTATGGTTAAAACGTTAAACCGAGGGCATTTTCGTAATTTGAATGAATTGTGTAGGCGACGGAGCATCCGACGCAGAATCTAGAGTGCTTCGACAAGATTTGAAAGAAATTAGTGGGAGAAAAAGGTGAGTACTCAAAATCATTTTCTAAAACGAAAGTGTTTAAATTACAATTTTGTAAAGTGCTTTGAAAAATATAGATTTATAAAGCATTTTTTTACTCCTCCACTGTTATACTCACGTAAAAGTTCGATGTGATTTAAGAAACAGCTGGCCTGCTTAGCAAAAACCCCTAGATGGCACACTCGCTTCCGGCCGATGTATTTCTGATTGTGCATGGCAATGTTAAGGATATTATGACTAACTATATTGCCCGGTCTAATCGGGGGTTAGATATAGTATATATTTATATAGTGAGTCATCTCTCTCGCACATTCGAGGTATATAGTTAGCGTCAATGACTTAGTACATAGCGATGAGGTGTTGGTTCCGAGGTTCCATCATCGAGCATTTGGTTCCGAGATCCATTATGCTATATAGATCCCGCCGTGTTTATCGGGACCATCTTAGCCGTAGTTCCGAGGTTCACTACCGATGCTGTGTCTGAGGTTCCGAGGCACGTTTAGAACTGTAAATGGGCCACAAGTGGGTTGCACTGATTTACATTATATCACTTTATATTAACCACCATCAAAGAAGCTGCCAGCCAGAATAGCTTTAACATATTTTAAATAAATAGTAATTGTTTTCGCACGCTTTCACAGCTGTAAATAGTTTTCGTAACGCAGCTGTAAATGCTGCACGCTGTAAATGGTTTTCATAGCAAAACTCGCTTTTCTTATAAACGCTTTACAACCATTTCGTATAGATTTTCATATCGGGGGTACAAACAAACAGATGCCAGCATGAACTTATAGTTCACGAGCCCGTTTGGCCTACGCTTCGCTTTTAAAATAATTTTCAAAAAGTGTGTCGGGGCCGAAGACCTTCAGGATCCTCAGTCCTAGACGCTGTGCTGTGATTATATATAAGATAAGGTGTAAATTAAAACTAGTAAAACTTAAAATGTGACATTTTGTATATGTAAATATCTTTTGTAAACTATGCATGCATGGTTTTGAGAAAAACAAAGCTATGTATGAAATTTTGTTGGATTGATTCTTATCTTATATTTCGATGAGGACCGTAGGTCCCTTTATGATCAGAAATGGATTTTGGAAAATATTGGGAGTATTTTGTTTTATACAGGTGATTTTGTATTTTGGGCTTGACCACCGTGCAGCCGTTATGCTGCCGAATTTTCGTTAAATCTAAAGGTGTGATTTGGATAGAAAGTGAAAAATTTTATAACCCACGTTTTCCAAATACAGTTAGAGAGCAGTTTTACGGCTTAGCTTCATGGTAACTTGTCAATGAGCGAGTCGTTGATAAAGCATCAGGGAGTTGCTTCGACGATTTCCTATCACTATAGTGGTCTCTATGAGTTTCCTAGACTAAAGCAGGATCACCGTGATATGCTCTGGATTGTGAGTTAGAGATCTCAGGACTTCGCCACAAGGACCTTCTGGTGATGGACATATTAGATTATGATGTCATTCTTGCACGGACTGTTAATTCAAGACATCGTAGTCGTCATTGATTATGATAAAGTAGGGGAAGATTACTTCCACACACAGATGTATCAGGCGAGACCTGCGTGAAGCACGACGCTCGGGCTTCCTGCACCTGCACGACTGTGGAGGGACAGCTGATGGGGCGGGATATGCCTATTCCTGCAGGATGAGGAGACAAGACTGGGGTCTACGTGGTTCACATAATGATATAAATAAGTCTCTTCCAGATGAGCTAATGGGACTACCTCCGCATAGGGATGTAGACTTTGTTATTGAGTTACACCCTGGTACGTCGCCCATTTCTATGACTCCTCATAGGATGGCACCGGTTGAGTTGTAGGAACTCAAGGTCCAATTGCAGGAAAGATTAGACAAGGGCTTTATTAAACCGAGCACTTCACCATGGGGTGCTCCGGTTCTGTTTGTGAAGAAGAAGGATAAGACCCTTCTACTGTGCATACAATCAAGAATCTGGTATCCCTTACCGAGGATTGATGATTTGTTAGATCAGTTGAGAGGGGCGCGAGTCTACTCCAAGATACACTCCTTCACGCTACCATCGCTGAGAGTTGGGGGAGGCTAATATCCCTAAGACAGCGCTTAGGATGCGGTATGGGCATTTCGAGTTCACAAATGATGCCATTCGGTTGGATGAATGGCACAAATGCATTCATAGATCTCATGTATAGGGTATTCCAGCCCTATTTGGATTAGTTTGTTGTGGTCTTTGTTGACGAGATCTTGATCTACTCTCAATCTGAGGAGGAGCATGAGGATCACTTGAGGATTGTTCTCCAGGCCCTTAGAGAACACTCCATGTATGCTAAGTTCGCTAGTGCTAGTTTTGTTTATTGTGTGAGACTGGTGAAATGAAGGTCGCCTGTATAGTCTTAGATCTGAGAAGGTTGATGCTATTATGAGTTGGGAGAGCCCAAAGTTAGTCTTCGAGATACGTAGTTTCTTGGGATCGGGTAGGTATTATGCAGAGGTTTACGAGGATTTATCTCATTAGCAAAAGACCTATGACTAGATTGACTTCGAAAGGGGGGTTAAGCTTGATGGATGACCTCGTGTGAGAAGGCATTCCAAGAGTTGAAAATGAGGCTTACTTCGAGCCCTTATTCGATAGTTCTGAACAGGACAAAGAGGGCAAATGTAATGTGATACCTTGTAGACTGACCGGGATGTGGTACTTTGGATGTAGTCCGAGAGGGTTGTAGCTTTATGGTTCCAGACAAATTTAAAGAATCATGAGCACTAATTCTACATATGATCCGGAGTCAGGCCATTGTCTTTGCCTTAAAGATTCGCGCCACTACTAGATGGTGAGCAAGCCAGGTATTTTCGCATTCACAAGAGTTTAAAGTATATTTTCACACAAATGGGACTTCAACATGAGGCAACGTGAGATGGATGAAGTATCCGGAGGACTATGACTTCACTTTCAGATTACCATCCTAAGAAGGGAAATGTAGTGGTCATGCGCTACCGGAAGTCACTGAATTATCGGGCTAGTATAGCCTTCCTGGGAGTGGCAGATATCAGACCATGTGGGACAATTTAGCCATAGCATAAATAATAGGGCTTAGGGAGCGCTAGGGAGTTTGGTAGCTACACCATCCCTACTGAGTAGGTTGATTGAGTCCCAAGGGTAAGACGTAGAGATATCGGGCCCATCGTGACCTGCACAAATAAAGTACAGGTGACAAAGGTCAGCTATCCATGATAAATAGCCTCGTGATAGGACGTGTTGTGGTCTCTAGTCGACCACCCTAAGAGAGGAGATCCTTGAGAGTTCCACCGCTCCGCTTTGCCGTGCATCCATGTGGCAATTTAAGATGTACCGGTAGATCTTGTCCCCAATATTATCGAGCCGATGAAGTGACATGTTTGAGATTTTGCTGCCGTCCTCACGTGTCAAGAAAGGTCGAGCACTAAGCCAATGTGGCTACCTGTGCATTAGATAGCTGAGTGAAGCAAGATACATGTCATATAGATTTGAATCTTCATTTGCTATGGACACAATCTGAGGCATCGATGCCGTATGGGTTATAAAGGGACTAATTCACAACCAAGACACTTTCTAGCAATGTGGATGACCTTCACACTGAAGGAATTCTGCCAGTTGTATATTCATGAGATTGTTTGGTTACATGGAGGCCGGGTCTCTATCAGACGATGTGGATCCCAGGTTTACTAAGAGACACTTTCGAAGATTTGCAAGGCTGGGACACAAATTTCGACGATGAGCACGGCGTTTCATCCGTAGACAGATGGTCAATCAGAGAGACTCATACAAGTTTTAGAGGACATGATGTGAGCATGCATCCTGGATCTTAAGGGTAGCTGGGAGGAGCACTTACCCTTAGTGGAATTCGCCTACAACAACAATTATCAAGCGAGTATCTGGGATGGCACCCTACGGTATTTATATTGTGGAGCATGTCGATGCCCCCGATGAGTTAACAGAGGTGGAGATTCAATCACTGTCTGGATTTGATCTCGAGACACCTCTAAGAAGGTGGATTTGATCTCTCGGGTTATTCTTATGGCCTGCAGCGCATTAAGAGCTATGCCGACATACGACGTCGACTTCTAGAGTTCGAGGTGGATGATCATGTGTTCTTGAAGGTGCCTAAGAGATGAGTGATCAGATTCCGCAAGCGAGGAAGCAATACTGAAAGTTATATCAGCCTTCAAGATACCGAGAGGGTGGGTATTAATTTCTTATCTATTGGCTCTACCAATCGAAGTTTACGCGTCCATGAGGTTCCACGCCTCCATGCTTTGGAAATATACCCAGATCCAACCATTTGAAGGGATCGGGGAGAGATTATCATGACATTGATAACTGCAGTGGGACTAGTGCGCATCTCGATAGTCAGAGATCATTACACAAGACCATGTGGCTAGTTAAAGTTCTGTTAGTTAAAGTGTCGCTAAGTAAACACCGAGGAGTGGAGGAGGCAACGTGGGAACACGAAGACACGATGCGGGCCACCTATCATTTCCTATCATAATTAAAAGTTAACACTATATATAATTAGAATGATTATTGCATGTGTTTGTGTGTGCGGTGGATGTGAATTAGTGATCAAATTATGTTAAGGGAAGAATAAACGAGAAAATTCAATTTTTCTCAACAAGTAAATGGTAATAAGAATCAAAATTTTCAGATTCCGATGATTAAACGGACTCATCTTTGAATTGGTGTTCACAATTCAGTTACATCATTTAATTCGCGGATTCTAAGACTAAATGTAATTTCGCTGAGGCATCGAGCAGCCTGGTGACACATGGCATGATCATGGATGCCACATGGCAACCTAGGGGAAGTGACATGACATGAGCCATGGTGCACTTGGAATAAATGGCCACATCACGTGCTGGAATGATGTAATAAAGAAGAAAGAAAAAAAATCAAGAAAAATCAAGAAAATACATAAAGATGACAAGTGGCTAAGAGGAAAGGGGGGAAAAGGAAAAAAAAAAAATCAAAAAGGAGAAATAGAAAAGTGAGAGAAGAGAAAAAGGAAAGAGAAAAGGAAAAAAAAAATGAGAAAATGAGAAAATGAGAAAATGAGATGGGAGCAAACATGAGTGAAGGAATTTGGTGGATAAAGAAAAGGAAGGGGAGGAAAGAAGGAAAGAAAACAAGAAAGAAAGGAGAGGAAGAAGCAAACAGAGAGAGAAAGAGAAAGGGGAGAGAGAAACAAAAAAATGGAGATTTTCCCGGCGTTCCGATGGTCGGAGCTCGACGGTCCGAGAAGAAAAGTCGATCTATGCATTGCGAGCCAAAATCTTGGAGTTTCGTCAAGCTCCAAGAGGTAAGAAATTTTCCTACTTAGAATATTTTTAGCCTAAAAGCCATGTAATGGCATAGTCAGTTTCGAGGTCAGTGATTTGGTTCCAAGATTTGGGATCGAATATTGAAATTTTGGACCTAACGGCAAATTCCTGGGAATGTGGGATTATTCAGATCCCTGACCGAGGTCTCCGGGTTTTGTTGTATGTTTTGATGTCACAGTGATTCGGCGTTGAATAGAAAAAAAAATGGTTTATGGCTGTAAAGGGACCAAGAGGTGCCCTGTTTTATATGGGTCCGAGATTTGGGCCATTTTGTGTGTTATTGTTGGAAAAATAAATAGCATGTTGTTGTGTAAAAATCATCTTAATATGTACTTGCTTGATGTATTAATATGGAAATTGTGATGAATGTGAATTATATGTAGGAAATATAATTATCCGGAATTTATAAATGTTGCATGTAGCTCTTATTGTACATGTAGCATGACATAGCATGAAATGACATGATTGCATTTCATATGCAAGGTCACATCGCGTCAAGTCGGGTGTGGGTGCATGGTACTATTATTCACCATTCTGTGAATGCAGGTGAGTTTCCTGAATGGGACAACGTCCAAAATCGAGACTACTAGTTGTATAAAAAACAAAATAAATATAAATCACGTGTTTAGGGTGTAGCAAGATAGGGCGTATCCCCTAGGTGAAAGACCCAAATTTATATGCGGTTAGACATGATCACAGGCGGTGAAAGCCCGTAAAATGTCGGAAGGAATGCGACAATATTACGGTGTGACCCCGAAAAAGACGTGGCCCATAAATAACACACGGGATTTGATGAAATTAAATAAATATTGGAGGGTTGTCCAATGGGTTAAGTCATTGGGTGAAACACCAATGACTGGTTTTCACACTTGGCATTTGCATGTGTGAGGGAGTCGGTCAGAATTCGGGTTATGGGCATGAGGAGTCTCATCTCATGCATGACATGAAATATTCCATATAGGATTGAATTTTCTGTATGGAATGTGATTTGATGTACGTAAGCCATTGTATATGCATTTAGGTGGAGAGTAGCCCTTGTATGAGAATTTTCTACTAGGCATTGCTCACCCTGTCGTGGGGAAATATTTTCAGGTACTAGAGGTACACTGGGAGAAGATACTGATCCAAGAACGTAATTATGAAAAAGGCCGAAGTGGGGCCTATTTTTGTGTTTTGTAATATTCTGGATTGAATATCCAGTTCTGGTTATGTAAATAATAAGTTTTGCAATAAAACTTAGTTTCGGACTGGTACAGTGTAGTGTTAAAAATTTCCCATAATTTCTACTATCAGTACGGGTTGTATAGAGGTAGTGACATTGGAGGAAATGCATGGAATAAAATAGGTTGTGCAAAAAAAAAAAAAAATTCTAAATTCTCACCCCCTGAATCAGGCGCTATATCATGATTATATCTTCTCTTCAGCCCCCGCCATACCAGTCAATGATCGAGGTCGTTAGTGTTCCTTCTTTCTTTCGCCTCCTTTTGGCTCCCTAGTCATTTTATAGCTTTTTGGATAACATGTGTTTGTTCCCTTCTCTAGACAGTTGGTTATTCCTTAATTGTCATTCCTTCCAGTCCGGACAGAAATGGCGGGATGAGGTATGTCGCGGCTTCACGAATCTATAGCTACACAGCCAACTCGTGCCATGCCGTACCTCCCTGCTCCCGCTTACTAGTTTGGACGAATGTGGCCCCTTCACTAGCCTTAGGTCTCATTCAAGCACGTTTATGTTTTTGATTATGCCAAATATGATGTGCCTTAAGTTCAGAATATCACTGGGTGATTAGTAGATGAAATATTAGAGCATGCATGGGTTTATTTATTACTTATTTTATTTTTATTATTATGTGTGTGTGTGTGTGTGTCTATATATATATATATAGCGGGATCATTCTGGCGGGGCATTTGACAGTAAGTTGTTTAGTGGGCGTAGTGGTCATGCAAGGCAGTGACCTAAGTGGTTCTCGCTTTAGCGATTGTTTAGCTTTGTCGAGTGTGTCATCCGAATGGTGTGCTGCCTTGGCAAACTTGTTTAGGTCTGTAACCTCTTCACTTAGGTACTTGTCCTTCACGGTTGGTTGCCTTGGTAGACTTATTTTTAGGTCCATGACCTCTTTGCTTAGGTACCTAACCTCCGGGGCTTAACTTGTTTTTATTTATGAAAGAGACTTGCATATTATTGCGTAAGAGTTGAGTTATATATATATATATATATATATATATATATATATATATATATATATATATATATATATATACTCAATATAAGGAAAAAATAATAATAGCATAAAGTCAATAAAAGGAAACCCTAAAGAAACTCTAATACACTCCCTAAAGATGGTGTGCTAGAAATAACACCAATCTTGTTACATAGATAAAAGAGGCGAGTCCGAGATAGAGATTTGGTAAGTGCATCAGCAAGCTGATCACCAGTGAAGACATGAAGAACACGCAGCTCAAACGACTTAATTAGGTCACAAAAAAAAAATGATAATAAATCACAAAGGGTTTCATGCGAGAATGAAATATAGGATTAGTGGAGAGATAAGTGGCACCAAGGTTGTCCAAGAACAAGGCGGGCGGATAAGCCAGGACACCCCAAAACTTGGGGGTCCCGTTGACAAACCGTCAATGCACGAAATACCCAGGTATCGCATATCGCGATACCACCATATCGCTTCCCATTCACCAGGATCCATTCATGCCTATATATTTTAGAAAAAATATGCAAATTTATCAAAACGGTTCATAAGAGCTCGAGTTACAACTCTCTTAATAACATGTAAAATATAGTTTTTTTTACAAAAGGGTTTCTCAAAGCCATAGTTCGCCTTTCATCAATCGTGATCCCTGATGAGGTCACCGCCATGGATAACCTCGGTACCGAAGGGTCCCACGACGGGTGAGTAATGTCCAAGAAGGATAACTCCTTGTATATATTACTTCCTACCTTAGTATATGCACAGTCAGTTCACATATTGTATATTAATGACATTCCACTTAAGAATATGCTAATTCTACATGGAATTCTACATGCCATGAAATGAGATGAGACTTATCATGCCCCATGTCCCAAGTCCTCATCGACTCCCTCACACATGCTTATGCCAAGTGTGAAAAACCGTCATTCTGGATTACATCCAATGATCATTTTCAAAACCAATTTCATTTGTTTATAAACCAAAATTTTTTTGGATAATGCACCACAATGATCATTTTATATTCAAAATCCATGCACCTTTTGTGGGTAGTGGATTTTTGGTGTCTCACCGTGGCCCGCAAACCCGTAACTTTACTTCGCCACCGGGACGGGACTATGTCTGACCGTAATTTGCGGGTTTTTCACCCAAGGGGAGATCTATCCCTTCTTGTTGATACCCAGCACATATTTTCATACTCATGTATAAAACCGTGCGACTCTATTGGAGTTGTCCCATTTAACCAAGCTCACCCAATCAAACACCAATGCAGTGTCGATTCATTAATCATGTACTCACACCCATTTAATGCAATGTCCTCGTGCATATGCAATGCAATATTCCATTAACTCATATCACCAATGCATCTTGGGCAATTGTATCGAACATGTATATAATTTCCCTACATTAACTCATTCCACGCCACGCATCACAAGCATATATCAACAGACTACATACAAATCATTTACTAACAAGTAATAGCATCTATCCTCTAAGCTAAATTAAAAAATCTCCACTAAATAGCCTACAACATGCCATGTAATGACCATGTTCAATATTAATTTATCACATGTCACGACACACATATCAACATTTCATCAAATACATGTCAAGGCGCTATGTACTAGTACACTCGTGCAGATCAAAATTTCAGCAATGATGTGAGCACCAAATTCCAATCACTGGCATATGGCTAGATTCTAGACTCAAAGAGATTTTCATAGATTCAAAAAATGCTCGAATCGAAGTTCGGACGTGAAAGATATGGTCATCCAAAGTTCAGTACACTGGTATTGCCACTTATTTGTTTCAATCACTAATAGCATGCCCGAGGGGGTTGTGAGCATTTGGAAACCCCAGAACAATTTTCAACCCAAATTCGCCTCAAAGAGTAGCCCTTAAATCAAGTTACAAACCCGTCCTATACCATTTATGGCTTGGCAACAATGTCTGAAAATCAACCAAAAGAATATAAATGCATAAACCAAAAGTAGGAAGTAACTTCTACCAAGTGTAGCTCTCGTCGAATCTCCCGAATTTACCTTGGTCCAACGATTCGACCGTCTGAATCACTTCCTTTTCTCACTCCTTTCTTTCCTCTTCTTTCTCCTTCCTTTCTTTCTTTCTTCTCTTTCCTTCCTTCTTTCTCTCTTCTTTCTTCCGTCTCTGATCTCAACTCAAGTCAGAACCCCCTCCCCTCTCCTCCCTATTTATACACACACTTCTAACCCCTAGCATGTCGACACATGGCTGCTGTAGAAGGAGCACATTTTGGACACATGGCTTGCCATGTGTCACTCGACACCCGATGACTCGAAAACGTGAAATTCCTATCGCCCTGAATCCAATACCATCAGAAGAGATTCTCGCTTAGATCGATTCCAATTGTGAAGTCTGCTTCGCCGCCATCCGACCAAAAAATTTCAGGTTTTCAACCTGTACTACAACGGCAAATTACTATTTTGTCATTTTTCAAAAAAATTGCATTTTTTTCCAAGTTTTACACATATGAAGGGAAAAAAAAAATCCCAAGTTTTCATTTCCTTATTAAAGAGTAATGTATGCATGTTTCCATTGTCTCGATGAAGGAAATAAGGAAAAAATGACATCTTATATCATATCTTTAATTATTTTTTTTTTTTTTCAAGTGGAAGTTTATATATAAGATGAAAGTATATACAAAAAATATTATTTAAATTAAATAATCCTTTGAGCACATTTGTCTTATATACTTATAACAAACCTCACACACACACACAATTGTATTATTACCTTTTCATAACAACTTTTTATGTACAATATTTACAATTTTTAATTTTTATTTTCTTTATAAACCTAATTTTTTTTGAAAAATATGTTAATAGAAGTTATTATCCACAAAGGCTTTTAGAAACTATTTATAAATAATTAAAAGTAATAAAAATATTAGATATCTTCAATTTTATTTTAATAATTCATAATTTCCAATGTTCTAAGTTTGATAGCAATATTATTCACTTACAAATATTACTTTTAAAATTAAATATTAAATGATTATTACTATTTTATTAATAAATAGTTAATATTTTTATATTACACATTAAATTTATTTAAAAATAATTGACCTTGTGAATAGTATTTTTATTTCTATTTTTAAAATTTTAAGGTTTATCCTTTTAAAAAAAATTAAGTATATATATATATATATATATATACACACACACATACATACATATAAAATTATATTATTTACTATATACTCTATTTGTATATTTTAAAATTATTTATTGTTATATGAATGTATTTATATATTAAAGTAAAAGTATTTATTTTACTATATTTATCACACCAAAACAAAATGTAATAAATAAATTGAATAAATAAATTTAAAAAAATAAAAGTTAATTTTAATACATTTTCAAATAAGTGAAAATAAGATATTATCTTATATGATGAAAAAGATATTATGTTATAAAATTAACAAAAATCATAAATTTAATTTATTTAAAAGATGAAAAGAGATGGTGATTCAAAGAAAAATACAATTAAAAAAGAAAAAACAGAAAAAAGAGGCCAGGTTGGTGGCTGAGAGTGCGCGGCTGTAGGGGAGAGAAAGGAGCTTGGTTGGGTGGCTAGGGTGTGTGATCAATGAAGGGGGCTGGGGTGGGCGTGTGTTTAGCCGGAGGATTGGGGTTATTGGGGTCTATTAGGGTAGTTTTGGTATTTTGAAAAATTTATAGCCTTATTGTTAATTTTACTTGTTGTTATGGGTTTTGAGGCTCATTTTGATGCTTTCATAAACCCTTTATAAAATATGGGCCCAATTTAAGCCCTGCAGAATAATTCCCAAAAAAAATAATAATAATAGCTCATCTAACAAGCATGAAGGCTATAAGCTCCTATGATGAAGCCATTCCATACATCGAACGAATCCACAGTTCAGCTTCATGTTTTCCATCAATAAAAACTTTCCAATTATATGACGAGCATTGACAATTAGGGTGGGCAAAAAACCTAAAAAAATGAACCTATCGAAAAATCAAACTGAAACGAAACGAAAAATAGGTTAATCAAAACCGAACCTGGGTACCATTGCATCATAGCTTTGGCCTGTGATCCTCCAAATTAATAGACCCTAGCAACCCATCCTGATGTGGTTAATGGCCCGGCCACATGTGCACAAACCGAATCCTACAGAGGCCCACCTCCTAATCTAATCATCTTCATTTACTACTGCTTCCAAACATACTCCTCACCGGGTGGGAGAGCAGAACGTCGGTGCAATCTTTTCCCGTCTACTACCATCTTTAAGGAGGCAGCTGACTGACCTCTCTTAACTTAAACAAATAACCACCCATGAGACGTACACGTAGCCTTCCTTATGGCGGTCAAACGCAAAATGCAGAAGATAAGGACAGTTTGGCTATCTAAAGGCAAGAACGTGTCATAACACGCGAACAAAGCGCCACCTTCCCCTTCTGTTTTGGAAGGGAATCACCTACTTCCCATGTAAAGCGGACAACGGCCCTTCTCCATAAGAGAGGAGGGGGCACAACCAGAGAAGGTAAGACACTCTGACTAAAATACATTGCCTTCTTTCGATTTAATCGACTTAGGCATCTGAGAGTATAAGCGCATCAACGTTGTTTCTTATGTGTTTTGCAGGTACATGCTTGCAAGTTGATGGTCCACAACTAAGACTCGTAAAATTCAGAGACTACAATTCATGCTGTTCGGCTGGAACGACTAAGTTGTAAAGCTCATCGGTGACTGCGAGGCTAGTCAATCCACTTTCAAGTGATTGCCTATCCCCCGGCTTCTGTAGTTTCGATCAACAACCCACTCCTGGACAAATGATCTCTATCATCATGACCAAGAACTCCAGCAATCACCAAGATCACCTTCGTCTGGCCAAGACATAGAAAGGTTGTAGAGCAGGCTAGACAAAGATGGTCGAATCGCATAGTCGTGGTCGACCATCCAATGTGAAAACGAGACCGTCCGAAGTGACTCTCTTAGAGAGAACGTCTAAAACGTGACGAGGAGGACGACCAAAGACCCTAGTCAAACAAAATAAAGGCAAGGAGCCTATCCTGGCCGAAAGACGACACCGCACCGATGACGAAGTTATCTTCTCGCACCCTCACTTCCCCGACCGCTACCCCAAAAATAATAGAGGTCGAATAAGAAAGAGGCCCCCGCTGAGCACTGAAATAGCTCTGCGAGCTACGTTCTTCTGGTGGGCGCGGATAACAGCAAAAGAAAGGCGATAACCAGAGCACACCCTGAAAACATGCCCTTCGTCGGGGGGGCGGTAATCACCACTCGCTTCGTATCCTGTACTTCCTGAGCGACACCCGTCCCCTTTATGCTTGTACCTACCACTGTCCAGGGACCTAAGGATATGTTATCATCCCCATTAAAAAGGCATCCTGTTATGATTTTCACCCCAGGCTTTCTGCCATACACCATTTGCTGCGTAAGGATATTCCTCCGACCGTGACGATCGCACATGATACCAACTAAGCCGATGATTCTAGCGGGAATGATCGCTCTTCATACAAGGTATTCCCTTACAAACGGAAGGACCCGCTTTGGCCTGGTTCCATAACCCGCAGAGGATCCATAACTGCTCTCAGTCGAGTCAGGGCCGCTTCGCTTTCCTGGGCATTTATGCTCATCCGCAAAAGTGAAACATCATCCTCACCACAAGCCATCTTGCCGGAGGATAAGTCTATCCGGGACTTCACCGTAAGATTTCGACAGTCATTTCAACAAATCGACGATACAAAGATGGACGCTGCGCTTCAACTTTCAAGAAGTTGAACGACTACTCCCTTTCTTTCGCCGCTATCACTAGACCCGCTCAGAATTTATGGAAGAATCAGAGTAGACAGGATGTACTCTGGTTAATCGAAGACAACATTCGGGCGTCCTCCCGCATATGGATGATTACCGCCGCACATCAAGCCGCCAGCGGCAATGAGCAGTGCGGAACCGATCAAGGACTAGAAACGCTCCTGGGAACAATCAGAAAGGAAGAGGGAACCTCCCCAGTTTACTCCACTGAACATCCCCTATAACATACTCCTCCCCCTTATTCAGAACCACCCTGACTTTGTCTGGCCTCCACTAATTCGATCAAATCTCGAGCAATGCGATCTATCTCTAAGGTGTGATTACCATAAGGACCACGGGCATGAAACTAACAAATGCCGGACTCTGAAGTTCCTAGTGGAAAAACTAATTCGAGCTAGGCACTCCTGCAGGATATCCGGATTTCCACCGTCCGATAGTAGCCGCGATCATACTGAAAGAATAACGCCCGCTCGTGAGTTCTATCCAAGCCCCGCCCACCATGAATTACAGCATATCGATAGCGCCCATCACGGCACCACACATCAGTCCGGGCCGCTGTGAGGAAAGCCACATGAGAGTGTACCACATTTCGATTCGGTGAACACCATCAGGCTCTGACAGCACAGCTAACATACCGGTTGACGTCCCATACCTTTCCTCCCATTAACCGCCCAAATAACAATACCCCCACACCACGCATGCACTTGTCCTGTTTCTTATGCATTAACAATTTTGATGTACGCAGTGCTCATGACTCCTGGTAGTCACGCCGACTTAGTGCCAAACTTCCAAATTCCTTTGGATGTATGCAAGTGTCGCGCTTGATAAACTCCTACTCGGGCCGAAGAATTTTTGTCCGGATTTAATGGGGTAATTCATCCGCTAACCGTGGGTGATATCACTCCCGTCGGCGCGATTTCTACCACCAAGTCGAAGACTAGCCACAATGCTATCGCTGGCTCCGCCCGCAAGCTATGAAGGTAGTGCCCTCAACCTACTATCAAACTATCAGTTACCTAACTAGTACCACAAATCGACTCCCGAACATTAGCGTACCGCCAGTTGCATTCAGAAGATTCGAATTATACCCTAATGGTTTTATGTTTAGGTATAATAAATAAAAGTATATTTTCCTAAATAAAACAAAGATAAAATAAATAAACAAGAACTGGAATTAATATTAAAGTTAAGGTAAATTAATAATTTACCAATTCAAGACCCAAGGGTCATAATTTAATAAGTTCATATGCCAAAGTAGGAATATGCATAAGTTAAATTAAGAGTAATAGAGAGTTGGAGGACCAAAGAGTAAAAAAAGAAAGATATTAGAATGAAATAAGAAGAAAATTGTGGAAGAGACAAGTATTGAAGGAAAGGGGGAGGAAGCCTCTTCTTGATCAGATGGTTAAGGATGCTCCACAAGAGAGAAAAAGTGAAATAAAAAGGGGATAAGATCAAATAAGGATAAGACCAAAATAAATATCTCATTTGGTCTTGGAGAAAGAGAGAGCAAAAATGGATAAGAGAGAAGAGAAGAGAAGAGAAGAGAAGGGAAGAAGAAGAAGAAGAGAAGAAAAGAGAAGGAAGAAGGAAAGGAAAAAGAATATCACATGTATGGAACTATGAATATTTGTATGGATTCTAGTATGGAAGTCTAGTGTTTTGTATGGATTTGAGTATGGTATTTGTCTAGTTTTGGTATAGAAAGTATAGATACATGGTTTGAAACCTCTATTTTATGTGGTATGGGGTTGGGTTTGGAACTCCCAAACTCATATTTCTTGTTAGTTGAGTTGAGAAGAGCCTAAGGATCCCATATATGTGTTTTCAGAAAGGTCCTGCTGCAATTTTGAACCAAGAAAATTTCTATTGACTACACGCATTAGCCACCTTAGAACCGATTTTTGGGTAATAAATAAAGGAATTCTGGCTGAGTCCTTTCTCGTAAATTGTGTAGCCACATCAATGAACTTAATGTTAGGATTTCAATTTCTCATCAACCTATGTAGCCCAAGTTACGGTCCTTTCCCCATAGCAACGCCAAGACAGCCGCCAGTGCACTCCCCGGCCGATAGGTCAGCGTCACCGCCAGTCGTGTCAAGTCAACCCACCTAGTTCAGCGTCACCGGATCGGTTGATTATGTGACCTCCAATTTTCAAGGTCATAATCCTTCGTCCGAACTCCGCTTTCTGGTGTTCTTAGACTCTGCGAAGCCCATCAGTCATTACATTCATGCGCCCAGAGGACAATAGGTGATCTCGCGATAGGTCACCGCCGCCGCCGTTCGCCATTTCTACTGGTTTCACCACGCTATGACTTCCAACTTCGAAAGGCTTCGCACCCTTCGTCCGACCTATTTCTCTGTGCTCTCGACTCTATGGTAAGACATTGAGTCAAGAATCCAGCCATATATAGCTTCATAAAATTGGAACTCATATTAGTTCGAAATCAGAAAAACAATGAGGTTCGGTGTAATCATATTATTCATATTATGAACTCCTATTATGAACTCATAAATAGCCTAAGTGCTATTACGGTAATCATCGTATTTATATTACATGAGATATGAAAAATGCAAAGATTCACACAAATGATTTTATATATCACATATGATTACCGAATGACAATAATTATTTGTATCACAGACATATACCTAAATATAAAAACATGGATTGTCTACTTAGAACCTAGTAAAGTATGATTATTAGATAGCATGTCATAGGAAAGATACACAAATAAGCAATACACAATGAGATATCGAGGCCCTGTTTGAAGCCATGATATAGATCCCGCTTCGGGACTATTACATGGCATAGGTCACTGCCTGCATAATGATGATACTCTTCGTATATATCAAGACTGGCTGGTCACTATTACTGGCATGTGTCAACGTTTTGTATACAATGACATAATTTTCTGGTATATAGATAGAGATCACTGTCTGCATAATGATAAAATCGGTACATACAGCTATTTCCAAGATCCGCTTCTAAGGTATTTGGTGCATATGAAATATAAAAGAAAATGACAAGTATATGCAAATGAATGTAAAGAATATATGACAGATATGATAGCTTACAGTAATCGCTGCGCGATGATAGTATACAGCTACAAGAACAAGAAGTAGTACAAGATATATGAAATGATATGAAATATGATAAGAAATGAAACATATGTTGTGAAAAGTATATATAACTAAGAAATGATAAGTATATGTAAATGCTATATGTGTCATAAGTATATGCATTTGTATAGAGTCATGGAGACCCTTAGTGAGTCATCCATATGTATTACACCTCTACTCAAGCGTAAAGACGAGT
Source organism: Tetrastigma voinierianum (assembly GCA_016808115.1). Taxonomy (NCBI): domain Eukaryota; kingdom Viridiplantae; phylum Streptophyta; class Magnoliopsida; order Vitales; family Vitaceae; genus Tetrastigma; species Tetrastigma voinierianum. The sequence continues at coordinate 112,568 of JAEQBH010005970.1, forward strand.
GTTTCATCCTTGTAGGTATAGAAGAGGAATCCAGAGGACAGACAACTATTATTAAAGCGCTAAAGGCCACACATCACTAGGGTGCCCACTGAAGACCTTCCTTTGGTCTATTTTGTATATGTAATTTTGTTTATTTTGTAAAACAATGTAAATATTGTAAAATGTTGAACACTTCCATATATGGAGCTTGTATATATTTGGTAATCCACGTTACTGCATCATAATACAAGCAATTTTTAACATTATACACCAACAAAACTGAGGCTATGTTAAAAACAAAAATAAAAAATAAAAAAGAAAATATGATTAATCTTCGATTGACACCGCCAAGTCAGTGTCACAATAGTTGGTATCTGAGCACTCCATTCGTTCGGACCCGCCAATTGGGTTAGATCAAAGAAGGGGTGTCTCACTATCAACTATCAGTACAAGAACGTGAGAAAGGTGTAAGCCCCAACAACCTGGCCACCGAGTCACAACTTCCCCGTATCAACAATCACGTCACGCCCCGCGTGAGTGAGACAGGAACAATTAGCCATATGGATCTCCGAATCAATACTTTTGGGCGGACTGACACACGTATGTCGCCTCCTTGGTCGGAGGAGGAAAGAATGGGCTTGGCGTATGTGTTTTTCTTGATAATATTAACGTATTTGCCCGACCCACGCAGACACGACCACATACCCCACATGCTTCCGTATAAAATAAATGTCGCCCAGACGATCATACCATCCAACTGGCGTTTGATCAAAGACGCTTCCATACCTGACATCAAATCGCTGGATACATCATCCTGCATGTGATGTTGTCATTCCTAGACGCCTTCTCGGGCGCTACCATCAGATCCTGGCGTACCGCCACGGCGTCGTGCCTTCATCACCCCTACCGGCTCTTTGCTGAGTAATGTAATGTCAGTTTAGTTAAAGCAGAATGTCACATGATTCTTCTAGGCTAGTGACCAAAATGTTCAAACCAGGGTAAAACCATGGAGGTATACATTGATGACATGTTGGTAAATCCGCAAGGTTCTGATCACGCATAGCCACTCCATAGTTTTCATCCCAAGATTGAACCTGTCTCCCAAGCACCGTCAGGTCGCTGTCCCGGGTCATCTAACACAAGATAGATAATAACTCAGACAATCTGGCGCTTCATCCACCCCACGCCTCTAGCGTTCATAGGTAAAGGTAAGTATGAACAACGACCGTCGGGCTTAGTCACTTTGTATGGCCGATTTCCTTGCTCAAAGGACTGCTCAGCTCACTTCTGCTACCCTTGGCACAACTGTAGTCGGATGGAATGAAGAGGATCAAGGTCTTGTAGCACCAAACGCCATTCCAGGGAACCCCAAGATCATGCAGCCTCGGCTTCGATGATACGTCTTCATTTAGTAGCTCTGCCGAGGTGTCAGCCTGCTCAACGATCAGGAGATGGCTTCAAAGACCAGTGTTCTTCGTTAGCGAGTCCTTAACCGATGTAAAAACCAAATACAACCACCTCGAACAAGCCGCTTTAGCTCTTCGGATGGCAGCCAAGAAGCTTCGTCCATACTTTCAAGCACCATCAAAGTGTTAACCTACCTTCCCATTCGAAGCACTATACACAAGCCTGACTTATCCGGGAGAATGGCTCGTTGGGCGATCGAACTAAGCGAATACGGTATCCCGTATAAGCCAAGGTTAGCTAAGAAGGGGCAGGCGACTTCAGCATAAATCCTAGCCGAAACAAGCCTGCTAGTTCAAACAGTGGATTCTTTTCAATGACGGCACTGGCAAACAGGGGCCGCATTAGCTTCCACAACCAAAAATCCTGTGGGATAAGATCGAGCAAGCTATCCGGTTAGGTTTCCGCGCCTCAAATAATGAATCAGAATATGAAGCCATCCTGGCTAGTATTGAACTAGCAACTGCATTATCGGCCGACAAGCTTATAATTCGGAGTGATTCCTAGTTAGTGGTGAGGTAGGTGGTAAAGGTGACATGAACCAGGATCCCGAATGGCAAAGTATGTGGCTCGTTACAATGCCCGGTCAAGGTTTTTCAACATGGAGTTTTCGAAATAATGCTCCTAGGGACTCTAATGAAAAAGGCATAATTCCTAGCCAACATAGTCGCATCTCTACCATAATGTAAACAACATTCTCGCCATATATTACCGTACCGGATTCCCCGATAGCCATTATCCCTGGTAAGCTGTAGCTAAACCTCCCTTCTGGGATGACCCCATAGCACAGATATCAACACGAGAACTCCTTCAATATAGCGACAAGCCTCACAAGGTCCAAGTTCAATCCGCCAGATTTTCCTTAATTAGTAGGCGCTTGTCTGGCCGATCCCTAAATCCGGCCGCACCAAATGCTTAACTGATCAACAGGCCAATATAACAATTAATTGCACGAGGTGTGGCAATAACTACAAACTCGCACAATGTATTGCACTAAGGGCATATACTGGCTAACCATGAAGTCTGACGCCACCGATTACGTACGAAATTGCGACCGGTGTCAACGGCAAGCTCCCATCATAAGATCGTCGGCTCAAGATCTAATGTCTATTTCAAGCCCATGGCCCTTGCCTAACGGGCATCGACATAGTATACACTCCCCACGCCTCCCTACTTAGAAAAAGCTTTTGCTAGTAGCCACCGACATCATCAAACGGATAGGTCAGTTTTAGACCAAACAAAGAGGTCACTTAGTTTTTTCCGAAAATATCGCTTTTCGCTGTTTGGGGCCTCCCGACAATCATCGCATAATGGGCCCTAATTTAATTGGCGGTCTATAGAAACTTATAGAATTTGAAAACATAATCTTTATACTCCACCTATATTTCAGTAATGGCCATGAGGCTTTAACAAAACCTGTTGACGCCTTAAAGAACGACGCATTTAAAGGCAAATGGGTAGACGAACTTCCCGGTCCTTAAAGCTTATAGAACGATCGCCGGGCATCAACTTGTATCTCCTTCAGATTTACCTATGGGATGGTAGTAATCCCATGGAAATCGGTATGCCTACGTCCGATGGATATGCCCGAACAAAGAGAATACAGTTCATAATCATGAATTAGACATCAGAGACGTGAACCAAGGAAACAAAGTACCCATACCTGATAGTGATCCTACCACCGCCGACCGGCAAATTATACAACAAATGAAACTGAAAATTGAATATTAAACTATTCTGGTGAAAGTCTTCGTAATACAACTGACGAATGGCGGGAAAGTTTCGGTGCCAACTAGGAAGTGGTCATATTGTAACACGAGTCGTAAATCCTGCCATATGCTTTAGACAATGTTTGTAGATGCAACACCTATAATTCGGTCGAATGCTATGCACCTCAAAAGGTACTATCAATAAAAGGATGATTTATTTTCAAACAGAATCTAATTCTCAAAGTCCAGTGGCGCCACTACCTTGTCCGCCTAGTACACCACGCCCCAACCACAAAATAAAGTCCGAGGGAAGCAATGTCTTGGTTCAGCCCAAAGATATTGGCCGCCTGAACCAATGTTGGCCCAACTCCGGCCGCAGCGCCTGTGGCACTATTTGCTGCAAACCGCCCAGTGCATGGCTAATGCCTAGCTACGAACAAGTCCGGCAGCACTGTCTGCCGAATGTTAACGCCCAGCCGTCGCCTGGGTCCTGATGGCGCTTACATGACCTATCCGCCTAGCATGGTTATTGGCCCAAATGGTCCAAGATAAAATCTTGATGGCGCTATCCAGCCCAAAGATAGCTGATGCCCCTCCGCCACTAATCTTCGAAAGCAAATAGATGCCCTAATGAGTAACTAACTGACCGGCGTTCTGATGGTACGGCGCCCATAGTTAATATGCCACTTTGTTGCTCAACCTGGACTACACCCTACTCATCACGCAGACGTCGCCATCCGACAGCAAACAGATTGCTCAAAGGGGAGACCAAAGAAATCGCAATAGTCATATAGCTCATATATCATATAAAAATGTTTGATATAAAATGTGGGCAAAGGATCTGCGTTGGGCAAGAAACCATGCATCGTCGCTTCCTAACTCGCCGGATGCACCAGATCCTCCTCTCCCCAAACAAATCTGTATTTGAATCATGGTTATCACCTACTTAGCCCAGGTTGAGAGTGATTCTTCTAACACCGCCTTGAGTAATAGCAAACCCAAACAAGAACCATAACTTCCGGGGGCATCGAGGATTTACGAAAAACTCTGGAGTTAATGGCTCTGATGTGCCTGGCATCCCGTCTGGAATCTTAGGCTTACTTCCACAAATATTATGTCCAAAAGACACAAACAATCAGACCAATTGAAGACAACTTTAAAGTCAACATCATGATCGCCTCCATGGCTTCAGCCACCTTCTATGAAAGCGCCAGACACGCATTCATAGCCCAAGCTCTACAAGGAAACCAACACCATCAAGTGGTCGCCTCTTCCACGCCCCACAAGCCTCGCAGGCGCTAAAGCCCGTCGAGCCACGCCTAACTCGACTACCACCGCTGCCGCCTTCCATGTACGAAATGCCTTGAATTGTATTAGCTCGGGATTCCATGATGGGTTCAGCGCTTCTCACGATCGATCTTCCGCCACACACGCCACTTCCATGACGAGTGGCATCTCTTCGCCTCAAAGACGAGTCAGTCTCTCCTACCGCCTTCTCTAGCTTCCAACTCCAACCGCCCCATTTGACTCCGCTCCATTAAGGAACGCACCTGTGGTCTTTATCGTGAAACGCCGATCATCGGGCATAGAGCCGCATCTCTCCGCCCCCCAACGGTCCACTCAGCCGCTTAAAAGGCCATGTTCTGGATAGCAACAATAGCCTACTAAGCAACATATTAATGATATAACAATGATTAAGAAATAATACTAGAACGAGAAAAAGCACTTCCAAGCTTACCACACTGGAGCAAAGTTACTGCTATGAACTCCACATTCCATCTTCGATCATTTGTCAAGATTCCTCTTGACAGACAATGCAAACGAGTTATTATACTCGCCCCTCAGCCCCCACCGGTCGCCACCGGCATCCGCAAAAGATCGCTTCGGGTATAGATAATGCAAATGATTAGCCAAAGATCTCGATTAGCAACAAAGCTCACCGATCAACAATCTCCCGAGCAATCTTCAATTTAGAACTGCACCCCTCCCATGAGTCACGTGGAGGGAGATAATGGATCGATCCAATATACTGATTAGGAAGCAGTGGCCTGCCACCGCCCGGAGCGGCCTAGTTTCTATCTAATCAATTAAGGTCGCCAGAGGATCGGACCAATTCGAGGCAGGCAAGAGAAACCCGAGACGCCTCTGACCGCCGCGTAACGCTCCAATAACCGGCCTGTCGCTCAAACCCATCTCAAGCAACTTAGATGATAAATGCACCCACTCAACTCTGATCCGTGCAATACGACCAAGCTCCCACTTCGAGGATCAGATCACCGCCATTCAAGGCTAGCAAAATTGTGAACCACGGGACATATCGTCCTCTTCCTCTTCTTCTTCTTCCCTGTCCGAGGAGCGGCAGGATATTGGAGGGACCCACAGAATGAAATCATCCGCCCCTGCTCCAACAACTTTTTGTTGCCTCCCCTTCTTTTTCTTCGATGCTCAAGGGGCAAGACGAGAGTCCTTTATTTGGCTGAGACGCTCAAACCGCCACCCCTTTCGACCGCCGACCTCAAAGGGGGGTAGGATCGAATCCTTACTAGCAGAGGAAGATCGAAGGCCTGAGCCGATCACCACCTTCCTAATTCGTCAGCTGTTTAAGAACCCAGATGGGGAAGAACCAACTTGATTGCTTCGAAGGTCCACAACCATAGTGTCACCTTCCATAAACTTTTCGAGGGTAGAGACATGGGATGATCGGGGACACCATATGTGGCACCGTGGCGCTTAAATCATGCAAATCTTCACTTAGAGATCATGATGCCGCCCCGTCGAAAATCTCCAACAAATTTACGATTTTCATGCAACCACCCTCTCACCCGATGCACCAAGAGCTCCTTCGCCTTTCTCTCCCCACAAATAACCCACAATAATGACACCTTTGCTCGCGAATGACAAATAAATATACATCACGTATGCCCCGTTACTTATACACACTTGGAAAAGACATTGTATGGTTAACATCAAACGGTTTCCAGGGAACCGGGTCTCATCCTGGTCAACCTCGATCAGATCACCCCTTTGCTTCACTTCAAGGCAGAGTCTCCAATGAACAAACCAGCTCAATAGTAGATATCTCAACACTCAATGCGCCACCTTGCTGTATATGGGCAAACAAACTCAACAAAGAAAGATCAAGCTGGTAAAGAAGGTTTAGGACACAACATCCATTCAAGATCCGACCACGCTTGGTTAAACAAGGGGCTGGTGGCGTCCGTAAAGTGTGGAATTGCTTTACCAGACGCACTGGAAGCGGCCCGCCACCAATTGCACCTGGGTGAAAAATGCCTCATTATCCTCCACCATATGAAGATTTTGTTTCTACCATCCATAGCAATGACGCCGTCATTGGGAATTTCATAGTAGGCCCTCGAACTCCTCCAGTATGAGCAAGAAGAGATGATATCGCCAGAAGGCGTCCCTCGGCAGTTCTCTCGCGACTACTCGGCCGGTGGAAGTCTCTTTCCTAACTTCTCGCCATTCTACAAAGGCAGAGACGGACAAAAAAAAAAGAAACTACAACAAACTGGCCATGATACCACACCAAAAGGCAAAACCACTCAGAACCCATTATGCCTAAAGCGGAGTCACCGCCCACCCTAGCAAGCCCTAAGAATGACCCCCTTCACGCTATTCCAAAGACTCGAAAAACGCGCCGTATCTAGAAATCAGACCCTGTGGGGTAAACAACATGTTTACCTCAGTGAAATGAAACCAAACAAGCCGCCTAGAAGACAGATCACAAAAGCACGCAGCGTTCCAACAATAATAGTCAAGATAACTAAGGAAACATACGCAGGTAAGTGAACCCAAAATGATGTCTTACATATTGCTGCCTAGATTCAGCTATCGCATTTAATGCAATGATGACTCACGCTCCACGCTCCAATTTGAATCTCGACGATGCTTCTCGGATATTAGGGGGCACAAAGAAACTAACATGGGTCAGCTCTTAGGCCTCAGGTTAACCTAACAACCACGTTCAATCGCTAATCATATATTTAGATCAACCATTTCAAAAAGGTCAACTATGGTCGCCTGCACCGATCCGCTTCAAAGCATATCAAATACCATAAGTCCTTTGTCAATGAATTTAAAATCTGGGAATATTATAATGATGGTAGAACATATTACTTTAAAATGTAAATTCATTAATTACGCCAAAAGGCGTTCATATCTACATAACAACATTTACACAAAAGTAATCATATTATTCAAACAACCATACACAAAAAAAAAGGGGTGTAAAGAGAGGGCGGAAGGTGACAAGGAACACAAAGATCCCTTGTTGATTCAGAAGGTGGAAAGAAACGACAAAAACCCCGCTGATTTGGTGGCGGGTGTTCTTGGTCATAGAGTTCATCTCCAGTTTACGTGAGCCACAAAGTAGCCACGAACTCCGTGAATATCCCTCCCAACGCAAACATTTCCGACTCCGCTCAAACCTTGAAACTTCGCCCACCCATGCTTGATAATCATGATTTAATTCCTCTTCATATGCCTTATTCATGCAAAGAATCACGTGGTCTCACTGTGCAACGCCACACCAAACCACCTTGTTGTAAAACTAGCACTAACCATTGGCACAAAAGAATTCCTCCTCCTACAAACCTTTTATAGAGATCTCTAGCCTCGAAGGAATCCCTAAACAACTGCATCAAATGTGACATCAAAAAAACTAGCAAATTCCTTGGTAATGTGCACATCGGAACACCCCTGCATTAACGCTTCACCAATCCCTACACTAAGCATGTCACGCCTATCTCACCAACCTGATTGTAATCCCAATCAAGTCCGTATTTAACTATACACGACTCCATTAATTCTTTTTTTTTTTTTTTTTTTTCAGAGTTTAACTTATATTTGTGGTATACAATTTCAGAATAACCAAAATCATTTACATATACAAAAAGAACTACCACCGAGTGGTGTCCATCAAAATCTATACACATATACTAAGTCCCATTTACTTATACAAACACTTATACATATATGCCGAATAAAAACATCGAGATCACGGAAAACGATGCCGGTGAGCATCATCTCCTCGAGATGGTCTGCATCGCAAGTGTGGAATGTTCATTCCTTCTTATCTCCTCTTCGCATCTACACGGACGACCGCAAGTGTTTACGCTTAGTGGAACATATGAGACAAGAATTTACCAATAACAATAATCGCCACAAATCTTTTACATTTACTTCCGGCACATAAACGTCAATCAGATGTGACTTCTACCAAGATCCATTACGCCATGTAGGTTTTTATCCTTCAGCTCCATATCATTACTGGGCCGATTGTACCTATGTCAGTGTCTTTACAAGTTTCCAATTCATCTTCTACATGTATGACATGTCGCATCATGTTCAAAATAAACTTATACATCTACAAATATAACCTAACATATCAAAGTCATATCAAATACATATTAAAATAAATTTGAATCATAACGCTAATCATTGAAGTTATCGCTTATTAAATTTCATTAGTGTCACACCAATCCCGACCACCTCGTTTATGGATCCAAGTCTGAGCCCGCCTACTCCCATTTTCAATTATCTTCAAACATTTTGGCTATTTTATTAAATTGCTTTCGCGCAATGACCCGAATCCTCGACGACCCGATTATGATCCAAGTCGGAGCCCTAAGCATCCCACATTTTCAACATTCTTCTCAAACATTTGTTTGGTTTTATTAAATTTTCTGGGCTTTCAAAAGTAAGGCGACTAATCCTCGACTTACCCTGGTCATAACTAAGCTTCTATCTGCCATTCCGACATTTAAATTATCTTCAAAATACTTTGTTGGTGTTATTCCATTTTAGACTTTAATTACGTGAAGTATTTCATTATAAAGTAAGCCTATAAACATTATATAATTAATAAAATGTATTTATAATAATATCTATATCTAGCTATATATTTATGTTATTCATTTTCGTAGCTTTCATTTTACACATCATTTATTTGTATCAACATGCATTTTTCAATGCAATAATTCAATTATTAATTAATTATGAGATTTGCTATTGCACACAAAATCCGATTTACACTCATTAATGTTATTATTTCACTATCATCCACCCATTTCGATTTTTGATTCCGCTTAATGAATCCCACTTATTATCATCCCGTACGCCCATATTTTACAATTCGTCTCCCATCATGACTCGATGTTGCTCGTGCACCCCGACATGGTATCAATTATTCGGTCTCCCATCATGATTCGATGTCGCTTGGTTCTCCCATCACACGGATGCCGCTGGCGCACCTACATGTGGTGACATTTATTCGGGTTCTAACGCGACATCGCTGGTACTCCATATGGTATCACCTTCAAATGCCATACGCCATCATGACGGATCGTCATCGTAACCGCCCAGGAACATTTCTTCAATGCCATACACCATCATGATCTGATGCCGATCGTGCATCCCGCCAAGTGGGACATTGAAAATTTCGGGTGCCTTCAGGACGGATGTCGCGGTCTCATCCGGCCAGATTGCCTGATTCACATATCAACTGATCATTTATGACGATTCCGCTTAATGAACCTGCCTTTATCATTCATATCTATCTTGCCAAATATCACATTTCAATTCCATTTCACTTCGTATTCACATATGACGGATCTTCGGCGAATCCCGCCCCATCATCGCTCATTCACCGCTTTCAAATATCACCACCCTCGATATTCACTTATTATCTACGCGATATACCAATCTATGTACTTATTTCATAAATTTATTCACGTACTACTTCATATACTCATTCATATACTCATTCACGTATACTCATTCATATAATTTCATTCATCAGATTTATCATACTTCCATTCATATACTCATTCACATACTCATTCATGTGCTCATTTCATATACTCATTCATATACTCATTCACGTATACTCATTCATGTGCTCATTGCTCATTTCATATACTCATTCATACTCATTCACGTATTACATCCACGCACTCATTTCATATACTCATTCGCTGCACACTCCAATTCATATACTCCATTCACACTCATTTCATATACTCATTCATATACTCATTCACATACTCATTCATGTGCTCATTCTTACATACTTATCTTACTTACACTCATTCATACTCATTTTACGATTTCCTATCATTTGTTATCTTTTCCGGTTATATGTGATAATAATCATATATAACTTAAACTACATTATGTTCAGCATAAATTTCCTTTCTCTGTCTATATTCATGTTTCAGTTCGTTTCATTCTTTCCATATCACATCTATGTCATGAAACACCATATACTGCATTTCTGTCATATCACATCCTTTCTTACTATGTATCTAAATTAACTTTAACAAAGCGATTAGTACACTTCAAAAAATAATTCAATTTTCAGACAAGATGTGTGGGCACCAAATGCCATTAAATAGCATGAGTATGGGATTCTAGACTCCAATGATCAGAGCTCCAGAATTGGCTGAATGAGTCCTAACGGCTGAGTTATGCAAGTTGGTGCCGTGACAAAAATCGACTTGCAACACCAGAAAGAACAGCAGCGCCCACCGTCTTTTGTCATTTTTGGGGATCTTAGCTTCACATTTGACACTGGTATTTTGTACTACTTTGAATCTAAGGTGCTAAGGGTTCTTCTCCAACTGGAATCACCAAAATCGGAGCAATCAAACTCGGCTGGTGTCCCAACAATCTCACTACCCCAGCTCAAAAAACGTAACCGTAAATTTGGCTTGAACATAGAATCGACTCGCTGCAATTCTATTTCAGGATGTTTTGTTCTCCTTGGAAGTCTATTTTGGCAGCACTTGAATCATCAAATCGGATCAGAAATGAGCAAGTTATGGCTAAAATAATACGAACACCGGTCAAAAAATTAAAACAGTAACACTACTCCGCATTCTAAGATGTACCGACCTATACCCCAGATACCGAATTCTGCCTGCATCGTGGTTTTTCTTCACTTTTTCCATAGATTGCTACCCAAATCAACTCACTTATATACACTAAAACCACTCCAAATTCATCTTGTAATCTCTTTTCTACTCAATTCATCTTTCATTACATATCTTTCTTCAAAACTTTTCATGAATTACTCCCAAAACAAATCTATAATGGGTCATAACCCATACATAAACCAAATACAAGGATTTGTTAGGGTTTGTTCTAACCCAAACTCCTTTACTTTGCAATTAAACCATGAATCCAACCTCAAAGGGAGGATTCCATGTTTTCTTATACTGGGGGTTTTACCCACCTTACTCACAATTTTTCGGGTTAGGATGAAATCCTATCAAAACCCTAGAAAATCAAATACAACAAGAAACCCAGAATTTTATCAAACCCTAGGTTTGGGGGCAGAAGCTACTAACCATGCAATTGTATGTAAATTCATACAGAATTCATAGTTCCGTACCTTTTTTCTCTTCCTTTTTCTCCTTCTTCTGTAGCTCTTCCTGCCTGTATTCCTTTTCTCCCTTCTTCTCTCTCTTTTACGTTTTGGTCTCTCAAAAATGAGAGACCAATTGCTCTTATCCACTTTTTTTTTGTTAAGGCCATGTTTAGCCTTTGCATTATCAAATTCTTTTCATTTTGCATTTAAAATTCCTTCCATTCTTTCCAATTCTATTCTTCCTCAAATTCCATAATGCATATATCTCTTATTGTTTTATGCCTTTTATGTCCTCAAGTGGTAAAAGACCACTTTACCCTTGTCTTTCCCATTTATGACCACTAGGTCCACAAGTGGTAAATTACATATTTACCCATTTGCTCTCTTATCAATTTCCAGTTCTATCGTTTTATTTCCGAAAAATTCCATTTAGCTTTTAATATACCCTAAACAAGTCCGAAAACTGCTAGGGTATATTTCGGGGTGTTACAAAGCAAGTCCCAAATATTCTCTTTTCCCACCAATCCCCACATCAAACATGTCTCAGGTATTCTCTTTTCCCGGCTGGGGAAGAACGACCTCCCCAGTCGGGAAAAGGGGGGCATATTGTGGGTACCCATGGGTACCATAGGCTTTGGCCCAGATCCTCCAACCAACAGACTGACAAATCCATCCCATGGTGTGGCCCAGTCAGTCTCTGACTAAAACTGAAACCTCTGAGGCCCGATCTACGGACGATCATCTCGGAATTTGCAGTCAGGAACCCCGAAACATACTTCCTCTGTCTAGCGGGAATTATAATGTCTAGGTGCAATCTTTCCTGGCTAGCTACCATCTTTAAGGAGGTGGTTGACCTCTCTTAAATAAATAACCACCCATAGGAACACTGCATGCTTCTAATGGTCAAGCACGAATGTTGTTGAAGATAAGGCTGATTTGCTTATCTAAGGAAGGCAGGTGTAGCTACATGAGCAGCATACCTTCCCCTTCCATTTTGGAAGGGAATCGCTTACTTCTAATGTAAAGCGGACAACAACCCTCCTCCATAAGAGAGGAGGGGGTGACACCGTAGAAGGTAAGACACTCTTGACTGAAAATACGGATTGATTTCTCTCTTTGTATTTCTGAATCTAAGTTAGGCATCGAAGAGGCGATAGGCGCACCACCGCTCTCTTGTGTGTTTTGTAGGTACATGCTAGCAAGTTGATGCTCCGACGATTCAGTGACTTAGAAAATTCAGGAGACTACACGAACGATTCGATTTTGGTTTTTGTTTTACACAAATATCGGTTTCGAATTATAAATTACAAAAATCATTAGTATCGGTTAACCAGCCAGGAGTATATATATATATATATATATATATATATATATGTGTGTGTGTGTGTGTGTGTGTGTGTGTGTGTGTGTGTGTGTGTGTGTGAGTTGTGACTTTCCAACTTTTCGCTTTTACTTTTTTCCTCAAAACCAAGCTTTTACCACTTCCTTCCAAACTAAAGCATATAAACTGTGATTTCTTTGGATTTGTTTCTTTTTTTATTTAAGTTATCAAAACATGTGGTTGATCAAAAAATTATGATTAAATTATCTAATTTCATGCGTTTCATATATTATTTATGAATGTATTATAAATGCATAAGTGTCATGAGATTGAAATGAATAGATTATATTCATTTTTTCTCTTTGCATTTATTTTCTTGTATTTATAATAATTATTATAATTTGAACTTAAATATATGAATATGAAATTACAAATTTAATTTTTAATTATGGTTAACTAAAAAACCGATATATGGTTAAACAAACAATTGGTTAACCGAAGATTTGGTTAACCATATTAATGGTTAGGTTTTGGTTTATATAAAAAAACAAACCAAAAATCTATGGCCTTCATCACGAAGTCCGTTGACAACGAATCAACGCGAATTCACATTAGTTTGGTGACCGATACCACACTTTTGTGTCCCATTTATCGGGATCCATATTTAAAAAAAAAAAAAAATCAAGCAGAGCCTCCTTTGTTCGGGGAGCTCTAGCCAACATACAACCTAAATAATAGTATAATCATAAACCATCGGTCTCACTTAGTAGGATTGATCCCGAGTCCGTTTGTCCATATCCCACAATATATACATCGCTATTATTGGGACCCATTCATTCACATTTAAATCTAAAATATGAAAATAAAGCGGCAATTACAGTCCATAGAGTCGATCACAACCATCTTACCATAATTACATACCGACTGTTGCTCTGATAGTCCCGAAAGAATTTAATTACAATTCTTTTTACAAAAGTAATGTCAAGGCCACATGTCGGCCTTCTTCACAATCACGGCCTCGTTGGAGCGCCATCTCCCTATAAACTCTCTGTACCTGAAAAGGGGGTCCCACGATGAGGTGAGAAATGCCCAGTAGTAATAATCTCTGACAAGGGTTACTCCCCACCTAAGTGCTCATACAATGATCAAACCAACCCATACACATCCAAGTGAAAATGTCTACATGAATGTCGTATGTCATGCATGGAATGTCTTCATGCCCATATCCCGAGTCACTCACCGACTCTCCCTCACACATGCCTACCAGCGCGATTCTTGTCCTTTGGTAGTACCAATGACACGCATATCTGAAACCGCTGCAAACCACGTTACCTGATACAAGTGCGATGGGCAACTAATCGGTAATCCGACTCCTATCACCTGACTTCGAAGTCTATGTGATAACCATGACCATATGTCATCTTTGGGTAACAGAACTTTTAAACTAGCCGCGGGTCTCTGCACCACGAGAACTTTTCGGATCTGCAGGTGGTCTCTTACACCCCATGTTCGGGCTATTCACCTTGGGGGGTTAACGGTCCGCTTCTTGCTCACGTAACTTACATTATTGTCTTCTTTTTATGTTCGCCATTGAAGACACATTTATTGGGCGTCGTCAAAATCACGAGTTCACTACCTATTCATCAACAGATGATGGATGACCATACCCATGCACACCGCCGTATGTTGATGTCCCTGTGCATATGAAATGCATATATACCATTTCATGCTATGTCATGCTACATGCATAATAAGAGCTACATGCAACATTTATAAATTTCGAATAATTATATTTTCTACATATAATTTTAATTCATCACCATTTCCATGTTAATACATCACGCAAGTACATATTAACATGATTCTTACCTACTGACAACATGTTATTTGTTTTCCAACAATAACTTACACAAAATGACCCAAATCTCGGACCACATAAAGCAGGGCTCTTGATCCCATCGTGGTTTGTCACCAGTGCTGTGATACCGACATACCCAAAAACCGAAGATACGATGCGGGATTTAAGCCAAACCCGAGCGGTCAAGATTGCCCAGCATCTGAAAGTCAAGCTCAGGCCAGTCAGAAACTTGATCGAAAAATTCCTATACTCAGTCTCAAAAATTTGGGACTAAAATTTACGACCCCTCTCCGCGGTCTTTTAAGAAAGAACCCCAAGCATTAAATGGTCTTTAGGCTGGCTTAGTGAGAAAATTCCTCATGGAGTTAACGAAATTCCAAGATTTTGGTGGTACCCACCGTAACGCGATCGTGAGATCTACTTTACCTTTGCTTCTTGAAAACCTATGGTCGATTTTACGTAGATCTTAGAGAGAAGCAAAAAAAATTTTCCCTTTCTCTTTCTCTCTCTCTCTCTCTTCTTGCTCTCCCTGCCGTTTTCTTTTCCTCATTTGTTTTCCTTTTTGACTTTTTATCCTTTTTTTTCCATGTGTCCATCGATTCAGATTAATTTGCAAAAACAATTTATTATTTCAGTTCAATTTATTTTTAAATGAACTTAGCTCAAACCATTTCACGACTTCAAGATTTTAAGTAAGTCACAAAGTCATGACAACTTATCACCTAGAAACTGCGTAAAAAATTCCAGTTATCTTGAGAATTTAATTTTTCTAGGTCATTAGATTCAGCGAAGACAAATTTAGCATTGTAGTTTCATTATCCGAGATCTAGAAATTTTGAGCTTCCTGAATATTATGAAATTTAGTATTATTAATATCATTTTGCTATTTTGAAATTTTCTAATTTTCGGGTTTCATTCTTACTTAATTTTGTCACGAAATTCATACATCTTGCTTACCTGGCTTACATGCATATGCAATAGTCATTCTAGTTCCAATATTAGACTTCTAATATTAGACAACACACCATCATCCTTAAATAGGAAAAGATAGGTGACTCGCATCGTGTCCTCTCGTTCCCAACTTGCCTCCTCCACTCCTTGGTGCTTCCACAACACTTTCACTAGCCTCACGGTCTTGCATCGCAAAACCTGATCCCGACTATCCAAGATACACACTAGTCCCTACTCGAAGGTCCCATCTGTATCAACAATAATCTTTCCCCAATCCACTACATAAGCTGGATCTGGAGTATACTTCCGGAGCATGGAGACGTGGAACACCTCATGGACACCTGATAAACTCGGTGGTAACGCTAACCGATGCAAGCGTAATACCCTCCCAGTACCTCGAAGGGACTTGATATACAGCAAGCGCTATCTTCCCTTACTTGTCGAAGATCTAACCACTCCTCTTAGGCATCACCTTCGAAGATGTGATCACCCACCTCTCAGGCTCTGGGGTCGGCGTCGTTTCTTAGGTGTAGCTCTTACGTCTATACGGTCGTAGGAAGGCGGCTTGTGTATCAAACCCACCTTCTCAGGGGTGTCTCTGACCAGATATGGACGTTGATGGAACTCTCTCCCTACTCTGTCAACAAATTGGGATGGAACATGGCCTCCCGTATAAAGCCTCATAGATTGCCATCACAGTATACTTGCGATGCTTGTTGTTAGGCGAATTCCACCTGGGGTGGTCTCCTCCCGGCTACCCTTAAGATTGAGAAGACACATGCTCGCGACATTTCCTCTAAAACTGTATGGTCTTCCCATTGACCATCGATGCGTGGATAAAAAAAAGCGGTGTTCATCATTTGCTGGCGTCCCCGTGGCCTTAAACTCTTTGAGTGTACCAAATGGGATCACTATCCTTAGATACGATAAGGCGGCACTCCATGTAATCGGACAATCTCACAAATATACAATCGGCAGAATTCCTCAAATGTGTGAAGGTCATCGCAGTTAGAAGTATGTCAGACTTGGTGATCAGTCCGTATAACCCATAAGGCATCATGCCTCCACTGTGTCCGTGGCAAGGGGGTCACACCGTCGAAAAAAATCCCCAATGTGCCACTTCATTCCTCTCCAGTAATACTAGTAACGAAGATCATGGTACATCTTTGTGCCACCTAGATGCATAGTGAATCAAGAAGCTGATGGAACTCGGGATCTCTCTCTCGGTCGGTCGGTTGGGAACCTGACTCATTCCCACTATACTTGAAAACTACCATCTCGATTGTGGATGGCCCAACCTTCATCTTTTGTACTGGCTGCCGTACGATGGACAGTATCTCAGTCCTACAGTGGGACTCGGTTCTGCCGATGAGGATGGCATAACTACGAGCTCACAGTGCTGCAAACTGATCCCTTTCTTTGCATTACAAAGCGTCGCGGTCTCGAGCATACTGCCGCTCTCGAAATTATACTAGCGATACTCCGTGACTTGGCGGGTGCATCGGCCGTACATTTGCCTTACCATGATGGTAATGCAAAGTGAAATCATAGTCCTCCAGATACTCCATCCATCTGTGTTGCCTCATGTTGAGGTCCCGTTGTGTAAAAATATACTTCAGACTCTTGTGGTATGAAAATACCTTAAACTACTCACCATACAAGTAGTGGTGCCAAATCTTTAAGGCAAAGACAATGGCATGACTCAGGATCATGTGTGGGGTGGTCTCTTACAATGATTCTTTGGTATGCGGAACCATAATTTTGCAACCCTCTTGGAAATTTGCATCAAGACACATCTTAGTCAGTCCTAGAGGCATCATAGTACCTTTGTGCCTCTTGTCTACGTTCCCGAGGACTATCATAATGAGGTTGTAGTAAGCAGCACCATTTCAATTCACCGGAATGCCTTCTCACTCGAGTCATTCCACTCAATTTTACCTCTTTCACAGTAGCGAACGGGCGCTCAGTGAAGTGCTCGGTTTTAATAAAACCCTTGTCAATGATTCTTGCGGTTGAACCTTGAGTTTTCCTACAACTCCGCGTGCCATCCTATGAGGGTCGCCTTAGAAATGGGCGATGTACGAGTGTAACTTCAGTAATGAGTCACATCCTGTGCGGAGGTAATCCCGGTAGCTCATCCTGAAAAACATCCTCATACTCTCAAACTACTTGAGGTAGATCCAATTCCTGTCTCACCTTGTCCTCCAAGGTAAGGCTTGCTAGCTAACCTATCGCGATCTACTCCCGTACGAGTCATGCATTCTGTCACAGGAGGTAAAGCGTAAGCTACTCCACGAAAAGTTACATGGATAATGTCCGATGTGTAGGCAAAAATCCTCCTACTATCACGATCGATGATGACTTCGGTGTGTGGAATCAACCAATCCCATGCCCGAAAGACATCAAATCCGATATGTCCATCACCCGAAGGTCAGCTGTGAGCGAGGAGATCCTTGGGATCACGTACAACTCATAATCTGCATATCTGATCGATCCTCACACCACAGTCCTTAGGGAACTCACGTATAATGGCTCGTCAAGGTCTCTACCTCTAAACCCCGAAGAACATCCACCTTTGAATGCGACCCGCGAAAGAATCGATACTGTAATCAAACGATATCTTAGCTTTATAAGCCGGATGCGAAGCATACCGTATCAGCGACTGATCGACTAGCTGTTGTGGTGTGATAATGCGCCCATGCCCAGGTCGATGTCACCGGCGGTGAAGACCTCTTCTCGGCCTGCGGCCCCCGCCTGCAGGTATCTCGGCCTATCGTATAACCAGGGAGAGGCACACGTGTCGCGATGCCTTGGGGCGATGCTGGTCTCACAGCACGGTGGGGTGAGAAGGAACAAGTAACGTCCTTTGTCCCAGCCGATGGTAGGGTGTGCCGTCCATAGTGCCCAAGGGATCTAGCCTCCATGGACAATCACGTCTTATGTGCCGGTGATGTGATGTGGCATGTCATGTCACCCCTTTTAGGCCAAGCCTCTGGTCGTTTTGTGCAGTAGGTGTTCGAATAAACAAAATTTATATCTAAGTTCCTATTGCCCCAGCGTAACAAAGCTACTACGATATAATGGCCTAAGATAAAGCTCCCGGGATGGGTTTTCTTCTATGAAGAAAGAGTTGCGGTGTATTGAAAATGGTGTTTTTTCGTTGGATTTTAAGGGTTTTGCTTTGGCCAGAACGGTGTGGGTGAATGGTTGAAAACTGGAAATAACTTGAAGTAAAAAGTTAAAGAGAGAATTCCTTGAAGTCTCGGGCCACTGGGCTTAGGGTTCTAAGTTAACCGACATGTCCTCGGGTCTTTTTCCTCGCGTTGGGGAGCATGACATATAGTCATCTCCCAAACCGGATCTTCATTTATCTTTAAAACTTAAACCCTAAAAGTTTTCCTCTTGAAAGATGGCATTCCACCCTTGGTGAGAGGAACATATCTCAACCTACCCTACAACCTAATAGGAGACAACTAAGCGGGCATCGGTGGATCTGGTAGAAAGTATCCTTTGAATCGAAAAACACCAAATACACGTTAAAGGAGAGCATGCACAAGGATCTTAACCTAAGGTGATAGCGAGAACTACAAATACCCTTAAATGTAAACATGAAAACGCAGGGAACATGCGTGCAGCACCAAAAACCAACACCCGGTGGCCTTCCTTCAAGGATGTAAGGGGTTTTTAGCCGGGCGAGCATCCCTTGATTTGTCATCATCGAGGGGTGTTGGTACACCGAAAAGATCTCTGAAAATGAAGGAGAGGGAGAAAATCCTGGAGCCGGTCGGGGGAGAGGAAGTTTCGGTGCCCAAATTTCCTTGATTGATTGATGGATTGAGAGAAGTTGATTGATTCTGAGCAAAGGCGAAACATATAGGTGCTTAGTACCAAAGGGAAATTACAAAAGTGTATAAAGGAACCAAAAATTACATCGAGTAGATTTGTATAAAACTACAAGGCGAATTCGAAGTCAACGGGTGTAGAGGACGGTGTTGCGGAGATTTATGACTGCGAAATTTGAGGTGCAATTTTAACCCTACAAAATTTCACTGAGCCTCTTCCAGCATTTTTGCTCCAAATTTTCTCGGTCTGACCATGCATCTTTCGAATTCCTGGCCGTTCATCGTGTTTGAATCAGATTAAAGATAATGAGGCATTTGACCAAGAATTACTAACAATAGCTACAAAATGTGATCAGAAGAAAAGCCGGGACCCCATTGTATCAATTGAGTTATTAAATGATTAGGTACACAAAAGTGTTTAAACTCCGCATTATACTGTGGCTCAAAATAAGACTATTCGGGTACTAATCACTCCCCCAACCGACACTATCATTTAGTCCCTTAGTAATGATGTTAGGCTAGAAGATCATGCAGGCTATGTATGCAAAAGGGATTGTCTTTTCAAAAGTGTGTATTTAAATAATGCCCAACCTCGAGATGACAAATCGGGACTCTCGGGATAAAGACCAAATTGGGAGAACAACGCCATATAGAACAAGCTTCAGGCAATATCTATTCCGCTGAAATCAGCCTCGAACTTGCACCAAAAATCTAAGTGTTTTTAGGTGAACAATTTTACCAATAAGTCGCTAAGATGCTTTCCCCCAACCAAGCTATCAAGGCCTTATACTATCGATCAACCAAACAGACTGTATTCACTATCTTCACCCTGTCGTATTGTATAAAATGAACTCTTAATTTCCATGTAACTGTGGATCCACCCACAATCCTCAACCAATCCAAGGCATACTGTCAAAATATCTCAACACAAATCCTACAAGTTTCACCCTGGACTAATGATTTTGAGAACTAAAGATCTACAACTCAACCCACCCATCCACCCATGTAGCAGGCACTAAGTCAATGGCTCCTAAATCCGCCTGGGTTTAGGGCACCGTTTTAAAGGCTGCCATACCTGCATCCTGCCAGTTCACACGCGCTTTTCATTTCCCTCTCATTTTTTTTCTTTCGGCACGATCACTTCATTCTATGAACCAACTGATATAAGAGCTATCAACCAAGACGCTTGCTGAAAAACATAAGAGATTCAATGTTTTTCACTATACACGAAAAACGATTATAACTGCAAAATAGACACTGTGGAATATGTCAACATTTGGTTTAACTGAACGATCAATTAAATACTAATAATTTTTTCTAGATGATAACAACAGTGTTTCAACTAAACTTTACAGAAAGGGCAAATCACTAAATGAGCAAACAAGAGAAAATGCAAACAGAAACATTATTATATATAATGTGTCATAAAATTTCATCTTAAGAAAACAATAGTTTCCAACATAATAAAATGGTTTATTTACAAGGTAAGAAGAAAATTGAATGCATGAACATCATTTCACCATCAACCCAAATGTAAATCCAAGAAGTTAGTACATAGGCTAGACTTCTCTTGAATCCCACTTGATCATCCTCACTGGCAAAGCCGAGGTGTCAGCTGGGTGGGAGTGGTCGATGTCGCCGCAATCGCCAACACATCTCATGAATCTGCACTACAGGAGGAGTTTATCCCCGTCAGGATAATTATACTTCTGAGCAAAGAGACTTACAGGAGGCCCAAGTGGCTCCAGAGTCGCAGGCGATACCACTTCACTGCTGGATGCCAGTCATCCTTTCGCAAGTGTGGCTTGTAGTCAACAAGTCACAGGGCTGAGAATGTGCTGACTACCTTCATGATAGCCCAGGTCCTCGGTAGAGAGGGTAATGCACTGTCAAGGAAGTGAGGTGCCTGTCTAGCCAGTGATCCGACTCCATAATGGTGCTGGCCATCAGGTCTGCGTGAAAGATGAAACTGAGGTACCTGAGCTCTATTTCACTAGATTTGGCCTGGTCGAGGCGACTTGAGCTGGAGAACTCTGACGCTTGGCCGGAGCCTGAGCCCTCGCCGGTGCCCAACTATAAGTGACGTGTCCCCTCAGGACCATCGAGCTCCGCTTGTCCTCGCCCATCCCGAGGAAGATGAAGGCACGAGGCCCACCACCGCCATCGATCGATGAGGTGGCCTCACGCCCCAAGAATCCTCCAAACGAGGCACGATCGGGAACCCGACGTGTTTCTAGCAATCTAGCATATAAAAGTCGGGAAATAGGAGAGGCATGGACTCGCCATAAAATTCTACGTGAGGACCCTATCTCTATGAAATAAGGATTGCCATAATCAGCCTGCGAACTAAACCGTAAGCCTTTGAAATGCGAGAGAATCAAAGAGTTTCATTCTTCTGAACGTATGAGGTTTGAGCGAAACATATTAGACTTCAATATGTGGTCATCAAAGATACATGAGGTGCCGTCGAATAATATACTCCCACCAAGAAGGTCCATGGAGAGAAGCCGGACCACTCGGGTCGAGGGATGGGGTCACCGGTTTCATAGTCGGCCGGGCGCTGGCGAGACCACCGCGATGGAGAGCAAATTGTGATGTCGTGAGGGGCCCGGCGTATCCCCGCCGACCGGCCGATGGAAAAATGCAGAGCAATGGTCGCTCTTCGCTCAGACATCATCGTGTGATAAAACTCGATGACTACCCGAGGATAATAGTATCAACGCGGCGTCATGAACGACTCCAGATGGTATCTCGCATCTATGGGAGCATGGAGCTCCTGAGCTCCGTGTCAGCAAAGAAATGCCTGAGATCGTAGTAAACCTCCTCGTGGAAATCTCTCCCTCTGCAGTCAACATTCCCCTAAATGAGGCTGCAAGGGAAGTAAGGCCGCCTGATAATGGATGCAGGGGATAGGTCTGGGGCTCCAGCAACGCCCTGATAAGGCGGTGAGGGTGGCGCCCGGGGTCTCTCAGTGGATGACTCCCCTGGGCCCGAGGTCCGGGCCTTCAAGGTGTGGCCCTCCCGGCCGACCCGATGCAATGGAGAGGGGCGGAGCCGGGGCCAACTCGGGTATGATATCTCCTCTGGGTAAGGGCCACAGAGGAGGAGCCCCATTAAGCAGCTCCCGACAACAATCAAGTGTGGAGGCCGGCAAGCAGCTGGGAGGGGGTGTGCAAAGAGGCGCTGCTGGGCTACGACGACTAGCGATCAAGGGGTAGCGAGGAGCCGACTGCAGGGAGCCTGCAGGAGGCCAAGGCCTGGCCGCATGACGGCGGCCTGCGCAGGTCCCAACAGGGGAGTGGGGCTCCGTGCACCTCGCATTAAGGAATGAGCTCCACGAGTCTTCGCTATCGCTTCAAGCTGATGGATAAAGAATCTCTGAGAGGAGAAGTGGAGTTTTTAAACTCGGGCAGGAAAGTGTGAAATGAAAAATGAAGGAAAACAAGGGTTTATATAGGGGAGGAGGGGTAGGTGAGAAGACTTGAACAATTAATGGCATTTAGTGACCATTAATTAAATGGCTCAAAAGATTATAAAAATTAATTGCATGAGCGTGAACAGCGAGTCGCAGTAAACGAGAGTCGCATTGTGAAAAACAGGGCGACGATGAATGCTTATTCAGTCGCTAATTTTCATGTTGCAAATTTTGCACCTTACTTAAATTTCTCGCGACCCTATTTCTCAACTCGCAATTCTTTCACAGTTGCGAAAATTTTTCTCAACTGGGAATTCAGCAAAATTTTGTTCTCAAAGACTCAACACCAGACAACACAAGACCAAAAATTATGAGAAGATAAGCTAGAAAATAAGGAAATTTACAAAATTTGAAAATTAAAGGATATTAATGAAAACTGCACTTAAAACTTGAAATAATATAAAGCAAAATGCACCAAAATTTGGAGTGGTTTCCTGTTCCTACAGAACCACTCATTGCATCCCAAGAGATTTCATGAAAGGTTCAAGAAAGAGAAGCCCTCCTGTCAAGTAGCGGTGGCTCGCAGCAATCGAGCTTAGCTTATGCTCCTCGGTGTTCAGATCCCGCTTCCGTGGTGCCGGTGGGATGACGATGCGTGAAGGTGACCGATGCGCTGATCCTTCATTAACTACTTCTTGGTTCTCTGTTAATTCTTCCTGCAGTTTTTGAGCACTATGCTTTCTTACACCCGTGCCACTCAGGCAGACTTCTTCTGATTTCTGCTCCTCATCCTTAGCTGGCTTATCCTTGTTGCTCAAATGAAAATGTTGCCAAAGGTGAGCTGCATGACCCCATTCCGGTAGTTGATTATGGCATTAGATGTGGCAAAAAATGGCCTCCTACATGACGGGCATCGTTGCTCTTTCCATCGCTCAGACAAGAACCACAAAATCCACCGGATAGTAGAATTTATCTATCTTTACCAAGACATCCTCAACTATCCCCTTTGGTATTTTCACTTATCGATCCGCTAAGGATAAGGTGATGTTGGTAGACTTCAGCTCCCCTAAACCTAACTGCTTGTACATTGAGTATGGCAGTAGGTTGACACTAGCTCCCAGATCCAACAAGCAGCTTACCTTCCACGCAGTCCCTCCAATGTCACTGAGATGGTGGGGATCCTCGATCTTTGTATTTCACTAAGGTTTGGTAATCGATGATAGATTTGACTTGTTCTACCGTAGCGCCTTCTTGAGCACGCCCAACCTTTTGACTGTGCACAAGTCCTTTAGAAATTCTCAGATATAGGACTCGCTTCGATCATGTCAAGTAAGGAATGTCGACTTACCCGCTCAAGACTTCCAAAATGCCTTCTTGCTTAGAAGCCTTCTTTTTGCCTCTCAGTGCTTGGGGAAACGGAGGAGGCATGCTTTTCTTCATCGAATCATCTTTAATGATTATATGTTCTAGTCACTTCCTCTGTTCTCTACTTCTCACGTTGGGCACCGATCGTCACCTCTCTACCACCTCTCAAGGTGATAATGGCCTAGACTTCATCCATTTTTTCCTCGCTCACTCCGGGGCATAGCTTAGTTCATGCACTCCCCTAGGATTGGGCAGTGTCCGAAAGGGGAATCTCCCTTTCTCCCCGCACCTGCCGATCGGTCGCCGCCGATGGATGACTACAGGTATCAATTTTTTGATTTGCACTTTTGTGGAGCCCGCTAATTTTCCATGGAGCTTACATTTTCTATTCTTTTGATTCCGCTGAGCATTAATAGTTTTCCTCTACAAAATTTCCACCACCTTGCTCAAATTCATGATAGCTTGCTCAATGTGACGAGGCTGCGGTCATTGTAATGAGAGTGCTGACCCATAATGTTTGCTACGATGTGCCCTCGGGGAACATATATCGAAGGTTTAGGCTTCCGTGCTAGGCTAGTGGTTCTTCCAATCGATTATAGGTGTTGCCATACTAGGCATCGGGCCGGGTGGCCTATTTCGTCTACAACATTTGCATTTTCAACCATCAAATCCCTTACCGTAGGGAGAAATTAGACAATGTTCTCTTGATGACTGTAGATTGACAATTGAAAACATGGTCGCCAGCATAGATGTCTCGCCATCACGTACTTCCCGCCTAAGCTCGCTCAGTTCTTCCATCCTTCTCGTTCAGTAGCGGACAACTTAGCCTTTGGCTCCACATCCCTCCGTCGTTGAATAAATGATACCTGTGGCTTTCATCAGGTGCTTCATTCTCTCTACTTCTTGGGTTCGCTCATCCCATCCCTTGGAGGTTTCAAACCACATAGTTGAGGAAGTCCATATTTCATCGGGCCTTATCGGGAGGGTCCTCCACACATGGTCTCCAAGAGTTGTTTCATGCGGGACATTCCATTGTGTGGTTTACTTAGCATCCATGTGTCGTGCCATGGTGAGGCATGCATCGATAGTTTCAAGATACCTTCAAAGATCGATAAAATCTCTCATCACTATGAGCTGCAAAGGTATAAATTCTCTCTTCAAATTGTTAGTCTTACGGGCACCGAAGAACTTCTTCAAAAAATTCAAATTTCGCAGCCGCCGCTTCGATGGTCTCGCCTTAGTGAATTGGGTTTTCAAATTTTAGCTTTATCTTTGAGGGCCAAAGGAAGGCTGTACCTTGAGAAAGTCCATATCAAATGCACCTTGAAAGTAGTGCAAACTTCCTCAAAATCCCGATGTGTGTGTACGGATTTTCATTTTCCATACCATGAAAAGCTCCGGGAGCAGGGAACCAGATAAGGCCTCACCAAGTACATCCCCCGTAGGGGGTATAATGCATGAGGGCACTCACCCTGGTGGGTGTATGTGATCCTCATTGACCTCGCAGGCATTTGCCTCGTGAACCCCCGCTGGGCTTTACGCTCTTCAAAGTGGGTCTCCATTCGGCCGTGTGTAAACCGATTTCACACCCTTGTTCAACTCGGGAGCACTTACTCTTCCATCCGTCGTAGTGTTCGTCCCACCGCGCATAAGCTGCTATGAACACACAACAAGCAAGAAACCAACAATAACAAGGCTACCAAAAGGGTTGATGTTAGTTAAAATCAAAACAAGTGGGAAAACAAATGACAAGAAAGCTTTTTAACTCTCAGAAGATCCAAGTGGGGGAAAAATGGTAAAATAAAAAGAAATGAGAATTCATCAATACTTGTGACGTGAATCACAAGTTCACAAATTTTCTTTTCACTAGGCACCATCCCTAAGAATGGTGCCATTCGATTCGTTTGGTGCTGGCGTTCAATCAACAAAATTTATATCCCTAGATTCCTACTACTAACGTAGAAAAGCTATTACAAGATAGTGGCTCTGTGGTCGAACACTGGGATGGGTTTTTCAGGAGAGAAGAGTTGCAATGTATTGAAAATGGTGTTTACATTTTAAGGGTTTGCGAAAAACAAGAAGTGAACGGTTGAAAACTAAATAACCTGAAGTGAAAGTTAAGAGAGAATTCTGACTCTGACACCGGCTTAGGGTTTTAAGTTAACCGACATGTCCTCTGGTCTTTTTCCTCGCATTGGGGAGCATGACATATAGTCATCTCCCAAACCGGATCTTCATTTAGCTTTAAAACCTAAACCCTAAAAGTTTTCCTCTTGAAAGATGGCATTTAATTAGGCATAAATGTCCTTAACAGTGAGAACATATCTCAAAAACCTACCATACAGTAACTAATAGGAGATTAACTATCCTGGCACGCGGATCTAGTGAAAGTATCCACCGAACCCAAAAAATCTTTCCAAATACACGCTATGAGAGTATGCCTACAGATTCAACCTAAGGTGAGAAGCAGAGCACAAATAATTCTTAAATGCAAACATGAAAAGCATGAGAACAGTAACCCCGCTCAAAAAACCAACACCTAAGCCTTCCCTTTAAGGATGAGGCCGAAGCATCCCTTGGATTTGTCATCAAGCGGGGTGCTCGCTACCATGAAAGTGCAAGAAAATGAAGGAGAGGGAGAGAAAATCACAAACCAGTCGAGGGAGAGGAAATTTCGTGCCCAATTTCCTTGATTGATTGATGGATTGAAAGTTGATTGATTTACAAACAAGACTGAGCTTATATAGGTGCTTAGTACCAAGGAAATTACAAAAGTGTATAAAGGAACCAAAATTACATCAGGGGTAGATTTGTATAAAACCACAAAAAGGCGGGTCAAAAAGCTGTCAATATGTGCAGGGAGCAGTGTTGTGAAATTTCGCAACCCTGCAAAATTTTCACTAAGCTCTCCTTCTCTTCAGCATTTTTGCTCCAAATTTCCTCTGGTTCGATCATGCATCTTCAAATTCAGCTCGGGTTCATCGTGGTTTTGAATCGGATTGAAGATAATGAGGCATTCGACCTGCAAACTACTAACAATAGCTACAAAATGTGACTCCAAGAGCAAAGCCTGACCCCATTGTATCAATTGAGTTATTAAAGTCGATTAGTACACAAAAAGTGTTTAAAACTTGCATTATACAGGGCTCAAAATAGCACTATTTGGGTACTAATCACCTTCACTTTGCCTTAGCCCTGATAGCCGCCGCCCCGTCCTTGAAATCCCCGTGGAATAGAAGTCTTATGCTTCCTTCTCAAATTAGAAGAAGATTGATTCTCCTTCCTCTTAGTACTAGCACCCATATCTCGGATGCTCCGTGTGTCATCTACTCCTCTTCCAATGGCCAAGGTTGTCCTGACCATCGATTCCCCTCCTCCTATGTATGTCGAAGGATGATGTGCCTGAGTTCCCTTAGAGGTTACCTGTCCCCTTGGCCCACCGGCTGGGCATTAGCTAGTCCGCGCAATGGTAGGCGCCCACCGCGCCGCCCTGCACTGATGGCGACTGCAACACTCATATTCTTTTTGACTAATTAGAAAGAATGACCCACCACCATCGGGTCTCCTTCTCCCTTGAGGGCCAGAGGATCATGTGCCTCGAACCTTTGGAGGTTACTTGACTCCCCTTAGTTCCCAATTGCACTAGCTTATGCGATGGTGGCAGCAACAACACTTGCCTACATAAGGGTAGCAGTCGTAGTAACAACAACCTCTATGAAGGTCTGTTAGTCTAAAGCCGGTGGTCGTGGGTTATTACTCCGCCCACCGCCCACTGCCCCGGCACCTCTTCCTCTACTAGTCATCTACACATGTTAGATAGCAATAGAGTTCTCAAATTTCTATCTCGCCCACTCCAGAGGTACAAGCAACCACTGTAATAGACTTTAACATCATGAACTACACCGCTCATCCCCTTTTCCTGGTGTGTAACATAGACACTAATACAACCGCTTCCCGAACTATCATGTTCATTTTGTTTTCCGAACCCCTAAGGTTATGTTTTCTAACCCTAGTGTTCCATATACAATCTACCATGCATATTATTCATGCAAATCACCACACATATCACATAGCATGTTAAGCACAAAACACGCAACACATAACAATGCATGATCTAGACCCATGCCCATCAGCCCTTAGTACTCTTGTACCTAGACTCTTAATACCTAGTTGAGACGAGCTAGTATCAGGACCATACTTATGGATACCCACATTTGAGCTCCCTACGTAATCGCCACTTTGCCTTTGATACCAAGCTATGACACCCCAAATCCGAGGGTCCCGTTGACAACCCGTCAACCCACGGAATTCCTGTGCATTTCGGGTGACCCAATACCACACTATTGTGTCCCATTTATCGAGATCCATATTTTCAAAAAAAATCGGGGAAAGCCTCCTTTGTTTGGGGAGCTCTACCCAACATATAACCTGAATAACAGTATAATCATAACCCATGTATGGTCTCAACAGAAGTAGTATTGACCCCACAAGGTCCATATGTCCATATCCCCAATATATACATCCCTTTGCCGGGACCCATTCATTCACATTTAAATCTAAAATATGAAAATAAAATGCTTAATTATAGTCCATAAGAGTCCGATCATGGCCCTCTTACCATAATTACATACCCGACTATTTATACAATAGTCCAAAAGAATTTAATTACAATTCTTTTTACATAAAACACTTTTTACAAAAGTATCATTGAAGGGCCTACACGTCACTTTCTTCACAATCATCATAGCCTCCGCCGGAGCGCCGTCCTATAAACCCCGCACCGAAAAGTGGGGTCCCGCGATGGGGTGAGCAATGCCCAGTAGTGATAATCTCCTACAAGGGTTACTCCCCACCTAAGTGTTCATACAATGATAAAACCAACCCATACACATCCAAGTGAAAATGTCTACATGAATGTCGTATGTCATGAATGGAATGTCTTCATGCTCATATCCCGAGTCACTCATCAACTCCCTCACACATGCCTATGCCAAGTGTGACAACCATCACTGGTAGTTCCAATAACACACATATATCGAGCCCTTACCGGCTCACCAGTACCTAATGCAAGTGCCAATGGACAACTAATCCCGAGTCAATCTCGACTCCTATCACGCAACTCAAAGTCTATGTGATAACCATGACCGTATGTCTTCTTTAGGCAACAGGAACTTTTGCATTCACGCCGGGTCTCTTACACCCGTACAAACGATCACACCACGCGGTTCTTACACCCATGTTCCGCTTTTCACCTAAGGTTAACAATCCCCTTCATCCGCCCCAACACACATTATTTATATTTCTTTTATGTTTTAAAACCATGAGACATTTATCGGACGTCAGTCCAGCATGTCTACTACCCATTCATTAACACCGATGATGGATGACTTCATACCTATGCACACACACCCAATAATATGTCGATGTCCCCTCAGGCATATAAAATACAAATATGTCATTTCATGCTATGTCATGTTACATGCATAATAAGAGCTACATGCAACATTTATAAATTTCGGATAATTATATTTCCTACATATAATTTTCATTCATCATCATTTCCATGTTAATACATCACGCAAGCACATATTAACACGATTTTTACACACAATACCATGTTATTTATTTTTTTCCCAACAATAACACACAAAATGGCCCAAATCTCTAATTCCACATAAAAATGTGCCACATCTCGATCCCTTCATGGTTCATCACCATCATGGATACCAAACACACCGCAAAAAACCCCTATGACACGCCCGTGGATAAAACCAAACTCGAACCTAGTCCGAGACTGTCCGAAAATAGTCCCAAAAATTTATCCTGGACTGTCCGAAAACAGTCCCAAAAATTCCTAAAAATTTCTATACTCAATCCCAAAAATTTGGGACTGAAATTTACGGCCTCTCACGACCTCTAAGAAAACCCTAAGCCATTAAATGACCTTTAGACTAGAAATAACCCAAGTAGGAAAATTCCCTACCTCGTGGAGTTTGACGAAACTCTAAGATTTTTGTACCCACGCGTAGCTTGCGATGTGTGGATCAACTTTGCCTTTTGCTCTGACGAAAAACCTACGGTCCGATTTCCGTAGATCTTAGAGAGAAGCGAATTTTTTTTCCCTTCCTCTCTCTCTCTCTCTCTCTCTCTACCGTTTTCTTTTCCTCCTTTGTTTTCCTTTTTGACTTTTTTTCTTTTTTTTTTTCTTCGTTTGCCATGTGTCCATCTCTCATCCGGGTCCATTTCTACCCCGAAACAATTTATTTATTTTCAGTTCAATTTATTTTAAACGAACTTAGCTTAAGTCATTTCCTGACTTCTGAGATTTTCATAAAATCTCGCCTGAGTCATCGGGCGACTTATCACCTGTGAACCGTAAAAAATTCCAATTGTCCTTAATTGACTAAATTTTTCTGGGTTACTAGATTTCACGAGACAAATTTAACGGCGTAGTCCGTTTCGTCATCCGAGATCTAGAGAATTTTGTAGGCTTCCCTAAACCATTATGATAATTTATTATTATTAATATCATTTTTCCATTTTTGAAAATTTCTAATTTTCCCGAGTTTTACAAAATCGACGGTCGGTTTTTATTTTGTGTCATGGTTCGGTTAACTGAAACATGCCCACCCCTACTTGACAAAGTTAGACAAACCATTGATAAGATTGACAAGATCTCCAACGCTTGACCTTCTAAGAGCATCTCCAATCGTAAATCTTCATTTCCAACTCTATATTTGAAGATGATGAGCCCACTTTTTGGAG
The DNA here is from genome assembly GCA_016808115.1 of Tetrastigma voinierianum. Classification (NCBI taxonomy): domain Eukaryota; kingdom Viridiplantae; phylum Streptophyta; class Magnoliopsida; order Vitales; family Vitaceae; genus Tetrastigma; species Tetrastigma voinierianum. The sequence goes on from JAEQBH010005970.1 coordinate 143,626, forward strand.
TTCTAACTCCAACCAATAATCTCAATTTTAACTCAAAATCACTATTTATTCTTCAAATCTTTATTTTATCAAATTATAATATTTTTAGGAATATGATATATATAAAATATTTTTATTTTTATTTACATTTAAACATAAATATGAAATTATATTAAATAAATAAAATTATAATATATAAAGATATATTAAAAACTAAAAATACATTTTAAACTAATAAATATTATATTATAGAGCATCATATTATATTAGAAAATAAAACAACATTAATACAAGCTACATAATAAAAATTACATTTAACCAAATAATAAAAATACAATATAAAAACTAATATGTTGGTATATCAACTCCATAAATCCCAGAGCATCATTTATTAAAATTACTAAAATTACCATCATTATGATGATTTGATCCACTTGTTTAGGATTTATGAGTTATTTTTTTAATAATCTCCATTTTTTAACCTTGAAATACTTACACTCGAGATCAGATATGGAATCAAGATTTTTTCCAAAATTATTTTTTCTTGTCTTTGACGTTCTAACTCATATTTGTTGTGATAAAGAAGCTTGCACTGTAACACCCCAAATCCTGGGGGACTCTTTTTTTTTTTTTTAACAATGTCCAAACAGTAGCTCAAATAGTGCACAACATAGTGCATCATATTAATGGACAAGTCCTGGTCGGTGGATAAAGACTTCTTTGTCAGCGATAGAGTCCCCGGTTCGCGCTCAGGTGCTTGGCCCGCACGCGTCGCATGAGCCGGTGTTTGTCAGGCGCGTTGAGTTCGCACCTAATCTGCCCAAATTTATCAGGGGACCGAAAAATATTCTCATCGCGAACAAGAACCTTCACGCTAACTACGTCACGACATGTAGCTTCCATGCCGCGATGGGTTCTCTCGCTTGGCTAAACACTCGCAAGGCGATACACAAAACAATTTGTCGCGATAGGAAAATCCTGGCCTTGGCTAACTCTCTGTCGCGACATGAAAAGCTCTATCGCGACAAAGGACCCAATCCTGGCCACTGCCGCGGCTGCTGAACTTGGTCAACACAAATCCCTTCCCCAAGCCACACTGGTCAGTAACCTCGTCTTCCTCTCAGCCGCGAGCTGTGAGACCCGCCTGCCAAACTCGTGCGACAACCCCCCCTATTTTTCCCTTCTTGCGCGTCCTACTCTCTCTCAATGCATGCCATTCCATACTATTAACTCTATACTTATTCTACACGCAGTATGAAATCTAGGAAAACTATCCAATACCATATTTGAACAAATCAAAATAAGTTTTTATTACAAAACTTCTTCTGTACATATACAAAATTGGATATTCTATCCAGAAAACTACAAAACCATAAATAAGCCAGTATCTGGCCTTTCTCTTCACTATCCTGGTCTCAGATGAGTTCCTTCACCTGATGGACCTCGGGATTTAAAGTCCCATCGAAAGTAAAATTATAATGTACGAGTTCAACTCCGCCGCCTCAAGGGTAAAATCTAAAAGGATATATAAAGTAGCACTAAGCTCTTAGGAAAATCCTCCCAAACTTGAACAAGGTTTAGAAAAATCTGGAAAACGGTTGGTCTCATTTTCTGTGAACATAACATAGACACATAATTGGACATAAAACATTGACATTTCAAACAGATCTCAGGTTTATTTAAAAACAGTAATTAAATGAATAAACGAGCACCGCATAACAAGAACTAATAACCGGTTTTACCATAAACGATTTCCACCAATTCTTTTGGGCAGGCGACATACTTAACGGTAACCTCCACCCCCACCATGTGATCTTTGTTTCTCAAGCATCCTTACAAGGAACCTCTCGTTCATCATGGTAGCGTTTCTCAAGCATCCTTATGAGGAACCTCTTGGGAATGAATTGAGCATCCTTACAAGGAACCTCTCGTTCATCATGGTGATGTTTCTCAAGCATCCTTATAAGGAACCTCTTAAGAATGAATTGAGCATCCTTACATGGAACCTCTCGTTCATGTTCATTCCAACAACCAATACAAGGACATATCCTACCAACCATCACTCCTAACCAATGATTTACAACCTCAATTTTTAACCAATTCTTCCCAAAATCCACAATTCCATTTTGAGGCACTTTCAATAACTAATTCGGAAAAATACAAGAGATCATAACCATTTTTTTTTTTTATTACTTAACACAAATCACTATGATTTAGAAATCAATCACAAAATAAACACATTCAAGAAGAAAATCCATCATTCTCAAATACTAGGATTTTTTAAGCCTATAAAAGGGATTTCATGGGTATTCAACCCTAACTTTGTTTAAACATGTAATATTTGCAAAAAAAAACTAAGAGAGAATGATTTCCTATCATAAATATATAGCATTGATAACCCAAAACGTACATATATAATACCCTAACCTCAATGTAAGTGAATGAGAGAAAACCCCAACCCGAAATTCTTGGTTAGGATGAAGATCTTGAAAGCCTTTGATCTCTGAAGGCCTACCCTTCAATCTCCTGCTTTCTTTCCTTTCCTCCTCTCTAATGATTTCTAGGTCCCAAGGGTGTGGGGTGAGGGTGGAGGAAAGAAAATGATAAATGGAGGAAAGGATTTACATATAGCGTCTCCGAAATTTATCACTCAGGTTGTTTTAGTTTTCTCAAAATTATGGTTTTACAATACAATTTCCACTTGCTCATATGACTACCCTAAGGTTTTTGGACGTTCGGGATCATTTAATGTTATTTTACACCTAAAACATTTATTTTTCTCTTTTATTATTATCATTTGATTTAGGATATAAGTGGGAACGTTAAAGGCAAAACGAAATTAATTGAATGGCCCCCCCGACATAGTTTAGACTTCATGGGGTTTACATGCACTAAATGCATTGAACTGGAGATTTATGGAAAGGTATAGCAACAATGTTTCATGTGCCTCAAATGTATTAGTTTAAATAAATGATTTGGCAAAACATCACACTTAATTTCTATATTCTTTTTTATTTTCAATTTGGAAGTTTTATTTATGGGTTAAAAAATTATTGAATTAGTTAAATAAAATCTTCATACCTTATAATAAAAATAAAAATAAAAATCTATTATATCAATATCAAAAAATAATTTTATTAAAAATTTAAGTTATTCAAATTTTATTAAAATCATTTTACTATATTGTATATGGAAAATAATTTAAAATTAATAAAATAATAAATAATAAAAAATGAATATATCTTAAAAATAAAATATGTTATAAAATAAATATGTTATAAATGATTATTTTATTATTATAAGAATAAAATTATGAGATAATAATAATATAATATTAAATTAATAAGAGAATATTAGTTACTATTCACATATCCAAATTGGAGATGTGAATAGTAGATCTCTATTAAAACACTTCTTTTTTGTTTTTTTTTTTTTTTTTTACAACTATTCAGTTTAGAATAGTAATATGACTCAAGAAGTTTTGAATCCTAGTCCCTCCTTTCCCAATATCAGACCTAAAGCTTTAAACCAACTAAGCTAAGGCTTGCTAGCAATGCAACACTTCCTAAACCTAGATTATTATTATAATGTTATTAAAAATAAGATGTGGAAAAAAGGATATTACAAAAAATATATATATGCTTAATGATATGTCATAAACGTATAACTGTTTCTCATCTTGAAACACCCTTGTGTAAACTACGTCACTACAAGAAAAAAAAGCATATGATGACGTTTATTATAAATGACCATAAATAGAAGGTGTCACTAGAATGTAGCATTACCCTATCCACTGACACCATAGAGGGTGCTAATTGGTGACATATTTGTAAGTGACACCAAAGTAGATTAAAAATTAATACAAATATCATGTCTTTTAACACCCTTTCAACACCCTCTTTCCCATGTAGCCCTATACCCACACTTGAAGAGTTTAACAAACCAAATAGAATTTTTCATGGACTTTCAAATAATCAAATAAGAATTGAAACTGCAGAGGAATGTATTGAATAAAGGACCTCCTACCAGATCAAGCTCTAATGCCATATTAAACTACAACTCATCTACAAACTCATGCTAGTAGGATTTTGATTTAAAATGAAACCATGCCTTGTAGGATTTAGATTTAAAATGAATACCATTCCTTTTAACACTTGTGAAATATATGATTGATTAACCCATAAATGATCTAAAATTATAATAATAAATCATTTATTGTAAAATTATCAAAACAAAATATATTAAAATATTCTTCTATAATTTACTTAGAAAGAGTTTTTCTAGAAATTGTTACATTTATAAATATTACAACCTAAAAACTTTTATTTCTAAAAAATTGGACCAATTAAACAAGAAATAAGATTATTATTTAAAGAAAAATAGTTAATCACTCTATTCCAAAATTATTTCACGTAAATATATTAAAATATGATTCTCTATACTACTTATATAGAATTAATTATAAGATTATTATTTAAAAATAATAATAAATCAATTTATTCCAAAATTATCGAAACAAAATATATTAAAATATTCTTCTCGAAAGAGTTTTTAGAATTTTTCAAGTATTTATAAATGTTACAACCTAAAAAATTTATTTCTTAAACAATTGAACAATTAAAGAAGAAATAAGATTATTATTTAAAGAAAAATATAACAAATCACTTTATTCCAAAATTATCTAAAAAATATATTAAAATATTATTCTTTATAATTACTTATATAGAAATGACTAAGATATAAATTATTTTATTATACATAAAAATTCTTTATCTTTTAGATAAAAATGAACTTATTTATTGGATACATTAAATTTATTTATTGCATATATCAAAGAAATCATTTTTTATATTATTTTGTTGTGATTATACTTTATAAAAAAAACTCTCATGGGTTTATGGGTGCAAGAAAATATTGAAGATGATGATGATTCGGGTTATGCAATAAAATTTTATATATAAATGATATACAAAAATAATAATTTTTTTATATTATGTTCTTAATTAGTATATATATAATAAAATGACCATTATGTTATAAATTTAAAATTTTGTATATGGTGTCACTTTCAGAAAATGACACCATAAATATAAAAAAAAAAAAATCAATTATGATGACACTTCTTTTCAAAAAAAATGACACCATAATTCAAAATTAGCACCATATAACTACTCAACACAATTTATTGTCAATTTCATATGATCTCACTTTTTTAGAATGATGTCTCGCTTTTATGAAGATTAAGTAATATGGTGTCATTATTCTAACAAATGACACCAATAAATAGTGAACCCATAAATTCCTTTTGTAGTAGTACGTTTGGAAACATAAGCATTATCTCCCAAGTGCTTCTAGAACTAGTAAACGGAACAGCCCAATCCATTTAGAGCAATTATTTGAAAGCCGCGAGTTAAAACTGCCGATAATTTGGTCATTTTCTATTCTAAGCAAAGCTGATCATCCCAACCCACCCCTTGCGGCTCGTGGGCCAAAACGGGATAAAAAGGATCAAAACTTTAAAAAATGCTAATTTTTTTTTTACAAATTCTTCATTTTCAAATAAAATAAATAATATAAAAATATATAATAATAATTAATATATAAAATGATTGAGTCTAAATTATATAATAATAGTAAACAAACTTAAATAAATAAATAATGTCATAACACTCTTATAACCAAAGTACCAAACTAACTAGCTAAATAGTACCAAAACAATAAAGTAACAACTTAATAACATATCTGATGATGCGTTTTTTCTAACTGGACTGGCCGAGCGTATTTGCCGCCGGCCTAGCCTGATCGCTTACGGGCCGATTCATGTGCTCGATCGTCGGGGCTGAAGTAGGATTGCCGTAGTGCCGGCCCGTTGTGCTCGACGCGGGTAACTCTACAAAACAAGCGAAGAAGGGTCGCGCAGGGCTTCGCCCGCGTCGCCCGATGCTCAAGTCGCTTCGGCGCGCACGGGACGCTGTACGCCACGCGCTTCGCGTATGCTTTGCGCACTTTCACCGGCGTGGGGTGGCCTTGTATTTATAGTAGATGCTTCTTACCAGCTGGATGGTGATTAGGATTCTTCCTCATTGACGGGATATTTTCTGATATCGGATTTGATTACGGATATAGAAAAGTGCAAATTTATTTGGAATTATTTCTTGTACCCGGGTGGGATCCCGTTTGATGAGTTGTAATATTGTGAATTATCTTACTTTCCTAAAATTATAAAGATTTGGGTTAGATTTGCCGGATAATATATATTATCGGGGATTATTCTATTTCCCCTTATCTATGGGATTTGGCTTGGATTTGCAACATGGGCTTGATTACCCATAATCACCTTGGGCTGAGCGATCTGGCTTTCATCCTTCATCCCGGGTTGGCGCCAAAAGGCCTCGAATGCTTCAACGGGCATGCCTACGGATTGGCCTTCATCCCGGGCCTCAAGGCCAAAAGGCCTCGAATGCTTCAATGGGCATGCCTCTCCTTTCAAGGTTTAGGCGAGCGGGCTCGCGAGCCCATTTTTCAAACCCTATCAAGCCGCCCCACTTCTCAGGTATGGCGTGGCGTGGGCAAGGGCTATAACGCTTTCGATCGATGCAATTCCACGTGTCCGCCTGGGTCAAGCATATACTCGACACACATACGTCTTGCGATAATGATGACTTTGGTTTTCGCACTTATTTCCTACTTTCAATTTCCTTCGCTTTTCAGATACCTCCGTCTTGTGTGCCCCGATCCCGCGAATTCTTCTTTGCTCTCTCGACCAGACCCATTTTCCCTTAGTTCTCCGTCTGACCTTGCAGAGTCTTTTTCGCTGCTTCCCGAGATAGCTTCTTCCATTTTATTCCCGGGACCGCGGTCTTTATCCCTTTCGTCTCGACCGGGGTACGACGAGGCGCTGTGGTTAAGTCGACTGCTTCATTTTCCTTATTTGCTTCATCAGGCCCATCAGCCTCTTCCTCGCGTATAGGCGGTGACTCTTCGGGGCTGTTGCCGCCCGGGGCGGATCGTCGTGTCTCCGACCGGTTCTACGGTTGAACTGAGAGATGCTCCTAGGGCGCCTCCTTTTCCCTCGGGATAGTGTAAGGGAAAAGTAGACTGATTAAATACCCCGGGGGTCGGGACACCTAAGATCCGCCGCTCAAAGATGCTTTAATCAGGCTTAGCAAGGTCGGTCCTCATATGCAGGCCACTCTTGCCGACAAAGCATTCGCCCCTTTGGTGTTCGAGTGTGGTCCCCCGACGTTGACTCTCTATGTGGTTTCCGTGCCTAAGATGGTGTGCTTCTTGAAGCTGCCTTCATAATGATTCGCTTCTCCTCGCATCCTTCATGCGGCTTCTGGCAAAGACTTCAATGTCTCGTCCTTCTCAACTCGCGCTCAATGGTCAGGGTATTTAGGTTGGTCTATTGGTTTTCTTAGGGACAAAGGGGCTCGGTGTCCCCGCTAGCTTCTGCTCCTTTATCTTTTAGCCCGGGAAGGAGACCGCGAGGGCTTCCTCTTCCAGCGCCTAGCGCTCCTCCGGTGATTTGACTCTTCCCAATGTGTCAGGAAGGGACACTACTTTGTTAGTGGCCGAATTGGGAATATGACCCTTCGACAAGGACGACACCGGGCGTTCCGTGGTTCGACCACACCCGAGAATCTACGTGAGTGCTCACTGGTTGCATAACTTGGTGGGCGAGACATTGGGTACTGATTCTCGCACCGCCTACATGCTTCTCAAAGCTCAATCGATCTCGGCCACGGGAAGATAACGCTATAGCGCCGCGTTATCAGTGTCCTCCTCGCTCTTGGCGCGGAGCCGATCAAGTCGGATATTCCCGCCCTGCCGAGCTCAAGGTCCGGCCGCTTGTCGCTGGCGGCCTTCGCCCCCTTTCACCATGAGAGTCTCTCCCATTGGTCCTTCCGCTGCCAAACCCATTAAGGAGAGCTCGCTCGCTTGAGACGGCCGCCTCGAAGCCCCGCCAGAGTGTGAAAAGGAAAACCCTGGGCTCCGCTGAGAAAGATCGGCCGGCTTTGGCCAAGGTTCCGAAATTGGGGGCGTCTTCCTCTTCTTCGTCTACCCTTGTCCGAAAGCCGGAGCAAGCGCTGTCGCCTCCAGCCAAGGTTCTTAAAGTCTTGAGCCCAGCCACCGCTCGGGTCCGTCAGCGGGCGCGAAAAGGTCCCTGCAGGTCATGGAGTGCCATTACTGATCATGCCCGCATCATCGTCTGAATCCGCCGAAGAGTAGCAGTGCTACCTTCTTCAAGCGTGGAAGAATAGAAGAAGAAGGACTCCGAAATGGGCGGGGATGGCGACTCTTTGCTTCTCGACGTCGAACTTGCGGCTGGAAGTGTCTCGGCCCATTCTATGATCGACCTCAAGAGGTCGAACATAATTCGCTGATGAGGCTTTTTAGCTCTATCCCTCCAAGGGTCGCCTCAGAAGTTCCTATCCGTCGTATCTCGACTTCATTCCGAGTTGAGTATTGACTCTCGTAAGGCAATCGATTTACGTTGGATGTGGCAGGTGGCTACTCATTTGAAGGGTTTGGCCAGAAAGGCCTGATTAGTACCCAAAAAATGCTATTTTAAGTCCTATTCAAGATAGGTTTTGAGTGCTTTTTGTGTACTAATCATGTAAATTAAGCCAATTGGCATGTGCGGGTCTATTTAGTGCTACTGATTTGGTTTCGAGGTTGTTTTTGGTAGTTTTGCAGGTTTTGAGAACTTCATCAAGCAAGCTCGCTTCTCAGATTGCGCCGAACGAATTCTCTAGATTTCATCACCCCAAACGTAAGAAATGTCAAGTGGAAATGATAATTAGAAGCCGAATCGATGCAAGAGGCAAAGCAGGAGGCAAGGAGGATTTTCGCTATGCATTGCGAAAATTCAAGAAGGATTGCGAAAATTCTCGCAAGGATTGCGAAAATTTTCGCATACCATAGCGAAAATTTCGCACCCTCAATTTTCATTATGCACATTTTTTCGCTGTTAGCGAAATTTCAAGTATCATAGCGAAAATTCGCTATCATAGCGAAAAGTTATCAGGTATAGCGAAAATTTGAATTTTCAAGAGTGTTTGTATTTTCGTTTATGATAGCGAATTTCTATCATAGCGAATTTTCGCATGACAGAGAAATTCACTCGCATACGAAAATCCTCCTCCTGTTTTGGCCCCAAATGACCCTGCTTGTATAATTCCCATTTTGTCCCTATTGTAATCATGTATTTTAGGTATTTTTGGTATTTTACACATTTTGGTTGGCTATATATGCCACCTTATAGCTTTTGTAACCCTAACTTCATTCAAGCATTTTATTTCAATGATCTTTGTTTTTGTGTTTACGTGATTCTCTCTTCTTCTTCTTTTCTCACATTTTCGCTAAACACCACTCTTTGGAGGATGACAACTCAAGGGATGCTTGGCTAAGCCTCAAAGCCTTGAAGAGGAGGGTTGCTAGTTTACATTTGTGGTTTATAGCACCCCATGTTTTTGCCGGAACGTACGCATTTATGGTTCTAAACTTTCCAAACTAGGGTTTAATGATATTTAATGTCTTTTCCTTTGGTCAATACTTGTCATGCTTTAGGTTCAATGCATCTTAATGGTAGATGCACTCGATTATTTCCTTAGATGTCATTTACGAGCCAATAAAATGAGGTTAAATGCTATGTTTTCAAAATGTTGGAGCATTAAATGCTCGCATTTGTTTCTCGAATTCAAATAGAGGTTTTAAGGTTAGCTTTAAAGCTAAACAAAGATCCTGGCTTTGGCTAAGTGACTATATGTCATTTGGGTCTCACGCGAGGAAATACCAGACACCTTTATAACCCCATTTTATCAAGCTAGTGACCTAAGCCTTCAAGGTCTCCCTCACACACCTCATTTTAAGTTATTTTAGTTAACATAGTGACACCAACTCCCACACTTTTAAATGCAAATCCGAAAATCCAAATAAAAGCCTCACCATTTTGAATCATTTGTGGGATGAAAACCCATCCCCGTGTTCGACCCTAGACCGCTATGCTGCAATAGCTTGACTACGGCAGTAGGAGGAAAATAGGAAACAAATTTTGTTGATTCCGGATCACCCTACCGTGGCATGAATTAAATGGCGCTGTTGCCGGGGATGGTGCCAAACTATGAATGATGAGTTGATATGTACTTGTAATCCACATTACAAGTGTTAGTGACCTTTAAACCCTTTTGAATTTGCTTGTAAGAATTACAAGTTTTCTTTACTTCTAGCGTGCTTATTGCACCGTTTTTATTTTTTACAATGGGCTTTTGTTTAGCTAACATCGATCCGCAAGCTCTTTTGTTGTTCTTTGTTTTATCTCATTTTGTGTTTCGGTGTGTTTATGCAAAGATCGACGTAGGGATATCGTAGATTGCAAAGAGGAGCGCACCAGCTTGGAGCAAGGTCAGAAATCAGTGTGCACAAGTGACCAAATGATCCTACTGGCAACAAAGAAAGTCAACAATCAACCCTATGAATCCAACAGCATACAGTCAATGAGGGACCACATACACCTCCTAGAGTTAGTGTCTTTCCCCGCATTATACCTCCCACTGAGGATGTAGCAGTGAGACCCTATCTAGTGCCCTTGCTTCCTACATTTCATGGTATGGAAAATGAAAATCCATAACTACACATACGGATTTGAGGAAGTATGCATAACTTTTAAGGAGGGTATAACCGATATGGAATTGTTGAAGTTGAGCAGCCTGCACCTCAAGGACAAAGCCAAAGTATGGCGACCACATCGAGGCCGAGAACGATTAGAATCAATGATCTTCAAGATGAATTTTTGAAGAAATTCTTCAAGACAAGCAAGACCAACAAGCTTTGAAGAGACAAATCTACACTTACTTCCTGGGCCTCTATGACAATGAGAAATTCATTAGTGCTCGGGAGAGGTCCATGACATCATCGCATGTCCACACACCATGGTTTTGATACATTGATGCCAGTGAATCATTTTTATGATGGTATGTCCTCGCCATGAAGCAATCATAGAAACCATAAAGGAGTGATTTTCTCGAAAGCAAAAATCCAGCTGAAGCCATGGATTTCTTGAATTATGTGGTCAACTTCAAGGCTTGGGATGAACCAAATCCGAGGGAAGCTGAAAGAATGAAGCCGTCGACCCACCAAAGGGGAGGCATTTATGCACTTTCCGAAGATATGGAGATGAAAGCAAAGATATCAACCTTAACTAGGAAGGTGGAAGAGCTGCATGGTGGCTACACGAGGTCCAAGTGGAGGAAAATTCCAGACAGCTAACCTATGCATCACTAACTAATCCACTGCCACCTAGAAGAACACTTGGCCCACCGCTTCCTCGAGAGATTTGATGTCGAAAGATGCCAATGCCAGTACAATACAAGCCACAACCCAATGCCCCATATGTAAAGTAATACATATAATCCCAATCGAGGAACCACCTAATCTCTCTTGAAACCTAACCCCCGTATATGTGCTCTCCTAGTGCCAAACAACACTTGTTCTCACCTCAACCACAACCATCTTCATCCCCTCGTTGAACAAGCTATTTTAAATTGGCAAGGTGGCAGGTACTGGAAGACAAAGGGAATCAATGTACAATTGGCTCAAAGAATAGATACTGTGGAAAGCACCCTGAATAAGATAATAGATGGGCTTGAAAGCAACCTTAATCAGAAGATTGATAACCTACAGTACTCTATCACCAAGATTAACAATTTACTGGAGATACAAGAGAAAGGAAGATTCCCTTCCCATACACTGCCCAATCCAAAGGGAGTTCATGAAATAGGTTCTTCCAGCAACTCAAAGATGGATGAAGTGAAAGCTATCATCACTTTGATGAGGAAAGAAATTGAGCAAACTGGCCCATGACTGTCAAGAACCGAGAAAGAAAAGGAGGCCGAGCCGTGGTAATAATCGTGAAGACTCAAGAAAATATACCCCTCCATTTCCCCAAGCACTAAGAAGCAAGAAAAAATTTCCAAACCAAGCCGAAATTTGGGAGGTACTGAGGCAAGTGAAGGTGAATATTCCACTACTTGACATGATCAATAGTGGTCCCAACTTATAAAGTTCTTAAAGGACTCAGGTAATAAACAAGAGTGGTTAGGCATTGAAAAGAAAGCATTCCTAACCAAACAAGTCAGTGCCATCATTTAGAGTAAGACCCCAGTGAAATACAAGGATCCAGGCTCCCCCACAATATCAGTTAACATTGGGCGGGATTTGGTACAGACAAAGCACTCAGTTGACTTAGGGGGTCAGCGGTAAACTCACGCTATATATTCGCAGTATAAGCAATTAGGTTTGTGAGAGCTCAAGCCTTACTAAATATCACTCTCTCACTAGCTGATCGATTGGTGAAAATTCCTAAGGGAATAGTTGAGGATGTGTTGGTAAAGGTGGACAATTCCTACTACCCAAAGCGGGACTTTGTAGTGCCTGGGAGCATCGAACCAATAGCAAGCGGGCCCAATCACACGTACAATTATCCCGGAAGCACCATTTCGCAACGCCAATGAATAATCAATTGCTGAATGGAGTCATGCAAATTTCACATTTGGCAACATGACATTGGAGCTCAATATTTTTCACTTGAGTAACAAGCATAAGCTAGTGGAAGATGACAAGCAAAGAGATGATGAAGTTTGCTCAATTGGTCAGAATGCAGGGAAACCAAAAGCTCCCAAATTGCGAGTAGAATTAGTAAACCAAGGTGAAGCAGTTGATTGGGAATTGGCCACGCCACCCCCGCAAGCAAATGGTCACCTAACATCACCCAAAGGAAAAGAATTTCAACAAGAAGGAACCAAGCATGAAGGCTGTAGCACAAAGCCATCAGCAGGGTCAAGGAGCCCTCCTCCTCACCCCCATGAATGAATCGTTGAAATCAATGGCTCGGGCTTCACAGAGGCAAAACTACCAACATTTGGTTCCTAGTTATTTTGTTTAATTTTTCGCTTTGTTTATTTTTAGTAATTTGTCTTTACCTTAATTTTGGCTAAATATAAAAATTTCAATTTTAGTAACCATTATTTTAATTTTATTCATTTTTTATTCTTAGGTTTATTTTAAATATTTATTTTTTATTTTGATTTTATTTATTTTAATTTACCTAACCAAATTTTTTTGTTGATTTTGCGCTTGGAAAACAAGAGCAAAGAAGTAATTTTGCAATAATGGCGAAACTTGGATCCTCCACCGCCCGGGACCCTCTGCCACCCCGCGGCCCCATGCTGGGCGGGGCCCATTCTGCCCGTCCCATTTTTCCCCTCCAGCCCTCCCCGCTGAGGCCTCCCGTGCCCCTCGCACCCGCGTGAGCCATCCCGGTGTGGTGTGAAACCGCCGTGGCGCTCACCCTTCCCATGCCTTGTCTCCTGCAGATCCGCGCCCCGAGCCTAGGGCGACCGAGCCTCCCGCTACAAGGCCCGTGTGCCCGTGCCCCACCAGAGGTGCCGCGCCCACGCCAGAGCTCTTCACACAGCCACACAGCCATTGCCGCCGAGTTTCTGGCTCACCCCGAAGGCGCACAAATTTACCGCCTCCTACCGTGTTTAAGATTACACCGACCCCGCTTCCGCCCTGCGCACGCCTGTGGACAAAGAACACACCCCGACTGGGCAGGTTCGCTCGTGCCCGTGGCCAGATTTAGCACGCCGTGAGTTAGGAGGATCCAGGCACTTCGAGGCCGGCAGTGCCCATTCTCCCGACTCCACTGTGAAGCCACCCGCATTGGCCCTGAAGAGCCATACCCGAGGATCCTCGGTGGATTCAGCGATATCGACCGTGATCAGACCGCGAGCCTCTTCTCCCAAGGCCTCAAAGAAGATAGCAGAGGTGCCCGACTCCTCCAAGCAGGCCCTGACATCGTGCCAGGGGAGTCCTCAGATCCACAGCCATCACCTCCTACAACCTGGGAGGAGGCTCGTCGCCCCAGCTATCACCGGCCTCGAGGATCCGACGCCCCATGTTCACCAGCGACCATATTCCGGGTAATCGGATTTTGCATATGCTGCTGACCTATGGGGAGCCATTTTATGATGTACCAAAGATTGACCACCGAATTCGCTGCTCGTGATTCGATGAGGCCGGATCACGCGCATTCTTCGCTTCACATTCATGACGCCGTGTCGGGCCCCATTATCCCCGGGTCAGGCTCTCGAGTTTTACCATACTATGACTTCCCGGGGAGTGCCGAACCGGCCGAGCCCGGCTCAAAGATTGACGGTCGCCCCGAGAGTACTCCTCGAGCTGCGTATTATTTTACCGTTTACCGCGCACAGAAATGGGCAAAATTCCTGAGGATACGTAGATCAAGTCTCTAGCCATCCTGTGAGAGACGGTCCGCTTGCCTTTGCTCGAGATACTACAACCCGGACTGCATTTTCTCGCTAGTACTCACACAGATGTTCCTTGTGGACCACCCGGTCTTTAATTCGGGCCTTGTTCCCTTTCGCTATAAAGATTATGTTCAGCCGTAGTAGCCATACTGAGGCCCCGTACCGGATCTCGTAGGGGATTCCGGTTCAGCCCCTCCAGCTCATTTTCATGACCTCACCGCCGCACTGGGCGGGTATGTCCACCGCAAGGGCCTGGCTCGAGCTGAGGGTTTACCGTTGTTGATGCCGCGATTGCTGAGCCAGCCCTGGAGCATCTGGGGTTCCCCGAGGAGCCACGCATCAGCGAGGATCAGCCACAGACCAGTCCCGTCTACAGCAATCTCTTTACACGATCTCCATTATTCTCCCAAGAAGCAGGATCGACGAAACAGATGATATACCGTAGGACCCACCGATTGGGAGGATCCTGCTCCCCGAGGTAGAGGTGGAGGATCTCGGCCCATTCATCTCCTCCACCTCCACCTCCTACTGCCCCAACCCCCGATGACACTGCCGACCCTTTTCCTAGCTAATGAAACACAGCCAGCCTGCAGCATATTCATATCGCCTCTAGTGGAGCTTGTCGTTATGGATGCCGCTTGCGCGCTGTTACTACACGTGCTGCTAGGACTAAAATGGATGGCCCTGTCGAGGAGACTCTAGCACATAGTCACGCCCATGCTTCTGGATCAAGAGTCACTCTAGCCTCCCGTCGCAGCCCACACGCACTACTCGAGACCAAATCTCGCAGCCAGCCAGCCCTTGACATGCTAGCACTGGGCCGCAGCAGCCTCCTCGGGACATGCTAGCGTACCGCCGCAATGTTTTCCGCATCCACCTAAGACATCCACCACCACGAGAGTGAGGTGGTCGCACTCTCTTCTTTAGCTTTCCGACCCCTACCAGTGGAGACTTATTTATACTCTGGTTTGGGGGGAAAAGTTAAAGTTGGGAGTGTCTTCTATCATATTTTGTATAGTTTTTAGCTTTATCAACTGCCTACTCATTTTGTATAGGATTGGATAGGATTCATGTATTAGTCATTAGTGTGCAAAGTGATATTTGTTATGTTTAGCTATTTTAAGCATGTATTAACCAGCTTTGGTTATATCAAAGCTTTATAGCATTATTTACATTTTTCTACACTTTTGCAAATCACCTGCGGTTTCTACTCTTGCCTTCTATTGGAGAATTGAAACACTGTATGCTACCTTCATGTTAGAACAATTCCATGCATGATTTAGTTTGGTCGATTGAAGTCCCAACAGATTCAACCTCAGATATCCAATTCCTTAACTAATTCACATACGCATCAGTTTTTATCAATAGGTTGAGAAACTATATACCCTCTCACCTTGCAAACCGGGCCTTGATCCGTTGACGACTCCATAATAGGCTCAGAGCTACTCACAAAGGGAAGGCCAATGTAGTCTTCCCAATTGAAAAGAAAAGAAAAAGCAAAAAGAAAAGAAGAAAAAGAAAAATAAAAGTCGTGAAGCTTTACCTTGAAGCCCGAACACGGTCCGAGGGGTATATGGCGAAAGCCTTTAAAGCCCGATGCCCTAAACCTTAATTGGTTGGGAGTCATCGAATGAAGGTTTGGCACATCTGTGGACGGGTGGAGTTTAGCGAATGTAGGTGCTTAATTCCTCGAAGTCATTCAAGTCCAAGAAGCCCCAGAGTTTGTGGTCGATTGATCCTTTTGGCTTGATGCCCTAAACCTTAATTGGTTAGGAGTCATCGGTGGACCCCCTTTACACGGACTTTGGTGAAGTCGAGTTTTTAGCATTGCACCCTACAATACAATCAAAGAAAGAAATAAGAGTGTAGCTGGTCCTATCTAGGTTGTTCAACAGTTTAAGGCCCTGTCAGTAGCTAGGTTAGGGGGAGGGAATAGCTTTGCAACTTATTGGTGCAAACTGGTTACCTTAAGAACACTTAGACTTAGGTGGAAATTTAGGTTGACTTCCTTGGAACCGATGTCGCTTTTAAAAACTCGTTTCCATGGCAATTGTCTCCCATGATGGTTTTTGTACGTAATCTAAATTGTTCAATACTAAAGGCAAGACCCTACCGATACATTAATAATTCTTTGAACAATATACACTTTTGTAAAAGCACAAAGATGCATACCTTATCAAGGTTAGCATTGCTAAGGGACTAGCAACGTGCCTGCTAGGATGCAGATTACACCAAAAAGTGCTATTTTCGAAGTCCTATTTAAGATAGGTTTTGAGTGCTTTTTGTGTACTAATCATGTAAATTAAGCCAATTGGCATGTGCAGGTCTATTTAGTGCCACTGATTTGGTTTCGAGGTTGTTTTTGGTAGTTTTGCAGTTTTGGGAACTTCGGCCAAGAAGCTTCAAGCCAGACAGCCGATGCGAGAATTACTCCGTGATTTCATCACCCCAAAATGAAGAAATGTCGGGCGGAAATGATGAATTAGAAGTCGAACCGATACGAGGAAAAGCATGAGGTAAGGAGGATTTTCGCTATGCATTGCGAAAATTTCGCAAGGATTGCGAAAATTTCGTATACCGCGAAATTTTCGCTTATGCATTATTTTTTTGTTAAGGTAAATAAATTTTTGCTATCATAGCAAAATTCGCTATCATAGCGAAAGAGTCAGGCATACGAAAATTTGAATTCAAGTATGCCTTGTATTTTCGCTTATGATAGCGTAAAGCCAAACTAAACGGCTAACATGTTAAAGCCATTCGGGCTTACAAGGCGGCTTCCCTTACCTCTGAGCGGATCGAGCCGAGATCGGGTGCGTATGACCGGGAGGAGGCCGAGGCTCAAATCTGATTTGAAGATGTTCATGTCGGCCGCGCCCGGCGGGCAGAGAAGATGAAACCGAAACGTTTTGATACAAATAGTCAAGGCGAGCTCGAGGTTCGAGACGAGCCGCGCTGCGCACGACTTGATAAAGGCCGTGACTCCGGTCGCATCGCCCGCATGAGCTTCGGGATGGTTAGGATGAGCTTCTACGTCCCGGTGAGTCAAGGGGGTCTAAAGATGAGCGCTACGTATGCCAATGATGAACTACGCGATAAGACACTGATCAGGCTCGGCCGCAGGCTTCTAAGGTCGAACTCGCCGAACGCCGATCGAGGAGTGTCGTGGACTGCCGTGGGGACCTTCATCGCAAATAACTTCTGTCGCTTCTCAATGACGGTTATAGGGAACAGGACCAAGCCAAGACTGGGCTTCGGTGGCTCAAGCCAGCCAGGCGTCGCTAACGCCTTATCCAGTTTGATTTCAACTGACCTCCCGCAATGACGAGGAGGCAGGAGTCTCTCCGTTGCATCCTTTCCGAGAACCGATACCCCTAATGGCGGCTCACTCCCCTTCTTCCGATGTATAATCTTCGTGACAGACATATGTAGCCTTTTCTTGTAGAATATTCATTTTTATTCCATCACTTTCGTCTTTACTTGTGCACTCCGCGCTATTCTTCATGATCCGTAGATCACCCTCTACGTATGGCCTAACTTAAACGGTCCCATTTGATAGCTGATGGATGTAGAGTCGATCGGGCCTGAGCTCTTCGAACCGAGTCAACAGGCTTCACGGGCTACTCGGGCCCGGGCTAAACAGCTTTAGCCGCATGGCCCGAGTAGAATAGCCGAGGTCACAACCGAGCCGGGCTCCCGCGCCGAGGCCTCGGCGCGAATAGCCTGAGTGCCGATTTGAGTCTTAGGCTGCATGGCCGTGCGCAGTAGCTGAACTCGCCAAAGTGAGCTATCGGGCTCCTCGAGGCCTTGTCACAGATATAGCCCGAGCTGTCCCACCCAAGCCAAGGATCCGTGCAGCAATGAACTCGTCAAAGTGAGCTACCAGGCCCGGCGCCGAGGCCTTGTCACGATATAACTGAGCTAATCCGACTCTTAGGTTGCATGACCTCGTGCAGAGAGGTCGAACCCTTCAAAGTGAGCTACTAGCTCGGGCACCGGGGAGGCCTGTCACGATATAGCCCGAAACGATCCGACTCCCAGTCGCATGACCTCGCTGCAGAGTAGATGAACTCATCAAAGTGAGCTACTAGGCTCCGGGCACTGAGGCCTTGTTGGCCATATAGCCTGAGCTGATCTGACTCCTAGGTTGCATGACCTGTGCAGTAGCCGAACTCGCCAAAGGAGCCATCGGGGCTCCGGGCCAACAGGCCTTGTCAGCGACATACCCCTCGAGCTGATCCGACTCTTAGGGTCGCATGACCTGCGGCAGAGTAGTCGAACCCCGTCAAAGTGAGCCACTAGGCTCCGGGCGCCGAGGGCCTTGTCGGGCGTATATAGCCCGAGCTGATCCGACTCTTAGGCCGCATGACCCGGTGGCAAAGTACGAACTCGTCAAAGTGAGCTTACTGCCCAGGCGCCGAGGCCTCATTGGCGATATAAATTAGCCGATCCGACTCTAGGTCGCATGACCCGTGCAGTAGTCGAACTCGTCAAAGTGAGCTACTGGCCCGGGCGCTGAGGCCTTGTTGGCGATATAGCCTGAGCTGATCTGACTCTTAGGGCGTAATGACCTCGCGGCGCAGTAGACGAACTCACAGCGAGCCATCAATTCCTGGCGCCGAGGCCTTGCCGGGCGAGACACCCGAAACCGGGACCGACTCTAGGTTGCATGACTGCGCGCAGTAGCCGAACTCACAAAGAAGCATCGGGCTCCGGGCGTCGAGTCTTGCTGGCGATATACCGAAATGATCTCGACTCTTAGGTTGCATGACATGTGCGTAGAATGAACTCGCCAAAGCCGAAGCCACCGGGCTCCGGCGCTAAGGCCTCACTGGCGACATACCCCGAGCTAATCCGACTCTAGGTTGCACTGACCCCGTGCGCAGTCGAACCCGTCAGCGGAGCTACCAGGGCCCGGCGCCGAGGCCTTGTCGGGCTATACTCGGAAATGATCCGACCTCAGGTCGCATGACCTCAGGCAAGTGCAGTAGACGAACTCGTCAAAGTGAGCCACCGGGGCTCGGGCTACCGGCCTTGTCGGCGATATAGCCTGAGCTGATCTGACTCCCAGGTTGCATGACTCCGTGCGCAGTAGACGAACTCACAAAGTGAGCTACTCGAGCCCGCGCCGAGGGCCTGGTTGGCGATATAGCCCGGAAATGATCCGACTCTTTAGGTCAGCATTTACTGTGCGCAGTAGCCGAACCTGGTCAAAGTGAATCGCTATGCGGCAAATTATTCGACTTCTAATTTTATCGAAAGATGCGAGCTGCCTTAATGCTGATTTATGGAGAATTTGAAACGACATGTCAATTTGAGTGCTTTGGCCTTCTTATAAATGGCGGCTTCATTATATGGAGTTCATACTGATATTCATTTTCCGGTAACTAAAATTACACGAGATGAAGCGTTTAAGCTTGACTGCTCTTCGCCGAGGATCCACCAAGACTCTCGTCTGGGCTTTGTTGGACTTCGCTTGTGGAGTTGTAAGCCCCTAGTCTCCCCTTTATGAGTCATGTTATTCCCCAGTTTCGTGCTAGTGGAATGATTCCAGAGGGCGGTACATTTCGTGCCGCTTCTATTTTCTGCTCTTCTTTCTCTCCTCTCCTCTTTCGTCTTTCTCCCTCTCCTTCATCTCTCTTCCTTCCTTTCTTCTTTCTTCCACATCTCATTCTCCTTTTCTTTCTTCTTTCTTTTCTTCCACACCTCGATTTCCTCCCTCTTCGCACAAACTCTTCCATCCCTTTTCTTCTTCTCTTTCCCCACCTCAAGCTCTCCTTTCCTCTTCCCTTCTTGAGAGTTTTTTTTTTTTTTTGAGGGAACTGCTTGTACTGGGTACTTCCAAGATGTAACGGATGACACTGCTGATTGTAATTGAATGTAATCTGATTGGAACAACAGAGACTTTCCTTTGGAGTATGATCTTTCACATTCTCAGATGTAATTTTTCCTGAGCGTTCTATGTCTCGTATCGCTTGGCAGCTGGTTTAATAAAATAAATAACCAATGAACGCACAAATCGCCATCCAAAATCCACACATTTTTTATTTAAGATTACACACCGAGGTCTACTGGTAAAAACGCTTAAGGTGTTCTGCATTCCAAGTATGGTGTAAAAATTTTCCCTCCTATGTTTGGAGCTCATAATTGCCTGGCCTGATGACACGATATGACGTAGGCTCCTCCCGGGGCCAGCTACCTAGTTTTCCATGCACCGGATTCTTCCTGTCGGTTAAGCTTCTTCAAAACTAGTCACCCGGCACGAGCTCCCAGTCTGACCTGCCGTAATACCCTGCCTTCCTCTGGGTAATCCTCCCCCGGCGCCTTAGAACTCCGCTCACAAGCCATCCAAAGAGATCCAAATTTGTATCGAGAGCCTGGCTATCAGGTGGTTCCACCGCCGCTAACTCGATCTCTGACGGAACCGACTTAGATTGTGGGCTAATGTCAAAGGCTGTGGCGAATGGGTTTCCCTGTTACCGACTTCATATTGCCTCAGAGGGCCCATAGCACTCCTGCAGTATTCTACCCATTTTCCTTAACATCTTCCAATTTTGTCTTCAAAGTGGCCTTAAGGGTTCCTTACGGGTGACTTCACTCGACCATTAGACTCCTGATGTGCCTGGGACGTAGCAATAATTCTAATTTCGAAATCTCTCACGTAAACTCGAACTCGCATTGTCAAATCAGCTTTCCATTACCGATACCGTACTCAGGATACCAACCGCATACGACTCGGGCCGCCACACAAAATCACAGATCTTATGTTCCTCGTGATCGTGGGCTAAAGGTTCTGGCTTCAATCTTACTCCCGTGTGAAGTAATCTACCGCAACGATGATGAATTTACATCGCCCTTCCTGCCGCAGAGGTCCCGCATGTCCAAACCCCACTCCGTCGAGCCGTACTGCACTGATGTCAAGGGCTCCACGGAGGCGTGAGATTCGCATGCTCCCCGCGCATCCCGCATTTCGACCAGCTCGATTGTGTCTCTGAAGACAGGCCGTAGGTATCCCTCAAGGTTTCCAGACCTTTCGCACGCGAGCTCCGATACATTTCCGTGATACCTTCTCGTACTTCTCAAGACGTATTTAGTGTCTTTTCCCGCGATGCACCATGACGGGGCGCGGAAGAACCTCGCCAGACAAGCTCCTTTATGATTAGTGAACCCGGGTCGACTCGTCCCGATTTTAGTCGCCGTCTTCGTGTAAACATCCGTTTATGTAATCCCAAACGGGTCCATCCAACTCGGCCTCGACACGACGCAACTTCCACGTCACGCAGATCTATGTATACCTGGCAAGGTATTCGACAAGTGTCGACCGCCGAATCTTCCTCGTGAGGTCAAGCCGCTAGTTTTCGCTTAAGGCATCGGCTCAGAGTTCTCCGCTTCCTGTGGATATACCGACCCGGACTAAAGACTAACTTTTCAATAAATCTCGTACCTTTTTGAGGTATAGGATCATTCTTCCGCTTTGGGCCTCGTAGGTATCTTCTATTTGTCTTACTACCACTGAGTCGCTGCACTTCTGCCGGTCAATTTCTAAGTGAACGGGCGAGGTCGAGGCCTCGTTATGATCTACTTCATTCTACCCGTTGTTGGAGGCTTGAACCGAATCCGACGCATACTCAATGTCTATTCCTCGGGGAGGTCAAGATTGGGTCGCGGCCTTCCTCAGGCGTCATGACCTCGTCCACACATAAAGCTCAAACGGGTAGGTCAAGAAGCTGTGTTCTCTGGCCCCGCGAGGTGAATTCCATGATGAAATCTAAGCAAGACCTGCCCCTTTTATTGCAGTTTTTGGCTTATATCTGATGTCTAACTCGCTCGCAAATTTCTATAGCCCACTTCATCGCCCTTCCCGAGGTCTCCGGTTTATGCAACACTCTGCTTCACCTGATATTCTCGGGCTGAACTTCTATGGTATGAGCTCGAAGTAAAGGCGAGCTTCCGAAATCATGTTACCAGTGCTAAGATTAATTTCTTATCCTCGGTATACCTTTCTTCTCGCTCATCTCAGAGCACGACCGCAATAGTAAACCCAGTGTTGCACTGGGCCTGTCACATGACAAATGGGTCGAGAAGTTTGATACCGCTGATAGAGTGAGGAGCTCCCCTCAATGGGGCTTACTCGTATCGGGGAGAACTAAATATGTTTTTAATGTCGAGAATGCTTCTCGCACTTCGTATCCCATTGAAAGGCCTCTTCAAAATTCGGGAAGAAAGGTCACATTTATCACCACTCGATACGACCTAGCCAGCAAAGAATCCTTCCCGCCGACGCTGGACCTCCTTCTTTATACCCGAGGACGACGGCATGTCGGAAGCACAACTTTTATTTTGTTCGGTTTGCCTAATTTCTGGTTGACTATGAAACCTAGAATTTTCCGGTGATAATTCCTAATGCAAATACTCGGGCCGATTCAGCCATGTTGTACTTCCTCGGGATCCGAACGCCACGTGATGAACTATGTGGAGCTCCGGGCAAGCAGGATTTTACCAAAGATGTCATCTATATACACCTCCATGGTCGTCTTATCCGCTCTCGAACATCTTGTTATCCAAATTTCCGGTAGGTAGCTCCCCGTGATTCTTGAGTCCAAAAGGCATCACGATAACAATAGGTTCCCTGCCCTGTGACGAATGAGGTCTTTTCTTGGTCATCTAGGTCCATGTCGACCGTTGTAATGAGAAGGCATCTATAAACTCGAGGAGTTCATGGCCACAGAGCATCGACGACGTCGATTCGCTGCAGAGGAAACCTGGTCCTCGGGCACGCTCCGCTGATGTCAATGAAGTCGATGCGTAGCTCGCCACTTTCCGCTTTTCTTTTGACTAGTACGACCTCCTCGCTTGATCACTTTTTTTACCGCTTAGGCCGAAGCTCCTTTGTTTTATCGATTGAAAGACTGACTTACGCTCAATTATGGGTAATTATCAGAGGTCAATTCCTCCCCATATCCCCGTCGTTTCCACCCGAAGACGCCTTTTTGTTCTCGCTCAAAATTGGGTGAGAGGGCCTTGAGATCTTCCGCCAAATGGTTTGATGTGCCGGTGTTCGGGTCGTCATCCAATCGTATAGGTTCCAATTTCTTCCGAGGGCTCAAGTCGAAATAATACTTCGCGCATTTCGAGCTCATCCAGATATAAGTTATCGAATCGCTTTTTTGCTTCATGGATGAGTAGCATTCCCCGGCCACCATTGTCTTCTCAACTATTCCTGTTCCGCGCTACGCAGAGGAAACTTAATCACTTCAAGTGTGGTGCTTGAGGGAAATGGCTTATTGTATTAAGCAGAGGGTCTGCCTAACAACATATTATAAGCAGATGGGGCGTTTACAACGAGGAATCTTGCTATCATCGTCGCCTGGCATGGGGGATCTCCCAAGGTGAGTACTAGTTGTATTGAGCCCAAGGGTAATACCTTTTCTCTGGAGAATCCTCACAGATGGGTGCTAACAGGTTCCATTCTCTCCCTTCCAATGCCCATCTTATCGAAGGCCGAGACGAAGATGATGTCAGCAGATGATAACTTGGCTTTCTATACGTCCTGACCCCAATGAAGTGAGAGACAAACGCAATGGATAGCTCTCTGAATGAGGAGATTGATGACGGTTGAAGCCTATTAAACCAGGCCAAGGCTGGGCCTTTTAATGTGATAGCGAAAGCCTCGCGATCGCAATTCCATCTTGGTACCCATGCAGCCCATTCGATTCAGGAAGTGTTTCGAGATGATCGACTGGATCCCTTAACACCATCGAATGCTTCCACTGTGGCATCTCGACTTTGGCCGAAGAGGGAAGTGAAGCACCTCTACCGTAAAGGGTGATTCAGCCATTGCATCAAGGTGTCCATAATGTCGTGAGCGCCGTCCCTCTAACCACCTCCCTTCACACTCATTGAGCTCGCTGGAGGCTCGAACCTCTCGCTCCCATGATAGTTCTTCTGCTCCGCTGAGGGTGGTATAGTTCTTTCTGCTCCCGACATGCCCTCCGGAAGTGTTGCTTCGCCTTCCTCTCCGTGGCCAATCGTGGGTCCATGCCCCTTGGCCCTGCTAGGACTCTCGGTCTCGTTTCAGCAATCCCTCGGGGAATGTCAGATCAGGTTACCCTTCGCGAGGAGAAAGTTATGACCTTCCCGTGTTTGTCGTAACCTGTATGTTGTATCCGCCTAGTGAGTTGCCTTAACTCCCTATTAGCGTTGTTGCGGGAGAAGAGGCCTCCACTGCTCATGTCGGGGCTTGCATCGGGCTGCACGCCAGTGGTCTCAGTCATTCACGCCAATTGAGAATCCCGCATCCTTGTCGGATTGACGTTGCTCCTGCTTGTGTTCCGTTATCACCATCAATAATCGAGAAATCGCTTTATTTATCAAGGAACCGGCTGCTCCCATGGGACGCGCCAACCGATGACGCGCTTTTCTAACCGGACTCCAGCCGCGCTCGACCACGTGGCTGATCTCGCAGCCCCGGATCGTCTGGGTCGGCAGATTGCCGCAGCGTCGGGCTCATGTGCCTCCTGGACGCGGCACCCTCTTCTGAAAACAAGGGCAGGCGGTCAGCGGTGGCTTCGCCCCGCCGCGCCTCCGATGCCTAAGCCGGCTTCTTTCCCGAGTAAAGACTGATCATGCAGGGCGAATGTGTCAAGGT
Source organism: Tetrastigma voinierianum (assembly GCA_016808115.1). Lineage (NCBI taxonomy): Eukaryota > Viridiplantae > Streptophyta > Magnoliopsida > Vitales > Vitaceae > Tetrastigma > Tetrastigma voinierianum. The sequence continues at coordinate 168,583 of JAEQBH010005970.1, forward strand.
ATGTTTGCGCACCTTCACCGATGGGGTGGCCTCAGATTTATAAGTGAGATGTTTTACTACCGATGGTGATTAGGACTTTCCCCAATGATGGGATATTTTCGATACATCTGATTTGATTATGGATATAGAAAGGCAAATTTCATTTGGAATTATTCTTCCCTTACTGCGGGATCCCGTCGATGAGTCGTAATATTTGGGTGGAATTATCTTTTACTTTCCTAACTGGTAAGATTTAGTTAGATTTGTTTGATAATATATCATTGGGGATTATTCTATTTCCTTATCTATGGGATTTGGGCTTGGATTGCGTAACATGGGCTTTCTTGATTACCCATAATCGACCTTGGGCCGTTTCTAATTGGGCCTTCATCCTTCATCCTGGGCTGGCGTCAAAAAGGCCCGACGTTTAATGGGCATGTTTGCGCCTTCATCCTTCATCCCGGTCAGGCGCTAAAAGGTCCGAATAGCTTCAATGGGCATGCCTAATGATCAGCCTTCATCCCGCCGGCGCTTAAAGGCCCGACTGCTTTCAATGGCATGCCTCCTCGGGTTTAGCGAAAGGGCCTCATGAGCCCATTTTTCAAACCCTATCAATATCTAAAAATATAAATTTGTTATCAAATGAATCACATACGCCTAATCTTCATTCTAACCTCATTATATCCAATAATAAATACGCGATTTCACATTACAAACAGATTTATTAGAAAGATGTGTACATCCTGTGGTTTAGTTATCATCTATTTATTATTTGAATGTTAACAACATAAATTTTATCTATCTTTGAATAAAAGATTTTTTTCAAAGTGCATCTCAACTGTCAGAGTAATAATGAAATATCATATTTATTTGAAAATCCATCTTGCTAAAAGATATGACTCAATATTAAGAAAGAAATTATATATAATTTTGTACATTGTTTTAAAATAATATTATTTTTGTTATTAACATTAGTTTAAGTAATAAATTATTTAAAATATATTGATCATGATTTGGTTAAATTGCACTTAATTTATAACCATACAACTTATTTTTATAAAAAACATTTATGATTGAATAAAATTTAAAAGATAAATAACAAAATGAAATTGTAAATATTAAATAGATTAATATGAAATAAAATATATTTAATATTAAAATTGTAGTTTATTTAATTCAAATGCAACACCAAGAAATTCTGATATAAGATTTTTAAAATATTAAATTATCATATAACTATATTAAAAAGATAGATTTAGAAATTTGAAAGCAAAATAATAAAGTTTAATATATTATCATATCTTATAATAATAATAATTTTTTAAACCCCATGTTACAAAAATAAAATAAAAATTTCTGGCTACCAAACTATCACTACAGCCAAAACTAATTAAGCTAAATCGACATGGGGCTTATTCGAACCTAAACTCTACAACCCAATCCTCGCAAACTGGTCGGTCCATCGACTCACCCATAATACAGCTCTGCTTCTAATGAAAATTCTACTATTTTCATGGATTTTCTTCATGCCCTTATGCTCCATCTTTGAGTTTCGTAAGAGTTTCTTTAGTGTTTAGCGAATGTCTGAGTGATGGAAGGTATGCTTGAAAGATGAGATGATGTTGTTGCTACAACCGAAGAGCACCAAATTTAGATGCTGCTGCATCTATTAAATTGGTTTCCAGGAATGAAAGCGCCGATTACTGTTCTTGGTGTGTAACTGGGGATGCCACTGGTCATGTTGTTGACTGATCTCAGTCAGGAATTGATTTCTGGAGGGCTCAATATTCCAGTAGCCTTTCAATCTACAACACCTGTAGAGATTAATTTATTAACAACTTCAAACCCTTCCCTTATCTTCATCTGATCAGTAATAAGGCAATTTGATTTACCTGAAGCGCTGGGTTTTCAGGGCAGATTCCAATTGAGATTTCACTCTTGACGCACTCTTGACGAGGTTGGTTACAATTGATTTCTCTATCCTTCACTTCCTTGGACTTCCTATGCTGAAACTTGAGAACCCAAATCTGAGAATGATGGTTCAGAACCTGACTGAGCTTAGAGAACCCAGGTCTGATGGTAGTGTAAACATATCGGCACACAAGGGAAGGAATGGTGCCAGGCATTATCATCTTCGGCATACTCAAGTATGAGCTTGCAAAGCTTTACGTACCGTTCTGACCTCTGATTCTTCTAGATAAGCTGGTCTCTCTCAAGCATCCACTTGGACAATGACAACTCTGCTCCTGTTCTAGACTTCCTTGTTATAAAATAGGAAGCAATCAACACAATGACAAACAGAGTTCAATGAGTGTAGCTTAATCAACCAGAGTGCAGTGTGAGCGTATACCCTATTTTTCAACTAGTACTAGAGAATCATAATAATATCAGAGATTTCAGAACCCAAATTTTTAACAGACTTTAAAAAACAGCAAGCAACTTAGTTGAAAGACCAAGTCTTTATTGACTAACTCAACTTAAACTACTCAAATAAAAAAGGTTCAACATAAAATTATTTCATATTAATCTTAATAATTCTAGCCCTTTGGGGCGTAGAAATCTCCAACACCTAAAAGATCTCTTAGTTCCATGAACTTCTTCAATGGAAGTGGCTTAGTGAATACATCTGTAACTTGCTCACTGGTATTGCAATATTCCATCTTGATATCTCCCTTATAAACCAACCTCTTATGAAGTGGTGATGTTCCTGTCATGCCTTGTTCTATTTAGTGCAGGAGGATTCGATTTTTGATTATTGCACTGTGGATTGAAATAAAGGTTTAACCCACTTGAGTTTAATTCATAGCATCCAAAATTCTTACAACCAAGTTAGCGTTGATTACAAATGCTATTATAACCATATATTCAGCTTTTTTAAGATGATAAAGGAAAATGAGATTGCTTCTTTGAGCTCGAGAAATAGCTCCACCGCCTATAAAGAAACATAACTTGTAGTACTTTGAGATCATCACGCAATGATATTAACATGAAGTTATTACTATTTGTGTGCGACATCCCAAATGAACTTGTACCTTTCAAATATTTGAGAATTCTTTTGGTAGCCCTTGGAGTGATGCTTGCTCGACCTTGTATAAACCTTGATAAAAGACTTGTTGTTGCAAAATCGCTTGCTATTTGTGAGGATATAGTAATTGCCTACTAGGCTTCGAAGTGCTAGTTGAACATCAATTTTTCATCATCATCCAAGCAAACTTCTTTGATTTTTCTAGGCACATAGAGTGCTCACAGATTACACTCACTTAAGCCAAAGCTTGTGAAGAATATCATTGGCATACTTTTCTTATGACAAAAAACCTATCACACCCTTAATCTCCAACCCCAAGAAGAAACTCATTACTCCCAAATTAGTCATACTAAACTTATCTTTCATCGCTGCTTAAACTCATTCAACAAGGCATCACACCACTGTATAAATCATCATCAAATATAAAGACAAATAATGAGAGTATCACACAAATCACTTTTGACATACGCTGGCTCACTTGGGCGTTTTTTTTTTACAACCACATAAAGTCAAGGCATGACTTAAGGTTGTAAATAGTTCCAAAAGGCAAGTTTTGAGAGTAGAAGGAAAGAAGATCAAGGATGCACTCAATATGCTAATTTAAGTTCTAGAAGAATCTAGACGTATTTGGGATGTTTTCTATATCAAATTGTATGACTTGCATGCCAAGTTATTTACTTTTCTTTTAGTTTATTTATTTTCCTTAGTTTATTTTTATTTATATTTGTTTCATTTTCTAGTTTTATGAGTGATTTAGGTTACAAAGATTGTCGTAAATATTTTATTTCTTTTTCTTCTAGTTTGTAGCTATATAAAGGCATGTTTATTATGTAATTAGACAAAAAGAATACAAATTAAAATTGTGGAGAGCTCCTCTTGTCCCTAAAAAATTAACATATCAGATTTTTTCACAAGATTCATCCTATCAATTTATCAATCAATCCTTCCATAGTTGATTGTGGAGTCTTCATTCCATCGACTTATAAATCAAATATTTCCATGTGGATTGCGTGGCTGCCTTCTATTCCATCCACTTATCAACTTTCCATAACATTGTGGCATGCCTTCACTATTTTTTGACTTATCAATCAACATTTCATAGTTGATTATGGTTTTTCATCCCCATCGACTTTATCAATCAACCCTTCTTGATAATGATTGTCGCTATTTTCATCCACTTATCAACCCTTCCATAGTTGATTGTAGCTTCTTCATCCCATCGACTTATCAATCAATCATTCCATAATTGATTGTGGTGTCTTCACTTTTCCCTTTCAAACGTGATCGTAGAACGATCCGAGAGAGTATCATGTTGTAGGTCTAGTCGATCCGTGGCAACCTTCCATCAATTATGTTAAAAATGATTTATCAATTCTTCCCATACTCAAGCACGTGGTGCTTGTTTTAAGCTTCAGAAAGTGCTTTCCTCAGCAGTACACTTGGTTCATGACTCCGCACTTACATATCCTTTCGTTACTTCACAAATACTTCTTCTAAAGTTATGTTTAAGAATGGGAATTACATCAAATTGATAAACTTTTCAAATGAAATGAGCATAAATAGATAAAATCAGATATATAGAAAGGTCAAACTACTAACGGAGAAAGGTTTCTTCAAAGTCTATCACTTCTCACTACATGTGACCACACGCAATAAGCTCGCTTATACTTTTGAACAAACCATCGCCTTGATATTGATCTTGCAAGATCCATATTTAAACCTCAACCACCTGTCCTGAATGTCATGTCCCCTTATGTCTTATTCTTTATGTGGCTCTCATTTCTCATCCATTGCTACACGCCATTCTGACCCTGATAGCTTTCTTAGAAAGGCAATTGGTTCATCAGCAATTAATAACGTTTCATGTTGTCATAAATTTCATAATGACCTCCATTTTCTAGAGGTGTTTCTAATGAAGACAAGTAAAAGATGAGTTTCAGACCGACGACACTAGATGCTAGTGTAAAGGAAACAGAACCTCCATTCTCATTTTTTTGTCTCAGAGAGAGCAAGGAATTCCCCATCTTCTAAAATTTTACCGACAGTGCAGGACTTCTAATTTCCATGTGCACTCTCTTCATCAAATACAACATCACTTATTAGTATTTTTTTTCGTGATAGGTCATAAAGACGATACCCTTTGGTTTTAGTATTATAGTCGACAAATATTCATTTAATAATATTATCATCTAACTTCCCTTTTTTTTGAGATGGAACATGCACATATGCGATACATCCAAAGACTCTATGATGTGTTACCTTAGGCTTCCACCGATGCCATGTTTCAAATGGTGTCTCTTGACTAAAAGCTCCAGTTGACGATCTATTGAGAAGATAGGCTACTGTATGAATTGCTTTTGCCCAAAAAAATTTGGGAAGAATTTGGCTTTCACATAGTTTTTCAAGTTATTTTTACCAGACGATTCCTTCCGCTTTCAAATAATTCCATTGTGGAGTGTAGCTAGTTGTTAATTGCCTTTACGCCGAATTCTTTCACAAAACTATCAAATTCTCCTTACAAAACTCTCACTATGACTGTTCTCACAACACTTTCTAGTTGTTAGTCACTTTGCTTTTGATGTCTTGAACTTTTAAATAATTGATATGCTTCTTATTTTTCTTTCAGAAAATACACCCACGTCATTTAGCTAATATCATCATCAAAGACTAGAAAATACATGTTGTTGTTGAGAAGACGCGTGTTTAGGCCCATATAAACATTCACATAACATAATTTGTAACAGTTAGAAGCTCTTCTTTGCTTTTCCCGTTGAAAGGAAAGTCATGATGTCGCTTCCTAACTATATTAATCCTACAAATGTGCGTGAACATTTTAATCATGGGTAAACCATCAACAAAATTTTGTTCATACATAAGAGCTAAACTTTTGAAATTAAGATGCCCATAATAATAATGCCAAAGCCAAGTTTCATCACCTACAAATGCTTTCAAAGCATGTTGATCAGCAGAGGTGAGAATGTAAGGAAAAATCTTATTTTTTGACATGGGTACTTCAAATAACAAATGCTTCTTCAATTTGTCTTTATAAACAAAGCAAGTGGACTCTTCAAATATAAGAGAATACCTATCCAACACAAATTGCCTAACACTCAATAAATTTGAATTTAGATAAGGAACATACAAAACATTTTGAATGCTTTTCAATCCAAAAGAGTTCAACATCACAATACCTTTTCCTTATGCCTCACGTATTGTTCCATCACCCATTGTAATATGACTAGTCATATATTCATCTAAATCATTGAACAAATGCAAATCACTTTTCATGTGATTACTGCAACTACTATTTATGTACCAAGCCCTTGGAACATATTCTTTGGCAGAGAAACATACAAGAAAAAGTGTGGGACCCTACTCGATCCACTCCAGCCTAAGACTCCACTCTAAGATAATAGAAAAAGTGAGTTGGATTTTCAAGTTTTGCGCTCTTCCAATGAGGACAACGATTTGTTTGAGTCGCCACTCACTTTCTATTTTTATTTATTACGGGAAAATCAAGTAAGAACAAAAACCCTCATTGACCTAATTAGGAAAGCGGTCCACACTAAAACTAGATTTCTCGGGTTCAGGACGTTACCTATTGGGAAGTCGGTACTTCGCGTAAGGTAGCACCCCCAGTCCTAATCGGTCTCTACAAATGAATTGGGTACATGGGAGCATATGGGTCATAGATCAATCGATCACTCGGGCTAAACATATGACCCGAATCACACCAACCTACTCAGTATCTAACATGCATAAACACTTGACCAAACAAAATAATAGGTGCATACCTGTGGTCCTTAGCCAAGTGTTGCATAAGAGGTTAGTTAACAAGCTCAAATGCACCACAAAATATCAAAGTCCAAACACCATGTACGCATATAAATGCAAATACCAAAGCCCAAGCACGTACCTATGGTCCTTAGCCATGCGCTGCAGATATGGTTAGCTTATAAACACAAACACATAGCATGCATCCATGATCAAGTAACCAAAGTTCGTGTTCAAAATGGAAGTGAATGGAAAATGAGGGGATTCAAATGTTTGTTTCTTTCCATGCTCTCCAAATGATAATTCACTAACCATAATCACCAATTGACACCAACCTTACTCAAACCCCTAGTGTCCTCTAACTCAGAAATGTGTCCCTTCTTATTCAAGAAGTCTGCCTTAGATAATCAAAGCAGAACCTCAATGCACAGAGCAACTGTCTGAGTTTTCCAAGGGATTTGGGCTTTCAAGGCTTGAAAGGTGCTAAATAGGGGTCGCCTATGAGCCGGCCCTACAATCAGTTGAACCGGCCCTCAAGCTGTCCAACCTGGCCAGAAAGTACCGTACCCCCCACCAGAATATTCTTTAATGAATAAGTAGACCCAACAAAACAAACGATGGTATGATTCGAGTCGATTGAGAATCTACTTAAAACAAGAAAAAGATGCCCTAGCTATCCTGAAAAACACTTAATGAATCTGATGATCTAGTTCCCAACCAGTTGAGTGTGAGAAAATCTCAAATTTTTTAAAAATTCTATAGAATAAGAACCCAAAAAAGCAACGGTGTGCCAACTGATCTGGATGAGTGAGAACCAATCCAACACCTAAAGTGCCCTCTGAATCGTTGTTCCCGAAACCACGAACCTGATATTTGCCTCTCTAAACTTATTGGGCGCTGCTGAGAATATAGAGCCTCAATTCTTTTTCAAAACATTCTTCACAGAGTAAGGAACCCAAAAAAAAAAGTAACGGTGTACAATTCCAACTCCGGATGAGTGAGAACCGACCCAAAAAATTCCTAATGCCCTAACTGCTGTTCTTGAAAACATAACCTAATAAACCGAATGATCCGGTTTCCCAACTGGTTGATCTGTCGAGGAATAGTTCTAAAAGTTTTAACATTCTTCACAAGAGTAAGGAATCCAACAAAAATAAACAGTGTACAATTCCGACTCCAAATGAGTGAGAATTGACCCAAACACTTTCTAATGCCTCTACTCCGTTTCTGAAAACATAACCTAATGACCGGTTGATCCTGCTTTCCAACTAGTTGAACTGGTTGAAACAGTTCTCTAGAACATTCTTGCGCAGTAAGGAACGAACAAAAACAAACTGCAGGCCAATTATGACCGTGGGGTCAAGCTGTAATCGACCAAACAATGCCTATTGCCTAAAACTAGGTCAGAAACATCAAGGCAAAGACAAGCTCAAAGAAACCGAGAAGCACACAATGTTCATACCTAGGGATTCACAACTATTCCCCTTTGTCTTCCTTTTCGCCTCCAAACCTTGTATCCACTCCTCAAAACTTTAGGAAATCCTTCAAATAGAGAGAGAGAGCACTCCCACTTTATCTAGAGAATCCTTCATCCTTTCTTTTCCTCTTTTTTCTCCTCCTCCATTTTTTCTTTCTTCCTCCCTTCCTCTTTATGTTTTTTGCTTGTCTTTTTTTCCTTCGATAAACATCTACCCATTTTGCACCTTCGTCCCGAACTCCCTAACTCGGCCCCGACTTCCCCCAACTCCTCAATCGGGCCTGGAACTCCCAAAATTTCAAATTGTTTCAGAGAATTCCCAAACAGAGAGAAGGGAATCCAACAAAAGAAACACATAGAGCAAAAGATTTCAAGTTCTGGATAAGGGAGATATGATCTAAACAAGCCCAAGTGCTCGTAGCTCCGACATACTCCAAGAGAACTCCGATATTGAGTTAAACCTCTGGGGTCCTATCTTGTTTCATATGGCATGATGCCAATAACTAAAAAAAAAGAATCAGTTATACACTAAGTGAACTACATATACACTTAATGGACCACATACAAGCCCACCTGAGTCTGAGTCCAGATTTGTCAAAAAGCCACAATTATAAGATGAGAATGGGTGAGTGTGATAACTAAAGGATAAATGCAAGTGTTGAGGATAAAATTGCCATAAAGAAGAAGGTCCCTCGTGAGATGAGTTTGGGCAGTGAATCGTGGGTGCTAAGTGCGATGTAAGAGTGACATAAGAACACTAGCTAGAACCCGTGATAAATCTCAACAATTTCACCCCTTACCTACACCTGGCTGCGAATTCAATCCAGACTTATTACACGACCGAAGTGACTAAGAGAAACCCAAGCACGATGCTTGGGAAGATGAGTGATCCAACAACACCGGGGTACATAGGGAGAAAGCCGGACGATGCCGAAAAGAGGATGCTCAAAACACGATGCCGAGAAGATGAGGAAAATCTGCATACTGCTGCAGAGAAAGATAATGAAAGCCGTCGTGAGCGTCGGAAAGATAAGGGATACTCGATATGATGCCATGGCAGAAACTTCGATACAGCGCCGTAATAGCGTTGCCAACGCCATGAGGTCAGTGATAAGGGAAAAGCCAGAATTTTCAGCGTCGTAGTGATGTTTAAAGTCGGACGTTGATTCAAAAGATAAGCGAAATTGACGCGATGCTGAAAAAGATATGATCAACACGATGTCGGGAAGATAGAGGAAAATCCTATTACGATGCCAAAAGATAGCAATGCTCTGATTTCGATGCCGAAAAATATGTTGGCTCTGACACGACGTCGAAAAAGATAATGAAAACTAGGTCTAATTTAAAGATAAGTACAATGCTGACACAATGCCGAGAAGATGATAGAAAATTCGTACGATGAAAAGATAATGAAACTGCATGCGAGCGTCAAAAGATGTTTATATCCCGACACTATGCCGAGGAAGATGAGGAAAATCCGGAATAACAGGTCGAATAGATAAGCGAAAAGTTTACGCGATGCTAAAAGATAAGTTTACGCCGACACTAGTGAAGATAGGGAAATCCAGGCACAATGCCGGAAAATATAAGCGATGCTTGGACACGATGCCGAGGAAGATGAAAAAAATCCGGACACAATGCCGAAAAAGATAATAAAATCCAGCACGGCGTCAAAAGATAGCGATAACGCACATCGATGTCGAGGAAGATGAGGAAAATTCGACACGATGTCGAAAGATAATAAACCGAAAGTAATCGATGTCCAAGAAACTAAAAAAAGGAAGGATCGGTCTCAAAATACATATAGTAACCCAAATAAAAAGGAACTAACTGTGTGCAGAGGAGCCCAGAACCCAAAACAAAACTAAGGGATCGAATCCGGGAACAATGCCGGAGAACCCAAAACAAAAGGAAGGGATAGAATCCGGGCGTGATGCCAGAGAATCTCAACAAACAAAGGGATCAAAATTGTAGATGCCAAAGAACCAAAACAAAATAAAGGATAATCCCGGCACTATGCCAAAAGAATCCAAAAACAAAACAAAGGGATCGATCCGCATGATGCGGCGAACCCAAACAAAACAAAAAAAAAGTGGATTCAAATTCAAAGCGATGTCGAGAACTCGAAACAAAACGAAGGGATCGAATCAGGGTGCAATGCTAGAGAACCCAAAACAAAATAAGGGATTGAATCCAGGCGCGATGCCGGAGAACTCAAAACAAAGCGAGGGGATCAAATCCAGGAGCGAAGGGATCAAATCCAGAGCCGATGCCTTCGAGAACCCAAACAAAATGAAGGATCTAACTGCAATGCCGTAGAACCCAAAACAAACAGCGCGATTAACCAGATGCCGGGCGAAGTCAAAACAAAAGGAAGGGATCGAATCCGAGCGTGATGCCAGAGAACCCGAAACAAAATAAAGGAATCGAATCCGGGTGCGATGCCGGAGCACTCGAAACAAAACAAAGGGATCGAATCTGGGTGCAATGCCAGAAACAAAAGAAGGGATCGAACGTGTCTAAAGGAGCAAAGAAGGGGATATGCCCTAGTCTAAGGCATCAATACCATATCAAAAACCCACCACTGCATATAAAGTCCAAGTCACAAAGCTTGAAATATTACAAACATTCATTCCTGAGGAAAATCCCTCCTCACTAATCCATAACATCTAATATCCAATTAACAACTGCGATGGGGTATGCCCCCTATAAAATATCTATAAAGCCAAATATCTTAATAAAACCCCGAATACATCACCGAAAATCCAATCGCTCAAGGCTGAGCAAACATGACAATGAATGGGGGAATGCCTTAATATGCACATCCCTACTAGGTCAATGAATACCATGAATCTGATCCCCAGTCAACTCTCAGTGCCGCTTTATCAGATAGAAGAACCAAGTTTAATACAAGGTTTACCTAAAATCGATGTCCAAAATGTCTTTTCTAAGTGAAACGAACTCGCTTGTGTACATGCTCCGGTAGTTTCAAAGCGTAGCATGAAAGGATAGGTATGCCCTGCAGAATGTGTCAAAGCATCAAGCTAAGGCGCCATCGACGGTCCCAACTCTCTATATCATCTATATTTGATCATGGACCTGACCCTCGATATTCCCCAAGAACAGAAACCTGTCGACATTCTGTACTCAATCAATAGACGAAACCTATCCATATAAAATGCGTTAAAGCAAACACAGATCTCTATCAGCTTTTGTGTGGTCTTACGATCACCGTGAATAGGTTGGTGTGTGAAAGGTGGGTGAAATAATGGGAAACAAAGGCCCAAATACCCAATAGATAATGCCAAACCCCTGTGTGCGCATTGCCAAATGTCGAAGAATCATGTGAGCAGTTAACTCTCACTTCAACACATAAGTGAACAATGCCAAGCAAATGTGGTGTACACCAAAAGACACGCACAATCACGGCCAGACGACGATCAAGAGGATAGAAGAAATGAAAGGATGTAGAAGAATGTAGGGAAACAAGGTGGGATACAAGTGTAGCAATGAGTGATGTGACGAACCACTTATCCCGAGGATGCCAAATCGAGGCAAGTTAATAATAAGATGGGAATGGTGATATGGACAATGATCCAGTTGACCTAGTTCAAAGGAAACCCAAAAGTGTCTCCCTTATCCATGGAGAAAAGGATCATGCGCCAATGCTCTCACCGCCTTCGAAGAAAAAATAAGTCCTCAACCAAAATGACCCATGATATAATCAAGTCATTAAATATTACTCATCCATTCTAATCCCATATACCAATGAAGTGAATAACACCAATGAGTGTAACTCTTTTCTTTTCTTTTTATTTTTTTTCTTTTTTATTTTTTATTTATTTTATTATTATTTTTTTTTTTTCCTTGAACAACTAACAAAGAAAGATGAATGCCACACTAGCACAATCTAACCAATGAACCTCAAATCTCAAACTTGAAGGTCCCCTCAAACTAAGACTCTGATCAAAACCCTTAAAGGTGGAACTATGGAGCGACTAGCCTAACCCAGAGTTTCAAAGATAGTGAGCGTGTCATCATCACACAAGGGAAAAAATAAAAGTGGAAGAAACAAGCATTTATTAGAAACAAAACCCCAAAGGCAAGCCGTGCGGAAGATGCAAATGAGAAGAAAATAAATAGGTAATGATGCAAGAAAGAACAAACGAAGATCATATAATGCTCACAATGCTCACAAATCCAATTAATAAATACAAAAGCGATGTGGGCCCAACCCGGGTCAAAAAGGTATAAGGCTAATGGAAAAGGCCATAATAAACCACGGAGGCTTAAAGGGCTAGCAAGAGGATATATCAATGTACGGGTGTGTACAGTGGGAATATGGCTACCGCGATGCCACCCATCCTCTAACTATGATCTCACACATAAAACTTTCAACCGATCCGGCGCCGACCGCCCAAGAACATTTCCGTCAGTTCACAGCCAGCCGCTTCCTCGGCTTCAATTCTCACGAATATACGCCACCGCCACGAAATTTCGCCTTAGTCGCCTGCAACCAGTCCCTATGATCTTTCGGGCTATCAGGGTCGCCTTTTGAAACTTCTCGGGCCGAATTTTCTGAATACACATCTGATAGGTCTCGAACATGATTCTCTACATCTAAATCTTCTCATCCAAAAGGCTAATCTAATCATAACGAGACTGGTCTACTCACCCGATATCCGTCGCTCTAGTACCACCTCCTAAAGATCCGATCTCACCTCAACCGGTAGCACCGCTCCATACCATACACCGGTGGAATACTGGTAACTCTAATAGAGGTACTGAAAGATGTAATGACAAGACCATAATGTAAAAGGAGCTTCTCCTAATTGAATCCCGAGAAGTCTCGGCCATCTTTCAAAATCCTTCTAATATTCTTATTTGTGGCCTCAACTCGCCTCTATTAGTTTGTACCGCGATTTGCACGACCAGGGATGTCGAATGCCATACTCTTGAATCGTCCACCTCGCCTCGAAATGCACCCCATCGAATCACCGCAAGGGACTCCATCGGTAGATAGCCGTGTGATCTCGATGACTTCACACCCCGCACCGTCATCTGAATACGTAGGGCAGCTTCCACCCACTTGCGAAATAGTCACTTATTAATTAAATGAATATGCCCATTGATGATTTGAGCGAGATCTTCCCACAATATCAACAATACCCATACCGAAAAATGGCCAAGGGTATGTGAAAGTGCATGCAACCTCTTGGTGTGCACGGTCAAGGTTCCTGCGGGCATCCGACACTCAGACACTTCGCACAAATTGGCAACACCGCTCATGGTCAAACGCCAAAAGTGCAGCCAATCCTCACATGATTTTACGCCATAGTACAGACTTTATATGTAGTTTACAAACTCCCGCATGAACCTCTTCTCATCACTGAAAGGCACCTGGCCTGTATACACAACACATGCCATTAAGGATTCCCCATACAAAGGGATCCCCACAAACAACAACCCAGGGCTAAACAGTCCCACGTTTCAGTATCCTGGTCGAAGCACCCTCGGGTAAGCGTCGCATGACAAACTGATAAATATCGTAAGGCCCAAGGTAGCTCATCTCGATCCCCACACTCTAATCAAACAACAAGAGCCGGTGTAGACCTAGTCTCGATCAATAATGGCCAAAGTCACTCCCAGGATTCTCTCGTCTGCGCATGTATTTATTCCAACCCATCAAACCTATCAACCAACAACCAAGTAAGCATGGTATTTCATCTTCTCATCTCGAAATCGCAAATACCCCGAGCCCGTTTGGACAGCACCTCGTTAGAATCCCCGTGACTTCCAACCGGTTTCAACCCGTGGATTGCGTACTTCTAGGCCTGTAATGCAAAGCTTCCTATACTAACTATGTTATTCATCAACCAATGATGATGAGAATGTCAACCCGACGATTCAGAATATGATCACCCCGCAGGTGATATTATCATCAGATACTAATGCCAACTACCGCGCCACTATCAAAGCATAACCGCCGCCATCCCGCAATAATCGGGCCGCGGGAAAACAAACCGCCATTAGGGAAATCAACGCCATTAGGGTTTGTCATCTGATACAGCAAAGAAGCAGATGACGGTGGGTCATCGCTTCTCATCGACGGTGTGACATACCGAATATCAAACCTCATCGCAGTGATTCAAATCTGAGTCTCATGAGCCTACAGTCATAGCCTATCGGGAATAGATAATTCTAATGATCCAATCGGGAGACCAAACAGTATGGTCACTCTATCACATACGTCTCGCCTCCTAGTGGCTCCCAAACCAATGCAGCCAGAGGTGCTCAATCATAATGTCGAAACCATACTCTAGCATCCTCTACTGATAATATGTTCTCGCCCCTAATCATCGAAATGAGCAAATGTGCATTATAAGGCCATGTTTGAAACTGCAATACGTAGCAGTGGCGCCCAGAGGAGTTTACTAAATCGGGAGGAGAAAGCAGACACTCACCTTCAAAAGATAATGTGGCAATCATCATTCCAAACTATAGCCGTGTTCTTCCTTAGAAGCACTAAGATAGGCTCACAGCTATGTCCGTATAGTTTAGCAATGAAACCGCTAATATACTTTAATCTAGATTCTCCGATTTCTCTCATCCCTGGACATGCATGTCATGTATGGCTCTCGATCTTTTTCAAATCAACCTATAATCTCGCCACGAAGATTATGGTCCTATACTTTCCCAGGTTACCCCAAAGGTGCACTTTGGGGTCTACAACCTCACCAAACGTCTGATCCTCTCAAAGAACCTCAGAGGTCGCTAAGTGACTGCCTCATTCCGACTTCACTATCATAGCTATTCCACATATACTCGGACATCCTATGTGCATCATGTCATGGACCGGTAGTAGCGTACTCTAACAGCGGTCTCTACATTCTTCAACCCAATGACATAACCCGACAACAAGTAGTACTCTACCGCAACAAAAAGAAGTCTTCAAAGCCATCATGTAATCTGAAAGATTATACCCAAAAAATCCATCCACAGATGACAACATTAGAAGCCCCCTATAAGGGTTGCTAACCAACATATCAATGTAGTGGGAGGGAAAATCATCCTGGGGCTAACTTGTTCAGATCATGAAAGTCTACACAAATCCTTAACCTTTTCCATCATTTTGGGAAATCAGGATCTAATATTAGCGCCCACTCAGATACTCAACCACTGACAAGAAGCCAACACTAAGTTGTTTATGAATTTCTTCCTTAACCTGCAAACTCATCGAGGGTGTAGTCTCCTCAATTTCTACTTAACTAGCCTAGCATGTGGTAGAATGGGCAGGTGATGCTGCACTATAGAGGAGTCAAGGCCCGACATGTCCTCATATGACCATGCAAATACATCAACATATGACCTGAGTTGTTGAATCAATCTACTCCTCTCACAGAGCAAGAGCCAATCCTAATTCCTGGGGCCGATCTAGTGCCCCAGCCCTATTAACTATGCCACCATTACCTAAAGTGTGAATCTCCTATCCTCTGATTACAATCACACTCGACCACACCCCAGTGGGTCATCTGTGTCTCCCACATCATCAACATCATATATATGTGCTGTGGGTGCTAATGGTGTAATTAAAGGAAAATGTTGTGACACGGGCATATAATAAAAAATACTCATGTCATTATTACCATCAGAAATATCATCAAAGGGGGTGACAAACTAGGACATAGTGTTAAAAGAAAGTGTTGTGGGTCCACGTATCTTGACGCTTCCTCAATGGAAATAGGTTATGCCACAGAATAATATCAAGTGAGTAACAAGTCCATTATCATCATTCATCTCTCAGCATAGAAATCCCAAACACATAAAAAACAGAGTAGGCCTAAAGTGTGGTCGCATCCGCACAGGCCGCGCCGACCATGTCCATTGCATCAATGTAAAGCACAGTGCTGTTACATCCTCAAAATCTATCGGTGAGGAAACCCAAACATGTCAAAGAAAATGAGGCTCACGCGGGTCGCATCATGATACCACCCATACCAATCATGTCCATATCTTCTGTATGTAGAAGTATCGTGAAGAGTCACCTATCAAGATCATCCCCCAAACCATAGGTAGGTCAGGTCAAGGACCTCCTGAAAACACATAGAGAACACACTAGTTCGCCCAAAGGATGGTGCACTATCATGGCACCACAGTGCCTCATTAGTCTCGTAACTAAAACACGTCTCGTCTTAAAGTCATTGATGCCTTGATCCCATCTGCTCTCTAAAGCATGACAGACCCATGCGGGGGTGCATGCTCTAATTCTCTAATAAAGTAGTCAGCCAATTGAAAGGTATACTAGCGAAGGGGATAATCAAATGGAACCCCAGACAAGAGAATTTCACCTCGTTCTCGATGTAAATGCACGCCATGTAAAGTTCCATATCGCCCTTTCGAGAAGTGTGTAACCTAACCCATAGAGAAATGTCATGATCAAATATAAAAGTAAACTGTAGGGCTCTTCCTACCGGCGATGACCTAACTGCCGTGCATATAAGACATGCCTCTCTCATCATACTGGGTACCAAAGTGATGTCAGAGTCGAACAAAAGACATGGGGATCAGTCTTCATCGTCATTCTAAACTGACAACCTAACCCTATCGGTGCAAACTGTTAAATGTAGGTCATCCTCACTATGGTTGATATGTAACATAGGCTCAGATGAAGTAACAACATCTATGTCAAACTGTATCGTGATAATGCGCCCCTCACGTACGGTAATCCCAACTTACGAAGGGAAGATGAGACAAGACCCACTCATGAATCCAAGGGCACAAGAAGTGTGCTAAAGGGATAATCAATCCCCAAAACTCAAAATAGTATGGAGTATCCTAATGGCCCAATCATGACATATGTACCGAGGTGCCTGGCACTGTCCTCCTTTTTCGAGTCCCATCATGCTTGGCAGCCTCAGGAAGAAGACCCAAAATTAGTCGACGAAAATCCGCGTAATGGCAAAGAATCCAATGAACAGACGTTTCGGGAGCAGTCAGAAATATCGACGACTCAAGACCGACTCCGCTCGAACAAGCAACACATCACGAATAAGGTCAAAGATCCGACCCCGAGCTTAAATCATCACCGAAACGCAATGCACGAAGCCTCGTCTGGCCATCGTAAAGTGAATAAGCCCCCAGGTAGTGGCAGTGTCAACTCGATATGACTACAAGCGCTCTAACTGGGCCGCATCTCTGCGGGAGTAATGGATTTATGGTCAAGAGGCTCCAAATGGATACACGGTAGCCCATGGGCGCAGCTACAGAATCTCATCAACTTCTCCGAACATAATCTCTACCGATAAAGCCAAGAATGGCCCGCCATCATGTGGAGGTCGAGGCGCTCTCCCACTTCGTGGAACAATATGAACATCCCTCTGAATAGACCCATACTCTTTCAGGAATAGAATGAAGGGTGTCATGGGCGAAACATGCCGCAACAGGTAGTTAATCAAGTCTCGGCTTCCAGAACCTCATTCGATAAGTCTGAATGGCCTAGGGATCTGGTAGATAGAGGGGTATCCACTAAAATCTGAGTTTGTGTATAAATTGATCGGTTATGGAGCCTCTCCATCCCATCCCATCATGAATCTCTGCCTCCCAAAAAACTCAACCGGGTCGTACACTACTTCAATGGGTGAGGGTACAGCCATAGCTGCCATGAGTGGGGAGGTCAAGCAAAGTGAGAGTGCCCTGCAACTTCAACTAAACTCGATCAATCAAGTCCTGAATGGTATGCTTCAATATCATGTCAATTGTTTCAGATCATGGCTCACTCTTTCGATGGTAGGCAGAAGAAGGATCTGCCCAATCCCAATATAGATGTGGTGGTGGCCTGTGGTAAGGAGTAATCAAACCCTTCAAACCCAATCTTGAATTGCTTGACTTAGTGGCATCCCGAAGCCATGTAAGCCGTCAGCCTACTTCATGAGGTGTGCCTATATTGTTGATAGTAACGTACGTGGGCCTCGAGGTACCTATGTAGCATACCAGCTACGCGGTGGATATAGATAAGCAAGCCCACCGGACCTAGAGAAGCAATTGTCCTACTTATCCTATTTGCATCATCTAGTAAGTGAATATCTCACAGACCGCCTATGAGTCTATGGCTGACATGAAAACCTGTGGCTCGATGTATTAATAGCACTAATATCTAATGATCTGGGCCTGACCCCAGCTTCTTCCCTTTTGAATCTAGAGGGGACGAGTCTGTCCATAATCCTCTAGTTATGCCTTCCTCAATGCCATAGAGGGCCTGAACCAATGATCCAAAGTTTGTATGTGGAAAGCCCATGAGATGCCTAGCAAATCGGGGTTGAAGATTGCGCATAATCACGCTGATCTGATCGCGCTTTGAGGGTCTATCTATAATCTGTGCTATCTTCTCCCTCAATTGGGAGATAAATGAAGTGATCGACTCATCCGACCTCTACCTAAGAGCCTCCAACTCCCTCCGGGATATGTCCACTACAGTATTAAAAGAATACTGTCTGATAAACTCCTGTCCCAAATCAGCCCATGTCCTACGCCTTAAAGGGTTCAATGAGGAAACCAACGCTGGAAGCAAGAACACCCATGACAGCAGGAATAAAGATAATCATCCAGGCTCATCCGGGCCTATGCCTATGCATAATAAATACGTATAACTCTGTGGTGAATGTCGCGTCTTTATACCTGTAGACTCTCAATGTCACGTATTAATCCACCCGGCAAGGTCGCTGCCGGAAGGCCATTTCTATTCTCGCCTAACCTATAACCCATCATAAACATGGTAGAGAACTGATCCTTCAATCCTATCAATACACAACAGGGTGTCATCAATAACCTATGCAGGGGCTACTACAAAATGTGGTGTGGTCTCAATCTAATCGTGTAGTACAAATGCTCCAGCCTGTGGGGCTGATTAAATAGGTGGTGGTGGTGAAGGTGGAACTGTATAGTCCTATGGTATGGCTTGATGACCAATCAATCCTCTGTCCTAATCCTAACAGTAACCTAGAGATATATGATACTCCGGTAATCTTAGCCAACTTCAGTCAAAGAGGGAAGGCCTGAAATCCATATCTCTATGATATGATATATGCTCTAACCGGGTCGTAGAACTCGATCCTCTACCTACCTTCGACATCCCCGGGATAAGCTTGGGAACCCGTGTCGGGTCTCAATCAACAATCCTTCAAAAGGTGCGGTATGCGCCGGCCCCGTGACTATCAATCCCAAATCAAACTAAAGAATGTATGACTGTCTCTCCGAGAATGAACTCCATGTGATGTCAACAAATAAATTGATAAATAGCTTCTGCCAGTGAGAACGTGATTCTGATATGCAGATACCTCAGGTAATGAAGCCCAGCCGACAAGGGGAAAAGGTGAGTCCTAAGCAGATGATCAACACGGATACACCTCAAGATCTCAACCACACTCAATGATACAGTCACAAGAGGTCTGATGAAACTAACCCGGCTATGGCTGTGTCTCATTGCTCTGGATATCCGGCCATCTCCATAATGCTTCCACATCGATATAGCCCTCACACTAGGCTCCTGCCTCCAAACTCCTAGCTTGGTCGGGCGTAAACAATCAAACTTGGGCAAACTAAGCAATCTATGAGGAATAGTCACCAAGACTAGTTATTCGAAAACAGTGGAGGCAAGCACTTTCACAAACACAAAACATAAATATTAAACAAGCAAACAATTGCTGGGCCATGCAAGAGAGAGGTGGCCATGCAAAAGAATGGCGCGCAAAGAGCAAGCCTACAACATAATTTACACACACCTAACCATTTATGCAAATCGAAACATATAGCTAGGTACCAATCAACTTACGAGTGCAGCTGCAATCCAACAGGAACATACAAGCATAAACAAAACCACAAATGTATGCCAAATAACAACTAGGTAAGTGATCATCGGGCCTCACAGGTGGTAGTCAAGAGCTCATCGTCAGCTGAACCATGTGTTAATATACCCAATCAGTTCAAGCTTGACCCTCTTATGAAACCGAGATTCTGGTTCGATCCCTTAAGAGTCCCTAATATCCCACCCGATCCACTCGCCCAACATCGACTCCAGATACACAGAAAAAAAGTGCTGATTTCAGAAGTTTTGAAAATCTTCCCGCATAGGAACTAAGCTTTATTTGGAGTCGCTACTTACTTTTTATTTTTATTTATTACGGGAAAATCAAGTAAGAACCAAAACCTCTGTCGACTCCGGGCCAGAAAGCCGGGTCCAGCAGAAACTAGATTTCCGTGTTCGAGATCAGATACCTATCGAAAGGTACCTCATGTGAGGTAGCACCCCTTTAGGCCCGGAACTCGGTCTCTACAAATGAATTGGGTACATGGGAGCATATAGGTCAAAGATCAATCGATCACTGAGGCTAAACATATGGACCCCGACCTGATGCTACCAACTTACTCAAGATTCCAACATACACAAACACCTCATCTCAAACAAAACAATGGGTGCCTACCAGGGTCCTCAGCCAAGCGCCGCATAAGAGGTCACCAACATGCCTAAATGTGCACCAAACATCAAAGTCTAAACACCATGTACGCATATAAATGCAAATACCAAAGCTCAAGCACGCACTCCAGGGTCCCTAGTCATGCGCTGCAGATATAGTTAGTTAATATACACAAACACACAACATGAATCCATGATCAAGTAACCAAAGTTCATGTTCAAAATGGAAGTGAATGGAAAATGAGAGGATTCAGATGTTTGTTTCTTTCCAAACTCTCCAAATGACAATTCACTAACCACAATCACCAATTCACAATCAAACTCACCTAACCCCAAGTGTCATAACTCTAGAGCGGGTCCCCTCTAATTCAAGTTAGGCTCAGCTTTAGACCCCAAATATGGCCCACAAATGCATTAGTGAAAACGGGCTTGAGCCTCGAGGATTAGTACAGAAAAGTTCCTAAATCGTTGCCCATAAGGCCCATCCTACACAACCAGTTGAACCGGTTCTCAACCGATCTAACTAGTTTAGAAAAATTCTAAAGTTTCACCAAAATATTCTTTAATGGATAAGGAATATAACAAAACAAACGATGCATGATTAAGGCGGATGGTGAGAGCAGAAATTTGAAACAAGTCAAGATGCCTAGCGCCATCCTTGGAAAAAACCTAATGGTGGTGATCTAGTTCCCGATAGGTTAGTCGGTTAAGAAAAATCTCAATTTTTTTTTAGAACATTCCTCATAGTAGAGACGAAAAAACAACGGTATACAATTTTGACTCGAATGGTGAGCAGTCGAAGCGGAAAAGTGACATAACTGCTATCCCTGGAAAAAAAACCTAATGAATTGGTGATCAGGTTGACTTGTTAAGCCGATTGAGAAGAGTTCTCAAATTTTTAAGAGCATTTCACTCCACGAGTAAGGAAAGTAAAAAAAAGAAAGCGGTGTATGATTCTAACTTTCGGGATGAGTGAAAGACGAGCAATTCCTAATGTCCTACTTAATTTGTTCTTGAAAACATAACCTAATGAAAAGACGTTGATCGGTTTCCAAGCGGTTGGCTTGATTGATACCAGTTCTCAAAATTTTTTAAGAACATTTTCATAGAGTAAGGAATCCCAAAGTAAAGCAGGTGTACAATTCTGACTCAAAATCATTTAGAACTGACCCAAACAATGCCTAATGCCCTAACTGCTGTTCTTGAAAATATAACCTAATGAACCGGCTGATCTGGTTTCCCAAAGGGTTGAGCCAATTGAGAACAGTTCTCAAAATTTGTCAAAACATTCCTTATAGAGTAAGGAAAGTAAGGAATCCAAAAAAACAAACGGTGTACAATTCTGACTCTGAATGAGTGAGAATTGACCCAAACAATGCCTATTGCCCAAAAACTAGGCTATAAACATCAAAGGCAAAGACAAGTGCAAAAGAAGCGAGAAGCACAACATTCATGCACATGGGTTCACGATACTCACCCTTTGTCTTCATTCTTTTCTACCTCCAAAACCTAGTATCCACTCCCTCAAAACTTTAGGAAACCCCCCTTCAAAGTGAACTACATACGTACTCAATGGACCACTTACAAGCCCACCCAAGGCTCGGAGATCGACTAAGCCTACAAAGGCCCTAATGGTGCTATATGAGAACGATGGGTGAGTGTGACACCCATAGGATAAATTCAAGTGTTGAGGGATAAAATTGAGGGTCTACAAAAAGACTCTCTGTGTCATCGTCCCCATTCTTCTAGGCTAGATTAGCTTGCTGCTTCTTATGCTAACAATTTTTCTCTATATGGCCATACTTTTTACAGTAGTAACACTGCTTTGGGTTTCTATTCTCTCCTCTGTCATTACTTCTTGAACCTTGATCTTGATCATTAGAAACACCACCACTTCTACCTCCTCTTCTTCCTCGTGATGACTAACCACCACATGACTTGTAGTTGCTTTGACTGCTTTGTTCACCTTGTACGAGTTGCATCTTACTATAAAAGGCATTCTCAACATAATCATCATCATATCTCTTCATCTTATCTTCATGAGAAAAAGAGGACCCTGTAACTCAACAAAAGTGAACACACTCAAATCTTTTGATTCTTACAGTGCGACCCAGGAACATGATCATATTTCGTAGGCAAACTCCTCAATTTTTTTCAACCACCTTTTGCTCACTCAAATCTTCACCATATTTTCTAATTTGATTCACAACATCAATCACATTGGAAATATAATCAGATAAAACATCTCCATCTCTCATAAGAAAACTTTCAAATTTCATATGAAGAGTTTGTAGTTTAACCATTACCACTTTTGCAGTGCCTTTGTATGTTGTATTCAATCCATCCCAAGCCTCTTTTGACCTTGCTGCAGCAAAAATTTTTCGAAAAATCACATCATCCATAACTTGTTGGATGAAAAATAAAGCTTTGGAATCTTTCTTTCTAAGGTCTCAGTTGCGGCTATGCACCATCTTTTATATGGCTGACCACTTCTCGCAGTCCCAAAGGTTCTTGGATTAAAGCAGGATAACTCATCTTCTTCTGTGCATCATGTTGCTCCATAAAGAATTTGAATTGAGGCGAATTGGGGTTCATCAACATGATTATTAACCATCTAAGTGAGCTTGACCTCTCTTACCATGACCGAGACTACAGGCCATTAACCTGGAAATGGGGTGATGAGGAACTAGTCAGAACACTAAGAGGAGCGAGAAGTGAGCCCGAAAAACACTGTCGTATTATATTCATGTATTTCTAAATAACTAAAGAACATGTTTGACATCAGGGATTTCAAACATCCCGATCTTCAGCGTGACTCTAAAAGCCGGCGGTTGAAGCCTAGTGTTTGTGACTTCTAACTCAAACACCAAACTGTAAGTTAAATCTTGCGAAAAATCAGTTTCACCATTAATCGTATAAACTTTGCGTTCACTGACCAATTTATGATTGACTCGATTGGAAGCAGGATTCTTGTGGATCATCTAGATTAACAGAAAGATGATCTTTGAACCTCCAATTCTTGTTTGTGACTGGTTCTTCATGGTTTTGGGAGTACCTCCCATGGTGGATCTGCCACAGGAAAACAACAGTTTCTGTTGTATTTCAGATTTTGAATTGCCCGGCTCATAGAAAATACCTCAAGGGTTTGGGTGAGATGCAGGCTTTGAGATCTGATTAGTGTGAACATACGTTTCGATGTGATTCTTCCCATGTGTAGTTTGCTCTTAGACTTTGAAAAAAAATTATTTTGTTGACAATGATTAAAGATCATTACATCGCGGTGAACTGCCTCATAAAATGTTGTAACCAACTCTCGTGTTATAAATATCATTGAGGTTATTCACCATGAAATATTCAAGTAAAATGCCGAAACTCTCACGCATGAAGGATAAGAGTTAAGTGATTTTAAATAAACACTATAACGCGGGCTGCCATGGAATACAAAGGACCATAATATATAAGTGTTCCGGGATTTTGAGGTACATCACCGTTGCCTAAACAACGAAAAACTCTCAAGCTCAAACACTTCGAAGGATACCATGGTGTCAAATGGGTTCGAAACCGGAGGAAGGATTCTGGATGCCACGTAATGGTTTTTCAGCGAATCTCTGAAGGTATTTTAAAGCGTGGATGAAGCGATTAGAATCGGGATTTACTTCTCAAAACGAGTGCATCATGGGTGGTGAGGTGACGACCTCTAGGCGACGAGATCATGAAGAATCTACGATCTTGACGAATCTGGTCAAGAAGGGGAGTGAGGCGAATCTCATGAGAGGTTAACGCGAAACATATCAATCATCTGCCGAACACCTCTTTGAGGTGAAAATGAAACAGGATGGGATAGTAAGGGATGGTGCACCTGGAAGGCCTGGCATCATATCTCAGTGCTTTTTCTTAATTAAAGGAGACGATGTCTTCACGTGCATCCTATCAGTTATGGTGTGTTATCATATGGTTGAAGACTCATGACAGGCCCAATTAACTTCTCTTTCTGATGAGGATCTTGGAACATGAACTGTACCATAAATCGTGTTGTTCTGGGGATGATCTCTCACTCATGCTTTTTGAATCATATCGATCGTTTATCATCAAACTGCATCTTGATGTGACCCAATGGTTCTGGACATCATGTGACCGCTTGATTGACTTTCGGTCAGCTGAGGCGGGTATCACAGCGACACGTCATGTTGATTGACAAGAAAGTGGTGGTTTTGTGACAGCCATGACTGACTCTCAAACCGATTCAGTGCTTCCATATGATCATGCCCCAGCCGGGTTTCAAGGTGTGGACAAAGTGTGTCCCATGTTGACTCATACCACGTCATTGATGAACCATGGATCATGTCCCGGACTTTCATTACTGTGGTTATGGCAGAAGAATTATATTAAATGATTTTCCATAATAAGTTTGAGATTTTAGAATGGTCAACAAGAGTGTACCAGACCGTATCTATAATGGGTGGTGAGATCCTTTGTTGGCTGCTCAGAATTTGCGTGAGCTTTCGGCCGCAGCGCACTTTCCGTGCTCGCGAAGGTGATAAGCGAAGCGTGGTTGGTCAAATGAATCGCGCCCGGGTCTCTCGTGAAACCTCAGTTCTAAGGATACATTCGCCATTGCTGTGACGAACAAATGTTTGTTTAATGAATAATCCTCTCAGTTATTACCATGGAAGATCTCGATGAACAGCTTCTGATTAACAATACTCGCGGTATCATTTATAATGGCTCATGATCGCAGTTACATAGAATCCTTTAATACAAAAATCAAATCAGGGGTATGTTTGTATACTGATACGTCAGATCAACATAATGTCAGATCTGTTGATCTATGACTGGGATAATTTAGACAATATTATGATACAAATAGATTTAGATCTTCTAATCATGAATCTAAT
This sequence comes from Tetrastigma voinierianum, assembly GCA_016808115.1. NCBI lineage: Eukaryota > Viridiplantae > Streptophyta > Magnoliopsida > Vitales > Vitaceae > Tetrastigma > Tetrastigma voinierianum. The sequence continues at coordinate 194,202 of JAEQBH010005970.1, forward strand.
CATAGTTTCAACATGTGCTATAGTATCGCTGGACTTCCATTCATCAGTGAATCCAGTCATTAGGCGTGCGGTCTCTGATAATGAGAATGCGCTGGCGAACTTGAATGTCATTGTGAGGCGGTGCGCGCACCGATGCGCTTCTCTCTAACATTCCTCTAACCCATTCTAAGGCCAATTGCGCATATCCTCTGCCGGGCGATGAAGTGAATATGAGGAAATCGACGGCCAGTCGCTGCATTCTGTCGTGAACGCTCTGTATCCGATATGTGCCGAGATTTCTCGATCGAGCCGGCATCTTCCGGGGCGCGTTGGAACTTTGATGGGACAGTTCGTTTGCTGCACAGCTGCGATGGTTCCGTGTCATCTACGCCACTATATGTGTCGAATAATGATTTCGGACATCTGATTCGCCAAATGAATACGCTTCTCTGACAACTATCGCGCCCGTCAAAGCCAGCGATATTATCAATCGGTTCATGAATCATGATCTATCCGTTTGGAACTCTTTTGTGACGCGCATACACCATTCGTCAGCCCGAACGTTTGGCTGTAGAAGACTTGGATCATCTCTATTAGTTGTGGCTGAAAAAAATCTTGCCGGCCAAATCCGCATCTCCATCAGTCAGAACCACATCCATAAAGTCGCCTCAGTGTGGGGATCATTCTTGACATTACCCGATGACCCTCACGGATCCGGTGATATATAACTGTGATTCTTGTTATATGATGTGTGGGTCAAGGCGCCACATGGTGTATGGGAATCCTCCTCAGCGAAACTTGTGGGATCATGCTGCATCAGTGTCTCTGTCAGTGTTGGAGGGCATGGACAGAGGTGAATCCGACTTGGGAAGGCATCATCCATATTGGGCTGCTCCATGCCTAAGCTTCCTTTAGTGAGTTAAAACCTTAGGTGAAAGACCCCGAAAACAGCGATCCATCTCGCGAATCCTATACTGTCGTGTTGGTTGGCTCGGGGATAGCTTTCGCCGATGTGCGGACCGACCGGCCACCATATTAACATATTCGCCATCTAATAACCAGTTGTAGTTTCCATGCCGATTAGCTCTAATGTCATCACATATCAATACCCCAGGGCTCATGTATTGCGTTCCTCTTCGGCGCTTCATGCTGAGCTTTGTCGCGTTTGTGAAACCAAACTCTTCAGATTATCTCATCAAAGATTAAGAATAATTCAACTCTTGGTGGCAGCTGATCACTTGATGGATCTCAGTTTTCTTTTTTTCACTTTGTTTCCATTTCTAGATTGTGAACCTGAGTGGTGTCATACCCTGCCTTACTTGGTTCAGTTGGCGGAAGACCTTCTTCCATCCATTGCCATATCATAATCTCGTGGCGACAATGGCGAGATATCACTGCAGTTGGGCGCGCCGCTGGATTTTCAAAGTGCCATATCAGATTTCATATCTTTTTGACTGACAACCATAAACCGCGACTGCGGCACCGCCAGACGATCTTGCTTCCACATGTTGAGTCATCTTCTGAGATTGGCTTTCCATAGTTCACTTCTGGGAGTGGTTTCTGACCAGTCATATTGTTTGATTGTGACGTGGATCATCTCACGATCTGTGAGCTGACCAGTGTGGGGTTCTAAACTATTGGAGTTTATCATGGCAGGTGGGACTCAAATCAAACCTCATGAACAACGTCCGTCTGTTAACTAATGAGAAATCCTCTATTTCTCTCGGCGTATAGTATGTATCTGCTTGTGCTCTCAAGAAGGTAACGTGAACAAAGGGATGTTTGCTGCACAAAAATCAACAGTGGAAGATAACTCATGACAACAGTTAAGATGAGTTATGAATTACAGTATCCATTGACGCCAGGGCTTCCACCCAGTTGCGCGCCTCTTATCTTTCGCGGAAGAAGCTCTTTCATGAAGAACTATGCCTTTTGAAGCTCTTAACTTTTGTTCCGTTGGCAGAGTGATATCAAGAGTACCGCCGGATATCTCGCCAAGCAGTTTTGTAGGTTGACCTCGGAAGCGTACAATGTGGATTAAATATATGGTTGATAACCCCACATTTTGGTGAAAGACCAAGGGCTCTTGTGTTAAATCCATATCCATATGAGCAACGACTGTAAATCATTTGGGACAGGACTTTTTGGCGCTTGGCTTGATGAATCCATATGTACCTCTCTGGAGACTCAGAGCCAGGATTGCTTCCTGTCATGGAGCCTGTTATTAGAGAGGTGTTCTCAAAGACAATCATACTATTATTGTACATCATATATTAATTTATAAACAAAGCATCTTACAATTTGATGTTCCGTTTTAATATCTCATGGATTGAATGTGTGGTGTCTTGATCAGTATTGAGGAATGCCGATGGTACAACGCAAGGAAATCATGTGTGATTGTGGTCACGTGATATTGAGATTCTATTATGTATGATGTCATGGCAGTACTCAAACTATACAAATTAACCAGGTTCCAGCTCAGGAATTGGATTTTTATTTTTGTCCGGGATATGCTCATTTGTTGTACTCATATGGTATGAATCCTGAAATATAAAAGTAATTCTCATATTTGATCATGATGATGGATTGAGTAGGCATGTAGATCAACGCTAAGGTGACTGAATTCGTGGGGGACACTACTATGGACAATCATGGTTGCATACATTAACATCAATGAATCAGTCTCATCATACAGCGCTGGTTCAAATCACATCCTTGAACCGGAGTTAACTCTGTGATATCATCCCCGGATATTGTAATTCTATATATACTTTTGGAAGCTTTTAGATCTGGTGGCACAAAGAGGGATTGCCCGTGGGTGATGATTTTGGGGTATGGCAGGAGTATTCAAAGAACAGTGATGCAGCTAATAGTGATTGCATCATCTGGTAGAGGAGGGCACCACTAGGCTTATGCCCGCGGGAATAAAGTACTCAGATCTCTAGTAACGAATAATAATATCATCATGAGAAGGTCTTGAGTAGTATTTGGCGACTAATAGATCTCAAGACTCAGATAATAACTTGGGCTAAGTTTAATAGTGAACACGAATCATAGTTAAGTATCTGAGATCAGATCAGGATTATAATGGAGTGAAGGTCCTCATTGCTGACATCATTATAATAATTCATAGTCGAACCAGTGACTCTTGGTGAATTAAGGGGATATGATCATGTATTGTGGATCACGTTTCTCACCTTGAGCTTGTGCAGATCGAGGTTGATTCGAGAGTGACCCGACATAAGCAGGAAACCTATTGGATCTTTGGCAGAGGGTTGGAGAGGAACTCAAAATCTGGTTTAAAATGGATCAGATGAGAATAATGTAATTTTGGAGAGATGTCGATTAAACTGCCAATAATGGCAGGATCTGGGATGTTTGGGATTAGAGAATCCAGGTCATTGGATGTTATGGTTAAATTAAGGTTTCGATCATGGGACCTCTAAAACCTAATGGATGCATACTATATGTAAGATGCATGTATTGCATTTGGTCTTTAATGGGGGCACTTCCTGGTCCACTCCATCCATTTGTTTGACTATATTTGAGCCGGAGTGATTTCTGAACCTCCCTAATACAAAGTCTCCATTCAAAATGTGGAGGGGAAAGGCAGGACATGTCTACTCTGACCTTCCTCTCCAAGACAACATGGATCTTAGTTAGCAACATAAAATCGACGCCAGCACATCTCACTGGTTTTCGGCACACGCCAGCGCGTGGATCGCGTTGGGGGTGCGCTTGACGCTCAATGGTTTGCATCTTCGCCGAAACATCATCTCAAGCCAAAATTGGAAGCGAAGGAGTAGCGGTTTTAAGCACTATGACCGATTGTTGGCGATGATTCGTCAATCCATAAGACCGATTTTTTATTTTTGTATTATAACGACCCAGGTGGCCGAATCATAACTAACATTCTCCAGTTTTCAGTGTTTATCGCCGAAAACTTCAAATGCTGATTCACTGTTGCTGAACCACGCACTAACCACCATTTAGCATCATTTTGTGGATTAAAGAAAAATCGTAGAAGAACCGCTTAGAACGTTGTTGCGACTGTGATTTTGCGCATGAAGTTCTAGGTGAAAGCTGCCCGAAGCAATGAAGGAGGAACGCCGGGGTTCCTCCGAGGCGAAATTGGCTCCATGCCGAAGAGGGTTTTATCAAAGGCGGAGGCTTGTTCCTGGTGAAGGCGCTAAATCGAAGACTGCAAACTCTCAGTTTGCCTGGGTGATTGTGGTGAAGGACAGGAGTTCCAGGACTTGTAAAATCTTGCTTGGCCCCATCTTTATTGTGCTGAAACTTTATAAATATATGTGTTCCCAGTTGTTTCTGAGTTGTTTTTGGGACTCAAGCATACTGCTCTTGGGATTCTCTCCTTTTCTTCTTGAGCAGTTCAGGTTTTTAGTTTTGTTCTTTTTACTTTTTGGTTGATATCTATTGAGGATCTAATAATTGGAGGAATATATGAATTGTGGTGTAGCAGGGTTTGGAGATCAAGAATTTCATCTCCATTGTTTGTTTTTCTCTAAACTCTACTTTCTCTTTATTCAAATCTTACATTAATCATGTTATCTTAAATCATGACTTTATTCGGATTCGCCGATTGCGTGATGAAACATTCTAATATCTTTAGTTAGATTGTTGAGTTGTGTTTCCTCTTACTTTTAAAAATCAGTTTTGTGATATCATTTGTGGATATTGGATGATGTGGGTTCTTGGATATTATGGTTTCAACTTCAATTGATATATCTTAGTGAATAACTGATCTACCATACCCAAGGCATCTGACCGCTTCGGATCACACCTGATCACAGGTCATAGGTCTCTGCCAGATGCCAGATGATTCTTGATTGCTGTTAACCCAGTCGAAAGTCTCAGGGTGGGGGTCCTGTGCCTGGTGGTTGGGTGGAGTACCATCTGACATTTCATGGGGATGTAAAGGACGATGATGATGATCGAGGAGTAAATCGATCGATCTTATTGCCTCATCAGGTGGGAGAGGTGACCAAATAGTTCAGGAAAACATTGCCTTATAAAATAAATAACTTATTTTGGATGACTAGAGACGAGGTGGTGTGTTGAGGGCTGAAAATGACCCTCTGTTAGTTCTTGGTTTGTACCAGTCATGTTAACTTAATCTTATAATGGGCCTGACTTATAAATCGTCAGTGAACAGTCAACCTCAAGTCTTCTTGGAATTATAGTGACTTATTTCGATGCCAACATGAGTGGACATGATCTTACTTTTTTCATGCAGTTCCTTGGTTAGTTGGGAGATCTTCTTGGATTAAATGGGTGGCTCCGACCAGTGAGCATTCGCGTCGTGAGGCAGCAATCCTCTTCAAGCAGCTTTGCCACTGTAGGGATCATCTGAACGCGGTCCGCGCCGTGCCCAGTGCGCAACCTGTTGCTTGCGATAGCTAACATTTTGCATGATTCGGCGAAAAAATCGCCGCCTCGCCGTGTTAACAGGTTCGGTTTTGTGCCTCTCCACCACTACTTGGTGTGATACGGTAAGGAAGGAAGCGCTGGATAAAGTCTCATTATCCTAGAGATAATCTCGAAACTCTTGGCTCAAGTATTCACCACTTAGAACTCATCTAAGTGATTTGATATTTCTCCTAAGTTGTTTCTCTACTTCATTGTGAATTATTTTGTTTTCAAAAAACCTGGAATTTACCATCTTATACTAGTACAGTACCAGAATCTCAAGTAATGTCAAATAAATATAATAAAAGTCGGATAAACCACCTCTACTTATATATAGACAAGAACCATCGCTGCTTCGAATGTATGTGGTCTTGTGACACCCCTAAAATCAAAGGGTCAGTTGATGCCAGCAACCCGCGGAATGCACAATGGATATCGTGTAACTTAGATACAAGTTCTGTCCTTACCAGGATATAATTTAACAAAAATCGAGACAGTCTCTTTGTATGGGGAGCTCTATCCAAAACCAACTTACTTTGTCTATCTTGCATAACATGACCTAAAGGGCCCATTTTAACACAATGGCGTAAGTGTCCATTTATGGTAAAAATTGGCCAACGGACCGTTTATCCACATTCGTATAAAAGCGTAGCAAGACTATATTAAAAACAGTTCATGATTAAATTACAACTCTTTTACATAAAGGTCATGCCATGGTTTTAAAATTTACGAAAAATAATTATAAAACCTAGGATTGGCTTTCTTCACCCATACGGTTCGAATGAGAGCCTTTGATTCGATATAAGCGATAAGTTATGCCGAATCAAAAATATTTATAAACCCTAACACCTCCTGCGCCGTAGCAATGCTCACTGCCGATATAATAGTGCTTCTAGGGTCGAACACGAGGGGATGGGTTTTCTTTGCACAAATGACTTGCAATGAAGGTAAATAGTGAATTTAGTTTTAGTTTTTAAGGTGGTGATAGCAGGTGAAGAAGTATTGTTGGAAAACTAAAATTTAAATAAAAAAATGTAAAAATAAGTCTCACTTGAGTGTAAGCTTCTGGTTGGGTTCTAAAGGTCACTGAGGGGTTCTCGAGTCCATTTCCTTGCATTGGGGAGGATGACCTATAGTCATTTCCCGAATTGAATCTTCATGTGGCTATAAGAACTGGATCCCTAATAATTTTCCTTTAAAAAAATGGCAATCAGGGCATCGTGGTCTCGCGAGTGGGAAAAAGTCTCTCAGGCCCACCTTCCAACAGCTAATAAATGATAACTAATGAATATCAACGTGTTTAATAATAAAGCATCTGATGAACCCTAAAAGCTTGCAGAGTACTAACCATTTAAGGTGAACGAAGGATCGAGAACCCTAAAATTTGGAGAAGAAAAATAAAGAAAACATCCTTGAATCGCCTTTTAATGGCCCATGGATGATAGCTTTAACGGGTGTCAATGGATCCTAGCAATAAGCATCCCAATGAACAGCTTATCAAATGCGTGCGATTGGCAACGAAGGATTAAAGCATACGATTTGAATGAAACCGTAAATGGTGAAAATACCTCAGTTAAAACATGGAACCCTCGGTTGCCTTATATCCCTTGCTTGATAGTCTTCTTCAAGGAGAAAGAGTTTCTAGCCACTCATCCTCTAAGTTGTCATTCTCGGAGGGTGTTTGGCTACCCAAAAAGTGAGAGAAAATGAAGGAAAGTGAAGGAAAATGAGAAGAAGCAGGAACTGTTGAAAGGTTCCTGCTTAAATTTCATTAATGATCAAGCTCCCTTTACAGTGTCACGCCTGGGGTCTTATATAGACAATACCCAATACAAAATTACCAAAAGATCAAAACAAGCACTATTACAATGGGGGCAAATAGGGGAGACAAACAAAAAGTGACAAAAAAAGTCAAAATGTCAAAAGCAGGATGAACAGTTGCACAGGGAAGCAACTTTCGCACCTTGCAAAATTTCGCAACCTGCCAAAATTTTCTGCATTGCTTCATTATTCTTACCTCTTCTGCTCTTCTTTCCTTCTGATTTATGATCTGCAATGCTGACTTCAACTCAAATTCTTCGTGCTTGAATTGACTCAACAAATTTGGCATAAATAGCTTGAAAAAACTACAAAATTAGCCACAAAACATGATCAGTAGAATAGTCGGGACCTTAATGTGCAAATCGGGTTAATTCGGTTGATTAGTATACAAAAAGTGCTCAAAACCTATAATAAATAGGGCTCAAAATAGCACTTTTTGGAGCGTAATCACGGCCGCCGGCGTATCACACTTTGAAATGTTTTCCGTATAGGGTGAGCCACACCCGATAGAGTAATTCTACGAGGCAACTCCGCCCTAAAGCGCACATGCAATGTACTCACATTTGACAATTCATATTCACATCAACAATTCCAAGTAAGAATAGCCACATTCTAGGTGGAATTCTACATTCATGCTATATGAAATGAGATGAGACTCACTCATGCACCATACCTCGAGTCTTCACAGAGCTCCCACCACTGTCTCAATGCAATTTGATAAATCAAATCATTGATGGATTATATCCAATGATCCTTTTCGAAATAAAATCATGTGTTTATAAACCAAAACTTATTGAATGTTAAACCTCGAATGATCATTTCATATACAAAACTTATGTGTCTTTTCGGGTAGAGAATTTTTGGAGTCTCACTGTAGGCCCCACACGCCTTGCTACACATTTTGGACTTTCACCGTTGGAGTGTATGAACCAATAATCGGGTCTTTCACTCGAGGGAGTGTCTAGCCCTTCTTGCTATTACCTAACACAAGTTTTTCCATGTCATACAACCGTGCAACTCTATTGGACTTCGTCCAACGGTACCAAGCCCACTCATCAATCACCAAATGTGGTATTTGATCTTAACAATGCACTCACACCCATGAAATGCGATGTTCCCGTGCATTTGCAATGTAATGCACCATTGCATGTCAATGCCATGTCACATATGTAATGAATGACATATGGACATTTTAATTCATACAATTCTTCATGCATCATGGACAATTATATCACATGCATATAATCTCTAATTAAACACTCACACCAATGTCAATACATTAAAACACATATATTAACATTTTATCAAACAACAACAACCAAGCATGTTATCATAAAATCAAGTAATAACACACTTAACCCTCAAGGAAAAGTGTGGCATGTAAGTCCCATAAGCTTGACCTAAACGATAGTAAGATTATAAAAGCTGGTCAAACAAGCCTAGTGCCATAGTGCCAAACAAATGCCGGTCTGGATTTTCTCTTCCTCCAAATAGCCCCTAAAAATAATTTTGGACATTCCACAAACAATCACAAACAACTCACAAAGTCATTACATCTGACCATAAAGCGGCCATAATTCATTTTTAAACAGTCCAAACATCCCCTTAAAAGACATAAACAAGATTTTTAACCCAACCAGCCCCTAAAAACAATCCTTAGGACATACTATACACAACCACAAATTAATTCACGAAGCCGGCCACAAACGGGCCCTAAAACAACCATTAAAGTTGTTTTAAAAATGTCCAAACAACTCTTTAGGGCTTCTACATAACAACCACTCTAAAATCAACCCAAATGATGGAAATAAAACCAAAGTAGGAAGAATCCCTACCTCTTAGAGTGTAGTAGAAGTGTAGGAGGCCTCAAGGACACCTCCTAAGCTTATAAAACTTGATTTCTCGAAATCTCCTCCTTTTGATCCTCTGTGAAATCTCTTCTATTTGGTATGTGTGTGTAGCCCTCCTTAAGGCAATGAACTTTAGTTCTTGTCTCAACGGATTCCGACCAACGAAACTTCGTGCATCGTCGAAAGAAATCTTGGACTTCTCTTCCTTTTCCTCTCTTTCTCTCCCATGGTTTCCCAGCAGAAAATGAGACATTTTTGTTCTTAACCCCCTCATTTTTACCTATATTTTATGTTTAAGTGGGTGGCTCACGTAGCGCCATGTGTCCACGACTTGTCCGGGTCTATTTCTGCCTCGAAACCCGATTTATTTTGTCTCAGTTTAAGTTCAAATTATTTAATATGAAATTTATCTAAATTATTTTCCACTTTCAAGATTTTTCTTAAAAATCCCGTTTTTGGAGTCTATCAGACTTGTCGCCCCGAAAATCGTGAAAAATTTGACTATCTCGGAATTCAACGAAATTCTTCTAGGTAACTAGATTTCGCAAGATGAATCCAGCGGTGAGGTCCATTTTGTCATATGAGATCTAGAAAATTTCAGGTCTGCAGCTTGTATTATAGCGGTAATTTTACTGTTTTGCCCCTTTTCGGAAAAAAAAAATCAAATTTACCTCTGGTTTTATAGGTCTAATGGTCCATAAGCATGTTCACCCTTTCCCATAAATGGAAACTCATTTATCTTTGCCTAACAAGCAAGATTCACATGTGTTATATGATTCACGATCAAATGACCCCAAGCTACCACTCTTGTGTAACTTAGTCATGCGTCTCTCACTTGCATGGCCAAGGCGACAATGCCATGAGTACGATGATTTCAAATTATCTCTCTTTGGCCTTTTTATTGTCATTAAGATTTAAAATTGGATTGGACATATCTAATATTTAAATCCCATTATAATCTTTTACCGACATAAAAGACATCATAATGTAACATCAATTAATACAAAATATAATTGAAGAACCTTTTTGTGTTCAAACATGAAACATAATAATGTTAACTCTTCATCTTGAGAACATAACAACAATGGTAAATTTAAACAAAGATCGTAAAGGTTCAAAACATAAGTCCATATGTAATAGTTTTGTTCTTTTCCATTGCCCACTGAGAAAGTCGGACTCTCCTACGCGAGCTTTCTCTTTGCTCCTTAGGTCTTGCATATCAATTCATATGTATGAGCTACAACTAGTATTACATACCCAAATGTTGTCAGGAGAAATAATATTTAGATTCAATGACATAAATACCTGAAGAAGATGGTGCATCGCCGCCCACCCCTTCTTCTTTGACTCTAAAGGCCTTGCGGAGTTCTCTTCCCGATTACCCGTCTTAACCACGGTTGGAAATAGTCTCTTTTGAGGTAGTCTCTTTGCCTTTCTTACGATCGCACCTATAAAAAAGGCAAGGAAAAATGCAATTGTTTTAAAAGAACCGCTTGATGGTATTTTTAGTTTGTAAAATTACGGGGTTGAAAACTTAAAATTTTCTAGATGCAGATAATAACGAGAACTTGTCGTTGGAATCAATGCTTTAAAAAATCTAGCTGTCAATTTTAGATTTAGATTAGAACGGTCGAATTTAAAGCTATTCGAGAGGCATGTCATTATTCGGATGACACATGGAGTGGTGTGACATGGTATGACCATGTAGATACCACATGGAAAGCTTAGAGGAGAGCACATGGCATGAGAGCCATGTGGTGTGGCATTTGCCACTTAGTGCATGTGTCTATGTGTAACACCCCAAAAATACCCTAGAATTTTTATAATAATTTTATTATATATTCAGGGTATGAATTTGAGCAAACTTGGGTTTTTTCCGGAAAACTAATTAAATTGTGAAATTGTGAAATGAATATGTGAGCATATGATTAAATGTTATATGTTAAAATGAGAAATTGATTGAACCCGGAAATAAACCCAAGTATAAAAAAGAACAGAATTTAGATTTTGTAAGATGAGGACCTAAGGGTCAATTGAGAAAATGTTTATGTGTTTAAGTGAAAATAGAAGTGATATATGTGCTATAAGGTAAATTGAGGCAACTTAAATCCAAAAATGGGTTTTTGATGTGCCAAACATGGCCTTGAGAAGGGTAAGTGATATTAGACCACATTTGGTCTTAGAATGCTCATTTGAGCAAAAACGTTTTGGAGACAAGAGAGGGAGAAAAGCTAGGGCAAGGTGAGAAGATCAAGATTGTTGGTGATTTCTTCCCATTTCTTGCTTCTAAGTGATCAAGTATATTGGGTGAAGAAGATTCAAAGGGATTTAAGGTAAGAACCAAACCCTAGAAAGTTGTATTTGATGTTTGGGTTAGAAAAAACCTAATTCATCCATGGGTTTTGCTCATGGTTGGTTTAGGATGATATTAGGATGTTATTAGGAGTGATTCCCATGATTTGTTTTGGCGTTTTTGAGGATTTTGGAGAAAAATCGCAAGAACAAAGCTGATCTGGGCGACATTTGGGCTCTCTTTGCCGCGCGTAGGGAACCCACACCACGGCGTAGACCTACGTCGCAATGCGGGATGCCTCGTCGTGGCGGGCGAGGGGCCGTGGCATCCTTGGTGCGCACGGCAGCAGCTAAGCAGGTGGAGGAACTTTACACGTAGCGGTGCTACTCCAACTGCGTAGCTATTGTTCCTGATTAACAAATTTCATGTTTTTGTTTTAGGGCACGATAGTTTGGGACCCTAATAAATGATTAATGGGGGTTGAATAAGAGAATGAAACTAAATGAAAATATGTAGTGCCTGCTTGTAGAGCAAAGCTTGAGCAAACTTAATGTCTTAACCCCAGCAGATTAGCAAAGATTAATTGTCATTCCACTTTAAAATGTATAATAATTGTTTTATCCACTAAAATTAGTGTAATTGTTATTAACTAGGAGCAGGTGAGGATCACTAACCTAGAATTGAGAGATCGAAGGGAAGGAAATGAGAGGCCAGCAGCTGAGATTTGTTCTGAGACCCTCAGCATCCTTATTTCAAAGTGTTTTGGTAGTTTTACCAAATAAATCTGAAATGACTACATGGAATAGTATATCTTTGAAATGATATTCTGAGAAAGTACATATGGATTTGAAAAGATGTGATATTTGAAATGTTTGATAAGTGGAATTGTATGTGAGTGATTAATTGAATTATGTGAATTGGTAAAATTCTTGACATCTTAGATTGAATCGATATAGAATGAGCAACATGGAGAGGATGCACGGTGGCATCCGTCATGAAGGGCCCAAAGCAAGTGCGCAATGTCCCACATGGTAGGATCTGTCCGGCATCTGTCATGATGGTGTATGGCATTGTTAAAATGTCCCACTTGGCGAGATGCACCAATCGGCATTCATCACGATGGTGTGTGGCATTTTTAAATGACCACTTGGCGGGATGCACCAATCAGCATCCGTCATGATGGGACTGAAATTTTTAAATGTGTAAGCACATTATTGAATGACAAAAGGGCCGGGATTCAAAGCGGAATCCGTCATGAATGGTATTGTATAGATAAAGTGAAATAACAAACTTTGATGAGTATAAATGGGATTTGTAAACTAAATACATCGCCAAGAGTATATGTTTGAATCTCATGATTTTGATTTAAAGAAATGAAATTAGAAAGCATGTGAAAATGCATATTTTAGTGACAATGTTTGTAAAGTGAAAGCATGTGAAAGTGAATAAGCATGAGTATAGTTTGATATAAAAGGCATGGTTTAATGATAAATGCATGTCATGATAGACTGAAAATTGGAATAGAACTTAATAGAACCATTAAGCATGAAAATGCTTAGCGTGTAGTTTTTATCTATGAGCAAGTTTCAAGTAAACAGGAAAGAAGGCAAGATCAAGAAGCGTAGAGTCATAGAGAAAGTTGCGGCATATAAGTATATACCCCTTCATATGCATATCATTTCTTTTTTAACATGTGACATTTTGTGAGCAAAGAGTTAAACTCGAACTATTGAACATATATCATTTTGTAAAGGCTTGTGTCATTTGTAAGCGAATTGTATAAGAGTAAATGTTTTTTAGGCACCACCATTTGAAATGCTTCGACGTAGTGAAAACCCTAAAACTAAATGATATAAATAAATGTTTTGATAAGATAAAATGAAAGCGGTCGAGATGTGAGGCTTCGAGTTCGGGATCCGCCCTTCGGGTAGTGCTGAGGATTCGGGTCGCGACACTTTTACAAAAAAAAAAAAAACAAACAAAAAAATGAAAAATAAATAAAAAGAATTAAACAAGCATCCCGGAACCGGTTCGAATCCGCCAATTGGGTCAGACTAGAAAGGGGTGCTACACCATGTGACACATGGCACATGGCAAATGGAGCATATGATTGACACATGGAAAATAGCAAAGTGGGAGGAAGTTTCCTCTTGTTGGAGCAAACCAAAAAAAAACAATTCGATGGAAGAAAGAAAAGGAAAAGAAGGAGAAAATGAGAAAAAGGAAAATAAAAGAAAAGAAAAGAAAGGAGAAAAAGAAAGGGAAAGGAGAAAAGGAAAGGAAAGAAGAAAAGAAAGAGAGAAATGAAAAGAAAAGGAGGAAAACAAAAGGGAGGAGAAAGTCGTGTGTGGAGGAGAAAGGGAAAAAAGGAAAAGGCTCCGATTCACGGTGTTCCAGTCATAGGAAATTGGATAGACCAAGAATTGAGATTGGTCTACTCGGCGAGGCTCTAGTGGGGTGCCAAAAAAAAAAAAAAAGTGCGGTTTCTCCTACCTTGGTTCTCTTAATCTAAAGGGAATTAGAGTAAATGGCCGTATGGTTTAGCCTCAACCATGAGACTAAGTTTTTGGACGTTAGGACTATTTTTTGGGACTATTTTCGGGTCGAGTTTGAGGACTGCTTCATGGATGAATTTATAGCCATTAGTGACAGTCTTGAAATTTGTTTAAAAAAATAATAATAAAATAAAACAAAAATTTGAAATTTGTGGACTAGTCGGATTATTTCAAAATGGATATGGTCGGGAATGTCTAGTTTGTGTGAACTATTTATGTGTGTTATTGCTAGAAATTTTATAACATGTTGAATATGTTGATATATTGGTGTTATATATATTAGCAGGAATTGATGTAAATTATATGCTTTCGATATAATTATCCATGGTACTTGGCATAAAGTACGGTTTATGAATTGTTCCATGTAGTGTATTATACATGTAACATGAGATAACATGCAGTGGCATTTTGCATTGCATATGCATAGGAAACATCGCATTTCATGAGTGCGAGTGCATAGTTGGTAAATCGACATTGTGTTTGGTGTTTGATTTGGTGGGCTCGATATATGGGACAATGTCCCTTGATCGCCACGATTGTAAACGGAAAATATGTGGATTATCGGTGGAAAGGGATAGATCCCCCTCGGGTGAAAGGCAAGTGGTGTGGGTTGATTGTAATCCCAAGGAGGTGAAAGGTCGTAAAAGTGTCTGGGTTTGTGGAGCCCGTAGTGAGACATCAAAAATCCACTACCCACAAAAAGGCGCATGGATTTTAAATATAAAATGATCATTGTGATGTATCATCCAAAAAGCTTTTCGTTTATAAACAAATGAAATTTGTTTTGAAAATAATCATTGGATGTCATTGAGAATGACGGTTTTCACACTTGGCATAAGCATGTGTAAGGGAGTCAGTGAGGACTCAGGACATGGGGCATGATGAGTCTTATCTCATTTCATGGCATGTAGAATTCCATTTAGAATTGGCATATTCTTCATTGGAATGTTCATGTGTGTATTATTGTGTAAACATGGCATTGCATGTGCACTTAGGTGGGGAGTAGCCCTTATAGGAGTTATCCTTACTGGGCATTGCTCGCTGGTGTAGGACTCCCTTTCGGTGGGATTGTGTATGGCGACGAGCCCTGTCTGGGCCAGTAGGTGTGAAGAAAGCTTGGTATTGGCTTTGAGAAACCTTTTGTAAAAAAAAAAAAAAACTAAATTTTACATATGTATTTGTATCTAAGAGAGTTGTAACTCGAACTCTTATGAACTGTTTTGATAAATTTGTATATTTTTCTAAAATATATGGGCATGAATGGATCCTGATGAATGGGATGCGATATGGTGGTATGGCGATATGCGATACCCAGGTATTCCATGCGTTGACAGGTTGTCAACAAGACCCTCGGGTTTTTGGGGCGTCACAGCTTGGTATCAGAGCTTAGGTATATGAGTACCTAGGGCTTGAGAAGCATGGCCTAGGCCAGGACATTTATGGTTCAACTGATACCAACGTCACAGCTAGGTATTAGAGCCTAGTTTTACGAATACCTAGGGCTTGGTGGGTATGGGTTTAGGACATGCGGTTATAGTACAGAGCTTAGGTTATGAATGCCTAGGGCTCGATGTCTGATATCAGTGTCATAGCTTGGTATCAAAGTATTCATTGTGCATTCTTATGAATCGTCGTGTGATGATTGTGTTACATAATGTGAGTTACATATTGTGTGGATTATATGCATGATAGGTTGTACATAGAAAACAAAGAACACTAGGGTTAGAGAACATAACCTTAGGGGTTCGGAAAATAAATGAGCACGATAGTTCAAGAACTAATAATTACTAGTGTTTGGCATTATCTACCACTAAGGAAAGAATTGGGCTTAGAGGTTGAGACCTTGGAAAAGCCATTGTATGTAAGCTCCCCCCTAGGAACTAGGGTGGGTGTTGATCTGATATATCGGGATTGTGAGTTAGAGATCTCCGGGATCCTACTCACTGTGGACCTTAGGGTCATGGACATGTCGAAGTTTGATGTCATCCTTAGGATGGACTGGTTGTCGGCACACCGAGTCGTCATTGATTGTGATCATAGGAGAGTTACTGCATACACACCGGACGGTGTTTGTGTTGTGTTTCAAGGAGATAAACGGGTGCTACCCCAGGGCGTGTGCGACTCTAAGTAGCACTTGAGACGGAGTTGATGGGTTGGCTAGCAAGCCTTACCCTAGAGGATGAGGTGAGATAGGGTTTGAGTCTACCTCGGATAGTTTGGGAATTCGGGGATGTCTTTCCTGATGAGCTACCAGGATTACCCCTACAGAGGGATTACACCCTGGTACGTCACCCATTTCTATGACTTCGCATAGAATGGCGTCGGTTGAGACAGCAAGACTCAAGGTCGGATATAGGAGATTGTTGGACCGGGTTTCATTAGATTAGGCACTTCACCTTAGGGCTCCGGTTACATGTGCTAAGAAGGGACAAGACCCTTATTTGTGCGTAGACTATGCGACAATTGAACGAGGGGGTTATGATGATCGGAATCGGTATCCTTTCGCGGGGATTGATGATTATTTGATCAGCTAAGAGGGGCGCGGGTCTACTCCAAGATGAATCTCTATACGGTCGGTTCTTGAGAGTTAGGGGGCTGATATCCACACAAGGCAACGTTTAGGATCTGTCTGAGCATTTCGAGTTTATAGTGATGCCTTCCAGTTGTGAATGCGCGGCGTGCATTCATAGATCTCATACATATGGTGTTCCACCCCTATTTAGATCAGTTTGTGCTAGTCTTCGTTGATGACATCTTGATCTACTCCAAGACAGAGGAGGAGCATGAGGATCATTTGAGAGCTGTTCTTTAGGCCCTCAGAGAACATCAGTTATACGCTAAGTTCGGTAGAGTCGCGAGTTTTGAGAAACTGCGGGGGTGGAAATTCTTGGGACATGTAGTGTCAGCCTCGGGTGTATTAGTGGACCCGGAAAAGGTAGAGGCGGTTATGAGTTGGGAGAGGTCAAAGTCAGTCTTTGAGATAAGTAGTTTCTTGGGATTGGTAGGAAACAATTGGAGATTTATTGAGGATTTCACCCGACTAGTTTACTTTATGACAAGATTGACCTGGAAAGAGCTCAAGTTTAAGTGGAATGACCAATGTGAGAAGGCATTCCAGGAACCAAAAAGGAGGCTTACGTCAGCCCTTATCCTGATAGTCCCGTAAATGGGACAGATGTACACAGTGTACTGTGATGCTTCTAAGGATTGATTGGGATGTGTTTTGATGCAGTCCGAGAGGGTGGTAGCTTATGATTCTAGGCAGCTAAAGAACCACGAGCGAAATTACCCCACATATGACATGGAGTTGGCAGCTATAGTCTTTGCCTTGAAGATTTGGCGCAACTATTTATATGGTGAACAGTTCAAAGTATTCTCACCACAAAAGTCTAAAGTATATCTTTACACAACAGGACCTTAACATGTGAGCGCGTAGATGGATGTTATCACGGAGGATTATGACTTCACTTTACATTACCATCTGGTAAGGCAAATGTGGCGGTGACGAACTTCGGTTAAATCCGCGAGGACTATTGGTGAGTGTAGCTTCCCGGGAATGGCAAATGCTCAGTTATGGGATGATTTAGACTACGATGCAGTGGTGTTGACCCGATTTTATTATAAAATCAAATTTACACTCACATTACCAAGGGCTATTATCTAATACCCAGTAAAGGCACCAAAAACTTGTTGACCAAAATAGAACATGTATGCTCATAATAAAACTGGCTTGGTCAATGATTTTATTAAAAATTTAAGTTTTAGTCATATCACGCAAGTGCCTGCAATTAGTACAAGTAGCAAAAGTGGCTATAGGAAGTAGGATATCGTTCCCACAGTGATAGAGAGAATTCAAGTTCAACTACTAGCTTCTCAAGTTCTACACTATTTGAACTTCCATTTCATAAAATTTTCAGTAACCTAACTAAGAATTCCATTATCTAAATTTCTACATCTATAATAAAAGAAAATTTTAAAATCCTAGACCTAAACTAAACTGAACTAGATTATTGATGGAAGTAGATACTAGGATTTCACTGCTGTGAAATTATCAATTTCTACAACATATTATAATTCTATTCTATCATGAATTGGAATCTGAATTTGTCAAAGAGAGCGAGATGAATATAGTTTGGATTTCTCCTTAACCATACATTTCACCTAATTAGAGATTCATATTTCATTTAAAAACATGTGTCCAACCAATTACCTTGTCAGTTTTCTTTATAAGATTTAGTATTTTCTTTCTAATACTTCATACTCATTTCTTATATTGCAGTTTCTTTCTTCCCAGAGACAAGGCCATTACGGAGTTCTATGAGACGAATGATGTCATCATAGATCTTAAAGGTTATCTCTTTCCTTAATTAGATCCCCAAGCTAACATAGGATCCAGATCATTCCCTTAAGACCAGGAATCTCTAATTCATTAAATTGATAGATCCCTGACTAATTCTCAAACCATGAGCAAGATGATGAAAGTTTATCTAAGTAATCTTTTAGAGCTCATTAGTTCTTGATAATGGTATATACCACTAAATGAAATGCATCCATGCTGAGAATCTCGACTCATGTCACTTAGAAGAGAGCCTCACGGAAATCGAGGCAGGACACGGTCCTTAATTGGGTATTAGTTACTAATGTTGAAGACAATTCACTTCATGAACAACACCATTCAATAAATTGAGAATTCTTATTGAAAGAAATCTTTCTGGTGTGCGAGAAAGACCTGCTTAACATCGGATCTTTCCTAATGGAGTTGCATTTCTTGGCCCGAATCAGGTGAACAAATATTGATCAAGAAATTTCCAATGTTTGTAATCAAATGAAAAGAAATGAATCCAACTTTTATCTATACTTCATTAGATTCAAACAATAATCAGAATTGATCTTCAACAATTTACCTCAACTTCGGAACTTCTAAACAATTCATTGTTTCAAGTCCAATAAACAAATTGAAATCCTACGCTAATTCTAATCTACGAAGAAAAGAAAAATAAAAGAAAAATATAATACAAAAGAGTCCTTAGCTCCCCAAATGCTCTGGTTTTTCCATCGTTTGACTACCTTGCTTTTCTCAAATGTTTCTATTTATGGGAACTGAAGTTTGGGCCCACTGGTCGAGCTACATTGTGGATCCCAATTAAGCCCTGGGTGCATTCAGCATCGCGACACGAAAGTGTGGTTATGAGTTTTAATTCACTATTCTGCGGAGTCTTTGTTTGACATCACGATAGTCCTATCGCGACACACTCCCACTGTGCATCCTTCTTGAATTTAGTTGCGACATATCTTTCTTTGGCTCTTTAAAAATTTGTCTTGCAAGGTCTATCGTTCTATCCATTCTATGTCGTAACTTGATCTCTCATGTGTGTTCTTTGAGCAGTTATGTTGACATTGACAATTGTGTTCTGACATTGTTTTGTGCAACTTCTTCAAGACATGGCCGAGACGGTTTTATGTAGCGGCGGTATTTACTGTCGATTCTTATTGCAATAATGTTTCTTGTATTGTTAGCATTCCTGTCACGACCAGGAAAGTCTGTTGCAACAGAGTCTTATCTCCACTTAACCTGATTTCTTGTTGCAGCTTCATTTTGATGTTTGCCAACATAGTCCCCATTGGGTGTTGTAGATGTTTTATCGGCGACCAGGAACATGTCCTGACAGGGACTTTTTGCGTCCCGACTCATCTTTGTGTCATGACCAGGTTCACGGTATGTCGCGACAAGAGACTTCTCTTTGTGTTGGAATCTTTGTTTCGACGCTGGAAAAGTATTCGCAACCTTGTTTATACGTGTTCAACTTATTTGTATTGACCTTAATATCCACCTCAAGCGACATCAAACTTCTCTTGACTTGAAGTATGTCATGACATTGAACTCTTTTGTTTACCAGCAGGGTCGAGTTCACTAAGTCGACATCATAGCCGAACTTTGTTTTCTCTATCAGGACCATAAACCTTGTCTTTCAGTGTCGCGACATTCATTACCTTGTCGCGACATAACTTCTTCATACAGTGTCTCAACAGGCTTTTCCAAGTTGCAATAATCGGTGTCGCGACAAGAGAAGATTCTGTCGCGACATAGATTCTACATATTTTTTCATTATGTCCTTGACATCTGCATTGATCCTCATTTGTATTCTTCCTGTATTATTCTTTAATTTCTTGTCGTGACATATGATACCTTGTCGCGACAAAATTTCTGCTCTCTTCCTGTTTTTAGTGTCGCGACAGGTTCTTTCTGATGTTGACATCCAGCTGACAAACCTTATCGCAACATTATCTCTCTTTGTCTCAACTGACTTGTTACATTCTTCCCATGTTACGTAAGCGACCGCGTTGTCTTTTATTAGCGACATAGCTCTCTTTCTATATTCGGTCCTTTGTGTTGCAACGCAAATATTGTCTGTGAATTTCATAGCCATTGCTTGGGCGTTTCGCGACACACGGAACTACGTCGCGACGCGGACTACTACTTGATTACTCTTTTCTCTTCTTTCTTGCTGAAATTTTCTCCTTTTTGAATTAAAACCTGCAAAACACAAAGTTGGTGAATAATCCATAATTTGGCATTAAAATAGATCTTAATATACTAAAAATAAGCCAGAAAAATGGATTAAAAATAGATGAGTTTAAGTCTCATCAGAGGGGGACGATGTAAGGCAGAAAAATACAATTTTTTCTAAAAAATGGAAAAGCATTAATTTCTGAAATTGTAGTACAGGTTGAAAACCTAAAATTTTCTAAATCTTGGATGAAAAAACGGACTTCACTGTTGGAATCGTCTCGTGAAATCTAGCTACCCAGTCAATTTTCATTGGATTAAGGGCGATCGAATTTCAAGTATATCCCGAGGCAGTGTCGGATGACGCTATAGTATGACCATGTGGATGCCCACACGTAAATCTTAGGAGGCACATTGCATGAAAGAAAAGGAAAATGAAAAGGAGGAAAACAAAAGGAGGAAGGAAAATCCGTGCGTGGAGGAGAAAGGGAAAAAAAAGAAAAGGAAAAGGGCTCCGATTCCCGGTGTTTCGACGGTAGGAAGTCGATAGGCCGAAAATTAAAGTCTACTCGACGAGAGCTACAAGGAGGTACCAAAAACAAAAGAAGTAGGGTTTTTTCCTACACTGGTTCCTTTTAATCTAAGGGTCGTAAATGGCCGTGTGGTTTAGCCCCAACCATGGGTGGATTTTCGAACTTTGGAATTTCATTTTCAAGTCAGTTTTTCGAAGTAGAGTTTAGGGCCTTCATGGCTGAATTTATAGTTGTTAATGATAGTCTTGAAATTAGTTAAAATAAATAAATAAATAAATAAAACAAAAGCTGGAATTTTTGGACTCGGTCCAAATTATTTCCAAGGCTGGGTATGGTCGAGAATGGCTAGTTTATGTGAGCTATTTATGTGTGTTATTGCTAGAAATTTTATAACATACAGACAGTGATATATTGGTGTTATATATATATATATATATATTAGCAGGAATGAATGTTAATTATATGCTTTCGATATAATTAACCATGGTACTTGGCATAAAGTACGGTTTATGAATTGTTCCATGTAGTGTGTTATACATGTAACATGAGATAACATGCAGTGGCATTTTGCATTGCATTGCATATGCACGGGAAACATCGCATTTCATGGGTGTGAGTCCAAAGTTGCTAAATCGACACTGTGTTTAGTGTTTGATTTGGTGGGCTCAGTAAATGGGACAACATTCAACAAAGTTGCACGGTTGCATGAAATGGAAAGTATGTGTCGGGTATCAACAAGAAGGAATAGATCCCCCCTCGGGTGAAAAACCCGCCAATTATGGTCAGACATAGTCCCCATCGGTGAAAGGTAGTAAAAGTGTCTGGGTTTGCGTAGCCTACGATGAGACACCAAAAATCCACTACCCACAAAAAGGCGCATGGATTTTAAATATAAAATTATCATTGTGATGTATCATCCAAAAATCTTTTGGTTTATAAACAAATGAAATTTGTTTTGGAAATGATCATTGGATGTCATCCAGAATGAAGGTTTTTCACACTTGGCATAAGCATGTGTGAGGGAGTCAGTGAGGACTCGGGACATGGGGCATGATGAGTCTCATCTCATTTCATGGCATGTAGGATTCCATTTAGAATTATCATATTCTTGATTGGAATGTTGATGTGTGTATTATTGTCTGAACATGGCATTGCATGTGCACTTAGGGGGGGAGTAGCCCTTGTAGGAGTTATCCTTACTAGGCATTGCTCACCCCCTCATGGGACCCCCTTTTAGGTGCAGGTTATGTACAGGCGGCTGACCCTCATCCAGGACCGTAGGTGTGAAGAAAGTCGAACTATGGCTTTGAGAAACCTTTTTATAAAAAAACAAAAACAAAAACAAAAAAAAACTAGATTTTACATGTAATATTTTGTATCTAAGAGAGTTGTAACTTGAACTCTTATAAGCCCATTTTGATAAATTTGTATATTTTTCTAAAATATATGGTCATGAATGGATCCTGATGAATGGGACGCGATATTGTGGTATCGCGATATGCGATACCTAGGTATTTTGTGCATTGACGGGTTGTTAACGGGACCCTTGGGTTTTTGGGGTGTCACATAACCTCCTTTACCTTGGGTGGATTTATTCCTTTTCTTGCTCTTAGAACTAGAAGAATCCATAAGAATCACATGATTTTTCTCCTTTCTCAAAGAAGACTCAGTTGTTTCGAGCAAGTTGATTAACTCGGGTATGGTGGACACGATGTAGTTCATCTTATAGTCAAGCACGATGCAGTACCACCAAAACTATCGAACAAACTTGCCGAGAATCAAGTCCACGCTCGATTCAAAATCCATCAAAATGCTTGATTACTTCAACCTCTCAATTTGTTCTTACATCTTCAGTGCATGCTGCACTAGGGATGTCCCCTTCTCCATCTTGGAACTAAAAAGCAGATTGGAGAGCTTGAACCTTTCAGTTCTCCCTTGCTCATTATAGTGCCCCCTTCGATGGCGTACTATGGAATATGCATCCACAATCTTATATTGCTTCTAAAACTTAGGTGACATGGAGGTGTGGATAATCAACCCCGCCCTCGCAATATCAACCAAGTGCTTACGATATGCCCGCACAGGCGCTTTGAGGATGCCTCAAGCGGTTGGGGATTGAGGGAGTGGATCAACAAGGACATAGGCTAATCTTTCCCTTTTGAGAACTGTCCTCAAATTCTTTATCCAGTCCAAGAAGTTAGGCCCGATCAAAATATTGGTATCCATTATTGATTGCGAGTTCACATTTGTTGACATGGTTTGATTCTAATAACCTAGATGTTAAAGAGATCAAGTTAGATTGTACTTAAGAATGCATAACTATTACGGCTTAATAATTGCGCATTATGGCTCCCACTATTTTATTACAAATCCATAGCCCTCACTATTGATTCGAGAGAACCTATATGGAGGTTCTCTAGTGGAGTGGAGTATCGATATCACCAAGAATGACCTTGGGTTTACCCAACAAGCCACCTTGGGTCAAAGGTAGGTATCTTGTCCGTACCGATTCACGATACGCTGCAATTTGCAAATCGATATCTGGTGACCTTAGGTTTACTCAACAAGCCATCTTAGATCAATAGGTAGGTATTTTATACCAATTTCAATTCGATGCAACTATCAAATCTAGTGCTATCAATTGTTGATTTGTGCACTATCATTAGGCTATCAACTCATGATACGTGTACATCATATGTGCACTAATCCAACTGCATCTCTATCCAACATTAACCTTAGGTTTGCTCAACAAGCTAATGAGTCTAGTTAATGCCAACCCACTAATTAGGAAAACTCATATCCATGGACAGAGCATGTCCTTATAGAGAGCTTGGGGTTTCTAACGATTCAAAGAACTCAGATTCACACCATATTAGTGAAAGACGTTAGCTAATATTTATAATTGAGGGATTTCTTTAGAATAGTCTCATCATTTCATTAGCATGCTTTATCCATTCATCTCATGAAATTATAAAGATAGTTACTCTAACTACATGGCATGATTATGGGCATTCTAAAATCAATTCCATGAGACAAAAAATGGAAATATTTAAGTCAAACAGGGACATGTGATTATTACAACCTATGAAATTAAGTAATTTACATTTCAAGGTCTTCTTTCTTAGATCCTCCTCCGTGCTTCTTTCTTCTTCGTATCTTTACCAACTAATCCTCATCCTATGTAATCTAATTACATACATTCAAATAAGAATAACCTCAAGTTACATTTGAGAGGGATTTAGATGAGAAGAGAAATACATCGAAAATAGAAAGAGCGAGGACACGCAAGCCTGTTACGAAAGAAATAATGATCAAATGGAATGTGCTAATCACCCATTGAAGCGAGGTCATAATCGCCGATCATGCTAACATAGACCCTTAACATGCATTCTGTGCGCTGACATTGAAAATGACCGAATACAAAAGGTACCCCCGCGATTTGAAGCGCAGAGGTTTTTCAACACTTGAACTCGCGATGATCCATAAGCGTTTGTTTAACACTTGAACTAAACCGATTCGACAACTTGAACCATGAATCCGATTCAACTTTTGAATCTCTAACTAATTCAAGTCCTTGAACCATAATTGCCGAAAGGTGTTGTTTTGTCCAATGTCTCTTGAAAGTAATTTCAACCATGGTTTTAGAATTTCATTCAAACTTCTTTAAAAATCCATCATTCTTGAAATTTAAGAATGAACACTTCAATCTTGACTTGCACATTTCATCTCAGTCACACTAGAGATGATTCCTCAAAATAATGCAAGAGCAAACAAGAGAAAAATAAGCAAAAACATAATTTGCAGGTCAAGTCTTTTCAAAACAAAAATCTCATTTTTGAACCTTTGAAAAACATGGGTACCAAATAGAAACTCGACAAATAGCAGGTTACGTTACGATCAAGTGGTAAATACGATACCACTATTTGGTTTTGAAATTTGGCATCTCATGCCTAAAGCAGTGGAAAACAAAAAATCTCAGCAAACCCACCCCGAGGATCTGATAGGGCATCAGATAGGGTTGAAACCAAGGAGGAGGGTGCGGGATTACCTTATGTCGGTTTCAAAAACCAATCTACTGGTCAGGGTATCGTATACAGAAGTGAACTAAGTCCTAGGTTTTCCTCTAATAGTATCCACAAGAAGAGTGAAGCTGACAACCTCCAAGGCAACGGTCTCGAGAGAAGTCCAGTCTTGGTCGAGTCTCGTCAGAAGAAGGAAGCCAAAACCTATTCGCAAGAGGGAGTTCTTGAAGAGCCACCCTCTCCTTTCTCTTGAACACTTTTCAATAGGAGTGAGCAAATGAGGCTTAAGTTGGGGTTTTCCATAAGGTCCTTTTATGGGAAAACCACAGCACATGGAAATGTCTAAAGTGCCCTCGTTAAAGGCGACCGAGCTGCGCATCCTTATGTGTTATGAACGTGTTCCCTCTCAGGGCATAGGCCCCGCGAAACAACCCCAGCCTCCACTCTTTTTTAGTAAGGGTCTTCGAACCCGAGATTCCACTAATCCCATGACATTGCATTATTGAGATTGATCTCCCTCATATTTAGATCATATCCAAATCTGTTTTACATTAGCCCCATACTCTTCTAAGTGTGTGACCCATTAGGTTCTCAGTTATGTTGGCCACTTCCAGTTGACTATTGAATAAAGCTGACTCATAGGCGGTATCTAGCAACCACGTCATGACCCCGATTGTTCGGAGAGTCGAGTGGTCTTCTTGGAAACCTTGATAGACAAATACCACTCGATTCATCCTTTCACTAATCATACCACTCGGTTCGAGCATGGACAAGCTGTAGCTCCCATTAGGCGGCTACGCCATCTAGCCCAGTGACTAGATGTTGTCCACTGAAGCTCCTTACTCGTAAAGTTATGCACTGAAGACACTCTTCCATGGCACATTTCATATGACGGAGATTTCAGGGTAATGATCGACAGAGGCCATGGGCCTTCTCTCCCCTCTAAAGTAAGTTGGTGAATCCTTTGTTGTCTACTTAATTACCTTCGAATACCTCAAGTTATACCTAACTATCGCAGGCAAGCCTCGAGAACCTTATGGATTGGGGCAAGTACATAATCAACATCCAAGATATCCTTGAGCACCTCAAGTATAAGGATACATGCACCATTGCTATGATGAGTCAATCATCTACATTTAAATAGATAATCCATATGATTGCCTCATGGCAAGTTTTCTATTTGAACTTAGCTACTCTTAGCAAGCATCCACATGTCAACTCTAATCAACTAATGATCATAGTTAATAAAAGAGCCTTGCTTGATCAATCGAAGTGAGTATGACAATAATGCTTCAATGCAATGGATCAACAATGTTTAGTCTCACTGATCCTATGACTAGGGATAATTTAGATACTAACATAATTGCACATGATAGGAATCTTATTATCATGATCTCATCATGATTTCCTTCATGCTATGTGATGACCAAAACAGGGGGTTTGGTGCATTGCCGTCGACTGTGGAAACTGTGGACATCAGTAACTTGATACTAGACTCTTATGTCCATTTGCGGAACTTTAATAGGGTTAACAACTAAATGGCCACTCGGGTCCATTATCCATATTCATTTGAAACATTTTAAGGTTATAATTTAAAGCGACCTGAGGTTTAATTCTGATTCGTGCATAATAAAATTACAAGTTTGAATTAAATTGTTCTAAAACATTTTACAAAAGGGTTATTAAAAACCACATGTCAGCTTTATTCACAATTGCGGCCTCGAATGAGCGTCGTCCTCTGGTGTATCTCCTACACCTTAAATGTTTTCCCATATAGGGTGAGCCACGCCTAGTAGAAAATTTTCTTATAGAGGCTACTCCCCACCTAAGTGCACATGCAATGATCATGCTATGAAATGAGATGAGACTCAATTTTGTACCATGCCCCAAGTCCTTATGACTCCCACCACACAATGTGAATGCCAATGTGTGATAAACCATCATTGATGAATCTTATCTAATGCAGCTTTGAAATAAAGTCTTTTGTTTATAAACCAAAACTTTTATGGATGCCATCATTTCAACTGATATTTTTATAATCAAAACCGTGTGTTTCGTGGGCAGCGGATTTCCGAGGTCTCACCACAAGACTTCGCACGCCTTCTTACACTTTTTGGACTTTCACTGTTAGAGTGTATGAACCAGTGCGGTCCTTTCACCCAGAAGGATGTCGACCATTCTTCTTCAGCCCACCAGCCATTTTCCATATTATGCAACTATGCGACTCTTTTGAACATCGTCCAACGGTACCCAACCCACCCATCAACTACCAAGTATGGCAGTTGACCATAATCATGCACTCACACCCATTCAATGCGATGTCCCCGTGCATATGCAATGAAATGCACCATTGCATGTTATATCATGCCACATATATCATGAATGCTACATGGACTGTAACCCTAATAGTTTAGGGAACATGTTTGTTACATTTGGACCAAAAAGACCTATACAAATTTAGCAAAACTATTACCAAAAGGACCATTGTCTAGTCCCAATGATAATACCATGAAAACTTTTGTTTGTTATATTTCTTTACAATTCTGTGATTAAACGTTTTTCTTAAGAGTAGGTAAAAATTTCTTTCTGGTTTGATCCCATGATTAACACGCGAAGTATACGAGATCGAACAAGTAATAAAATTGGATTTAAGTCTAGATAACTGATCCCACAGGAGATCTCAGAATTCTCAATCAACTACCCGATTACTCGAGCTCTATACTATTTGGGCCGATGATTTGCAATTGATATATCCACTAATCTTTAAAATAATGAAAGAATAAAGATAATTTAAAACTAATCTATAAAATGAAATAATGCTTAAACTAAAATAAAAAAAAATAAAAGAAATAGGCCGAGTGGAGTTAAGCTTTTAAAAGAGAAACATTGAAAAATAAGCTGTTGTGAAACATCAATTCCTGAGACTACTGCAGCTAGCTTTACTTCATGAACCTCATATTTAGAATCTAGTCAAGGAAAATGGTAATGCCATGTGGATTTCTCCTTATGACACATTTCATCATCTAATCTTCTGTTTCTTTCGACGGAGGATTAGATAACTACTATCCCGAAAGGTTGCCTTGTTACGGGTATTTTTCTTTTCCAATACTTCATACCCCGAACATGGGTATTAAACAACCAGCACTATAAGACATAGGCAAGCATGGGTTTACACTATCTTGGTTTCTCATCCTCAAAAGTGGAGCAGTTCATTCTTTCGCCCGATTAGATCCTTGCTAACCTGAGGATTAGACTTACTTATTTCCAATAGAAACGAACTCTCTGCTCATTTTAATTGATAAGTCATTCAACTCATTCTCGGTTTCAAGTGAAAAGGAGATTTAGCGATTATAATTCACAAAGCCCATTAGATCCCCAATATTAGGTTCGTATACCACGAGATATTGTTGATACTCTGGGAATGCCTTCTGTGTCACTCGGAGGGCCTCCACAATCAGGCATGAAACAATCCTAATGCAATTATAGGACACTAATGTTGGATTAGATACCAACGATAAACAAAACCCGGTAGTGATTGAGGCGAAGTTCGAGTGAACTCTGATAAATTTCTGTAGAAAAGATAAATTCTAACAACGAGTAATTTCAGCGAGTGGGTTTATAGTGCTTCATTACACTATGAGTATCTCTGGTCAAAAAGAACTACGCAAATCGGCTGGGGTTCCGAATTCCAAAAAATTTGTTTGGACTCAAACGAACCAGACGATAATTTTGAATAACATTAAGATTCGACTTCAACTTCAACTTAACATCGGAATCCGAAATTCCAAATGAAATAACAATATACTAATCTAATCTAAAAATAACGATAAAATAAAAGAAAAAAGAAAAAAGAAAAAAGAAAATTAAACTACATGAGCCTTAACTACCCGGACTTTATAACTACGGCGCCCGAGGCGCTTTTCTGGCCGGTCAGCGTTGCGTCATTTATAGGGTTTGAGTTGGGCCCTAACCGATGCGCAGTTGTGGGTTTCAAAATAGCCCGTTGTTTGTTCGTAGCCGACTCCGTTTTGTTTGGCCAGCGACCATGATGATGTATGACCTCTGCTTTCGCGTCGCGACTTCAGCGATACGCTTATGGTTGTTTTGATGTCCGCGACTTCAAATGCCCATTCGTGACTTCACCTTTACGTGTGATTTCTTTGAGGTCGACTTGATGTCGTCGTGACTTAGTTTTTTGTTCGTCCATGGCGGCTTTTTATCTGGTCGACACCTTTATCACCCATTGGATCGGTGTCGCGACTCTTCCGGGCGGCGTCGCGACTTCCCTTTCTTTATGGCGATGTTGCGACCCGCGAGAAGGGCGTCACGACTTCCTTTCTTTATGGCGATGTCGCGTGCGAATGGCGTCGCGACTTCGCGCTACGTATTTTAAGTTCTTTTGAGGTCTGGCGACTTCAGTCCATACGATCAGCGACTTGATGATATGCTTATGAGCTCTTTTGATGTCGCGGAAAACGCTTTTGTCGTGACTTGTCTTGAAGCATCTACGGGATTTGATGTCGCGGCCAATTCAGTGTCTTCGCGACCTCCCGTTTCTTCTTGCTGATGTGGCGACCCACTTGAGATAGCGTCGGCGACTTCCTTTCTCTTGTAGCGATGTTGCGACCGAAGGGGCGTCGCGACCATGATTCATATGGCGATGTCGCGAACCTTTAATTTATGTCGGCGACCACATTCTGCGGTTGATGTCGCGACCAGCGGCGATGTACGCTAACCATGATACTTTACGCTGATGCGCGACCAGCGTGTCGCAACCGCTAACTGCGTGATGTACCGCGACCAGCGATGTCGCGGTATCTTACAATCGATGTTGATGTCTCGCTCTGCGTTGCCAGCTTCTCAGCGACCTCTATGTTCATTCTCTCGATCACGCCGCCTTACATTCAGTGACGCCCATGTCTTGCTGGCTTTGGTCATCAGCGGCCTCGAAGTGGTGTCGAAACATCATGTACCCTTCTTCATTAATTCTTGGTTATTAGATTTGGAGTTTACATTTGTGACCTTGGTGTTATTCTTCATTCTTTGTCGAATTAGCGCGTGAAGTCACTTTCTTCCGAGAGTAGTTGCGACTTCCTTTGCGAGAAATTTCATTCTTGGCGGCTTTGTAGTCGGCTCCTTGTCCGCGCCTCATGGTGGTATCACGACTTCATTTATCTCCGTTTGGTGTCGACGTGCAATGATGTGCGACATGAACTTCTTCATTTGGCTTCTTCTTTTATTCTCATTAAAGTCATATTTTGTCTCGACTTTTCCCTTCTTCGAGTCCACGACTTCACTTATTCACTCTTAGGTTTCTTCTTAATGGGTTGTTGATGTCGTAACTTGGAATTGCTGGAAACTGCACTTCCTGTCGCGACTTAAGTTCCAGTTTTGATTTCAGTTCTACTGCAAGCTGATTTCTTATGATTTTTGCTAAATTTGATTTTTACGCTATATTTTCCCACCACAAATTGGAATTTGATTCAATTATCAGGTTTTACTTGACAATTTAACGTTATTCTCATTATAAAGTCAGAAAAATGGATTAAAAATCTCATGAGTTTGGACTCATCAAATTCCCCCCGAGCTTAAAATTTGCTTGTCTGACAAAGAAAAGAAGAAATTGTTTGTCCTCGAGCAAATAATAAACTAGAAAATTTTAAGGACATTTTTAAATTTATTCCAAATTCTTTCCACTCTTCGATGCGGAATTAAGAATATCCATATTATTTCAAATTCAATTTTGATACGAAACAGGCATGGTGTATCTTCTGAAAATTTCTTGATAAACTAATGTATTTAAACGGTTTATTCAACAAGTCTTGTTCTATGTGTGTGTGCGGTCATCAATCCTTTTCAACTTCATGTTGAATTTAGTTAATCTTAAAGGAGTTTTCTTAAAATTTGTTTATAAAGTCCCATCCCTTGCTTGTTTTTTCATATTGATCTCCAGCTAATGTAGGTAAATTCAACTAAAATCAATGAGGTCTTTTCGGGCTTGTAATGTTGGGCTTAGGTAAATTGGGTGATGATGGAAAATTTTAAGGTTGAATACCCACTTTCCATCTTGTCTCTACATTGTTGCCTCGACTTTCTTCCTTTTCTTCTTTGTTCCTTTCTGATTCTCCTCGATCTTAGCTTTGATTCCTCTTTTTGAATTCTTTTATGATTTCAACTTCCATATGTAACTTGATTTAAGCCTGAATTCCTTTGTTCTTTAACTCCCTTTGCCTTTATTTCTCTAAGATTTGGGAATAGTGCAATGTTTGTCTTCTAGTAGGCTTTCTATTACTCTTAGAGAACTTTGGGCCTAACAACTCTCATACCGGTTGGCATTAGGGTGCTAGGTGTTAAAACTTCTGAGCTTAATTGTTCAAGGGAAATAGGCCACAAGACAAAATTTATTCCTTATTTCTCTAGCTTCTGCTTCTTTACTTCTTCAACCCCTTCTTGTCAAAATCTGGGAATATCATTCCCCTAAACTTGTTTCTTCCTTTAGACTAAACTTCTTTGAACTAGAAACTGGATAATTTGGGTTCTTTTCTCCAAGTTTATTGCAAGGAAGGGAATTTCAGTTTTCAATTGCTGTTTGTTGAAGAATAAGAGCATTGTCAATCGAGGCCCAGAAGAGAATATGCTTAAGCATATTTTGAGGTAGGCTTAAAAAGGCTCAAGGCTGCGGATGGCCTCATCATTTCTGTTAGTTTGTTTTCACCTAGGATTTCGCCTCGATCGTAATCAAACAAGTTCTAGAATTTTGTGGATCTAAATCCTGAATTCCACAGGAAAATGTTCTAATTCTGTCAAAGTTTCATCGTTTTGTAGACCAATGTATTATTTCTTCAAGACTTGTACTTATTCACTATCTACTTACATTATTTTAACCAAGTATTTTGTTCCATCAGCAATAACCAATTTTCCAATTTTTGCAACTAAACTGAATTTAAACAGAACAGTAAATGCTACTAATTCTAGTTTCTTTATTCATGCCCTGATTTTGCATTTATTTGTGTTCAAATTTATCTCCTAGTCAAACTACTTCAACTACTTCAGATTATGACATTTCAGCATTTTCATTCTTGAACTCAAATTCTAATGTTATTCTCTAACAAGTCAAGCAAAAGAAGTAAAAGCACAAACTAAGCGCAAGCGAAGCAAACATTTCCCTTTTTCATAAATTTTTGCATTAATGATGTATTCATGATTGAGAACAACAATCAGGAAGAGGAAAGAAGGATAAATCAATGGGAAGGTCTATTTTTTCTTTTTTGAGGAGGGCAATGTTTGAGATCCGGTCAGTGGCAATTAGGATTGAATTTAGAAATTCATTTGATTTCTCTTCTTCTTCCTTGACATTCTCTTCAGTCTGCTCTTCAAGGATCCGATTGTTTGTGAGATCAATCTTTTTATTCGGATCATCTTGTCTCGTGCCCGATGTGTTGGATTATTAGTCTCATTTGACATAATACTAAATTTAGAATTGTATAATCAATATTTGTCAATTCTTCTATCATGTATCTATCCATCATCTTAATCTCATCACTAATCTTCACTAGTGAACATTGGTGTATAGGAACTTGAATCCTTGATCTAACTCCCTTAGTCTTGGCTTCTTGATCTGCGTCCCTGTCCTTTATGAGTTTGAGGAGTTGAGAATCGATCTATCTTGATTGTTGTAGAATGATTCATGTAGCTTTAGCTTCTTGTTAGATCTTGATCTTTTCTTCCCATTTCCTTCTTAAATTTTTCTTAACTGCTTTGCTCCGAGTTTTTCATACGCTCATATCTTCTGCTCATCTCTTAGCACCCACATTGTTGATCTCTTCTTTTCATCTCAGCTTCATATACTTCTTCTCTTCTGTTCATCTCCTCTTCCCATTGTTGATCCCTTCTCTTCAATTCTTTTTCATAAACTTCTTCTCTGAACTTTTGCTGGAGGTTCCATTGCTCTTCCATTTCTTCCACTTTCTTTTGGATGGAATTTAGCATTCATATTTATTATTCTCTGGGCTCCCCCTTGAGCTTTCTCAGGGTTCCACAAGTGTGTTCCTTATAGGGGAGAGGCGCCGGTGGGGTGAAATCTATTGGGCTTCTATCTTCTTGTTCTCTACCCTCTTGGGAACATAAGTATTCCACTTCTTGATGTGTAGATTTTCTTCTTCTGGATGCATGCATCGGAAGTGTCTTCTTCTGTATTGCATTTTCATTTCATCCACGGAATCTGTTTCTACTATGACCCTTTTTCTTTTGATTCTTTGACCTTGTACTCTAGGTCGAAGAGGTGGTGGTGAAGCCTTAGGACACTCTTCTTCTTCCCGAGTTCCACTTCCTGGCCCGCAATACATAACCTTGTGATGGTTCTTTGGGTGGCAGGGATCGAGCCCCGTTTATTACTTCATGATACCTCATTATGGAATTTTTGTCTTGTTCGGCGCTCCGATCTTATCCCCTTCGGTATGGCATGAAGTGCTTCTTGTTCTCTTGCGGCTGCGGTGTAGTAGGGACCATAACGAGGCTTTGCCTCCTCGCAGCCGAATTTTCCACCGCTCGGGGTCTTTTGCTCTCCTTTTCCTTTCTTCCGCGCCCTTTCACAGTGCGTTAATTTTTCTGCATGACTTCTCACGGTTTGGGTTGTTCATCGGCTTCTTGAATTTGCGATCCGTTCTTTGTCGCTTCCATCCCATACATCTCGTACCAATAGTCTTAACACCAGGCTGAACTTCACTCGACTTAAATGAGCTCTCCTTTCATGACCTGGTGGGTAAAATTCTGGTTTATTCTTTGCATACAGTTTTTATGTTCTGAAATTCTCCCACCCTCTACGCTCTATTAATTCCTTGAGCGATTGAGATGAGTTGGTGAAACCTCTTTCTCCACACAAATCCACTTTTCCGGCGTAGTCTTTCCAGACGGAGAAAGCTTCTTACGAGACAATTTCGTCTTCCTACCCTCTTCTTTGCTTTTCTTTTCCCTTTTCCTTTGTTGCCTTGCTTGGTTGAACTTCTGTTGTTATTTTTGTTCTCTTTAGTTAAATGAACTTCATAGATTACAGTGTATCTCGTGATTTAGTTAGATTTGGATGAGATTGAAGTTCAGTATTAGAAAATGGAAGGTTTTAAGAAGGATTGGTTGGGTTTAAGTGAGAACCGGAGAATATGCGAAACGAAGGTTGTATTTATGAGGAAGGAGATGGTAGTGGAGGTTTCAGCATTGATTCAATTATTATTGTGGCTCTTTATGACTTCATTTATTTGTTTGTCGCGACTTTAATTTCAGGCTGCGATTGTGTGATGTCATTAAATTTAGGGCACAATTAAAAACTGCCCAGCTGGCATACTTGTCTCTTATGTCGCGACCTATTCTTGTTTGTCGACATAGAGTAAATTGTGGGAAGACGAGAGTTATCATCGAAATTTATGACATAATTATTTGTAAATAGGTAGAGTTATGCGCCCTCACCACTCTTTTTGAAGGAATGGTTCTTTTAAACCTGTGGATACGTGACGACCTCAATTGATGTCGTGACATAACTTTTAATTGACACATCCCCACTGCTCTTCCTTGATCTTGGTAGTTCGCGACCTCAACCTGTCATTGACATCAATTTCTTATGTGACTTGATGCGCACTTGCCTACAAATTTGATGATCAGCAGCTTTTCTTCTTATTAACGCACTCCTTGCTCAATTTAATCATTCCATGCAGCCAATTCAAAATGTATTCTATTCAATTTTCACGGAGATTTTATGTAGGGAGAAAGTACTCCTTTTAGTTATACGTCTGTGAAGTGCTGGAGTAATCCTGGAGTTTGTTCCTTCTCGCATGAGCCATTTGATTCTTCATCTGCATATTGCAGCAATTCCAAAAAGGATTAAATTCATCTAGTACTAACCTAGCAATTCACAACAATCCTTATTAGAACTAAAAAATTTCAAGCAGCGTATCTTAAAAAAAAAAAAAAAAAAATTCAAAGTCTATTTAAAACTAAAAAAAAAAAAAATCCATATGGGTTTGCCTCCATAGTACTCCATTTGAGTCCTTAGGCGGACTAGGCATTTTGCTTTCTCTCTTTCAATTCACCGACTAGAGTTCTTCCTTTTCTTTCTCCTAGTGGAGATAGTGTTTAGTCTTTGCCCGTAACTTTGAATTCTTCCCCGAGAATCGATCTGAGTGTTTTCTCAAGATAGTACCTTTGCTAATATGGTCCACTCCATTTTGATTCGGCTTCACAGAGTAATCTTAATCACGGAGTTAAGCAATGAGACCGATCCACACTACGAACTCTTTCCTCAGAATCCTTTGATCATACCATTTCTTTGTCTTGTCCTTGTATGATACGGCATTGTCATAGGCTTCGTTTCTCAGTTCTTCCAGTTCATTCAGTTGGAGAAGTCTCTCTTCCTTTGCAATCTTGAAATCGAAGTTCAGCTGTTTGATGGCCCACATGGCTTTGTATTCCAGTTCAAGAGGAAGGTGACATGGTTTTTCCAAAACAATCTGTATGGACATTCAATGGGAGTTTTCATGATCTGTATGCCCGTAATGCATCATCAAGCTTCCAAAGACCAATCTTTCCTGCTAGAACTCCACGGAGTCTTTCAATTTTCTTTATTTCTCTTTGTTGGAAATTTTAGCTTGCCCGTTTGTTTGAGGATGATAAGCGAGCTCTGTGTTTTGATACCATATCTTGCTCATAGGTTGTCAAACACCTTGTTGCAAAATGGCTTCCTCCATCACTAATTATAGTTACCGGGTGTCCCAAATCACCTTTAAGAATATTTCTTTGTAAAAACTCCACCAAGCTGTATTGGCATCATTCTTAGGACCATTCTTCCTTACCCGTTTTGATACATAATCCACGGCTAGGAGTGTGTACATATATTTCCAAATGGCGGGAAAGGCCCCGTAAAATCTATTCCCCATACATCAATTGCACCACCGGGATGCCTTGCGGGGGCATCTCATGCCTTTGCTGATATTTCCCATTCTTTTGGCATTGATCCTGCAAACTTTACCCATTCAAAGCAGGTCCTTAAGCTCGTGAAGCCGGTAAAATCTATTGGAGAATTTTGTGGGCGCTACCCCATCCTCACCAAAGTGTCATATGGGTGATGCATGACATTCTTGTAAAATATTGCTTTGCTCACTCTGCGGTACATCTCCTTATAATCGGATGGCTCCTCTTTTAAACAAATATGGATCATCCGGATGTAGTACACGCTGCTCCGGTCCTTAACCTTTTATACATTTGGTATTGGATGCGGTGGCATAATTCCTGACTAGAAATTCACAATATGTCGGCATACCCGGGGTGATTGGGTGACAGGCGATAAATGCTTTACGTCTAGAAAATTTTACGCTATTCTCTTCCTTTTTCATGCCGATTGGGTTCTCTATAACCAGTGGTTCCTCTACTCTTGACAGTGATCGGCTATCCGCATTATCCTTTGCCCTTCTTAATCTTTAATTTCTAAATCAAATTCTGCAACAATAATACCCACACTGATCAATCTTGGCTTTGCTTCCTTCTTTGCCATTAAATATTTAATTCTTTGCATGATCACGTGTGCATCACAACATGGGACCCCAAAATATATGTGAATTTTTCACATGCAAACACTATTGCCAACATCTCTTTCGATATTAGAGGAAGTAATTTTCTTGTGCTTCATTAAGGTTTGCTAGCATAGTGGTGTATGAACACTTTTCCTCTTTAAATCCCATCCTGAAACCCCCCATTGCCAAAATCAACGGCATCACATGATCTCAAATTCTCTGTTCCAATGCGGTTTTGCCATGATGGGAGCTTCCTTGTCTGGTTGATTTCTTGAGTAACTTTTCTGGCGAAGTTGTCAAATAAACTTACTATCTTTCTCCGACCAATCACGCATAGTGGTGCAGCAATTTTGAGAAATCTCTGATAAATCTTTCATAAAATCCGGCATGTCCTAGAAACCGATTCCTTTGAAGAAATGCGAGTAAGGTGGCATTAGGTCTCTTATAATTGAAACCTTTGCTTGGTCTCGCCTGCCTCTTCTTGAAACCATGTGCCCCGAAGACAATCCCATACGTAACCATAAAATGGCATTTTCCAATTGAGCAGTTTTGTCTTTGCACCTTTGAAATCGCATCCCGGTTATCGCGAGGCATTGTTCAAAGCTGGATCCATACCTTTGTAAAATCATCCATGAAGATCTCCATGCTTCTTACGCTAGATCAGAAAAATATAGACATCATGCATCTTTGGAAGGTACCGGGGCATTACGATCCAGAATGGCATTCTTCTAAAAGCAAAAGTACCAAATGGGCATGTAAGTGGTTTCTCTGATCTTCGAGTGCAATAGCTATTTGGTTATATCCAGTATCCATCGAAAACAAAATTGAAGGTGTCCTGCAGCCACCATCGGCATTTTTGATCGATGAAAGGTAGGGAAAATGATCCTTTACGATTGCGATTGTTCAAATTTTACGTAGTTGATACAAACCTCCATCACTGTCACGGTTCTTGTAGGAATAAGTTCATTCTTTTCATTTTTACGATTACGGTGAATCCACCTTTCTTAGGAACCACATATGCTTCGGGCTTACCCGAAGCGTGCGTCTCGCATATATAAAACTTTGCATTTAACCATTTCAAGAACTTCTTTTAGGAACTTCTTTCATGGCGGGTTGAAGCCTCCTTTGATGCTCAACGAGAAGTTTTTGCATTATCTTCCGGCAATATTTTGTGCATCTGAATGAAAGTCGATACCTTTAGGAATCTTGATTGACAGCGATTGCTTCCTTGTATTTTTCAAATTTCCAGCAACCACGTTCTTGACTTAGTCAATGAAGCGATAAATGCTAGTTTTCTCTTTTGCGGCTCCTAGAAACTCATATTTCAAATAGTGGGCAACTCTTCCAATGTTAACCCTTACGCACTAGTTTCACCTGCCCGTGAGTTCCCACCGTGTTTGATGCACCTTCATGCCAAGTTGTTTTCATTTATACTCGAGGCTGTTTCATTATTAAACAAATTTGAAGCGAGAACTTCACAATCAAAGCTCTCAAGATGTGAAAATTCATCTCAATTTGTTGTTAGAGTTTTTGAATAGTGTCAGTCAACTACGTAATGAGAAGGCTATTGCTTCTTACAACCATGCTTGTCTTCTTCATACATTGAGATGTTTCGGACTCTATTAATACTAAAATGTGCTTCATTCCCAACTCTAATTAATCAGTTCACCTTTAAATACGTCTCGATCAGAAGGCGATCCATTGTGAAAAGGTCTTCCGACGGGGGCAGGGATCTTCGCCGTGCGCATAATAACAGTCACTGGAAAATGAATTTCCCAGCCTTGGCAGTACATCTTCGAGTGCCCCTGATTTGTGCCATTGATCTATCAGCCTCCTTAAAGTAATTGTTGAGGGTTAGTTCCCCCGAAACTAAGTCTACACTGCTTGATAGGCGTAAATTTATACGCGAGTCACATAAAGCTTTCTTAGACTCCATTCCCTATAGAACAAGTAATAGTGGCGCCGGGTCTTTCATCTTTCTTTGAGCCACACGATGAATAATAGCCTTGCATGGAAACGTCCAAGTTAACTATACCCTCCTCGGTTATCTTTTCTTTTCTTGCTCGGCTACCTCCTTGAAATTTCGCATAAAGGCATTTGGTTGATCACCTCACAAATGGGATATTTATTTCTATTTTCTTAGAAAATATCAGAATTTAAGCTTGTTCTTCTCTTTTGACTTAAAGTCTACGTGAATGGCATGCGGGGCATAGCTAGTACTCCCTTCTTTTTTAAATTCATTTCTTTCATACATTGTCCAGTGTTCTTCTCTTCTTTCTTTTGATCTCTTCTTTCTACGCCTCGGTCTCTTCGTTTCTATCTTGTCTTTCGTTCTTTACTCAAATCCTTCCCACTTCTCAATTGAATTTCCATGCAGTCTTTAGGGTTCTTTTGGGTGTCACTAGGGAATGTTCCCTTATTACGATTAGGCATATTCGGAATTGCGATTGTCCTGTCTCTAGATTTTCGATGAAGCACTAGCATTCTTGAACATCGGGTATCGAACTTAAGTTTCAGTCAGATAGTTTCGATCATGGAAATTGTAATAGCCTCTTATTTATCCCCCATGAGCTACTGACATTTGTTCCTCAAATGGTTAGGATTCTCCCTCGACCACCAGTATTCATTGCCTCTCACCTCCTTCTTCTTTCTTCTTAACAGGAACCTTAGTGCTGTGATATCCTTGTTGAGGATCTTTGTCTTTGCCTTGGGCCATAATGCCCCTCCACCATGTAGAAATTCTCATGGTTCCTTAGTCTTTGGACCTTGGTGGCAACTGGGTAGGTTAGGATTTAACGAAATGATAACTCCTTTGCTTTCGTTCCGCATTACTTAACCTCCTCGGCACCATAAAAGTCCTCTTACATTTACCTCATCGTACTTCTTTCATCAAATTCTCTTTCTCTTGCTTCTATTTCATGAGCGTTGTGCATCTTCCTCTCTTGTTTGTCCATCCAATGCATTATAGCATCCAACTTAACCTCCATGGCTGTCATCTTGCTCAGCTCCATGACCCCGCCAGCTTCGGATGGAGCTCATATTGCATTTGCGGGTCTTCTCATCCGGATCTCTTGCCTCTTTGAATGCTCCACGACATGAAGCATCGATAATACCATGGATGTATCATTGAGGCGTGATACACTATATCCTTCTGGGTCTTCAGATTGTATCCATGCATTAGGCACCTCTTGATAATCTTTGAATCTTTCCCAATGACATCTGAGGCTCTCATCTTCCCTTTGTTGGAATACAATTATCTCTCTTCGTCTCTACGAAGTGTGAGATGGAAAGAATGCGCCTAAATGGCTTACCCATCTTTCCAAGTATCCGCGAGATCCATATGGTAATGATTCATACCATGTGCGTGCTATATCTCTCAAAAGAAAATGGGAAGAGATGTAGTTTTATCACCTCTGGTCTCCTGTAGTTCAGCTTCAACGTATTAGCCATCTGAAATCTTCCTAGGTGCTCATTTGGGTCTTGATTGGGATGACCGATGTGTGTTGTTGAACCATTGTAATTAAAGGTGGCCTTAGTTCAAAATTGTTGCATCCTTTGTAAGTAATACGATTATGAATACTCTTCTTGAATAATAGGCTCTAGAAATCCTCCATTGTATCGGTAATGGGGTCTTAATTTCTTGTCTGTTCTTATTTGGTCATGTATCTCTTTTGTCATAGCTCGTTTTGCTGCTTTTTGTCTTTCTTAAGCTCACGGCGTTCTCTCAATTCGGTGTCTGTGGAATCAGTCGAATCCTGTTTCCTATGCATTAAAGGACTCACGAAATAAGCATACTCATATTAATAGGATTAGTCAAACCTAACAAATATTTTCAACATGGCTTTTTAAAAATTAGTGACTATTGTAGTCACTGCTTGAAAAGCTATTTTTTGTTCTTTTCTTAAAAATGTCCAAATTAGTATTTCCTTTTTTCATCAGAATATTGATCTAATTAATTTATCAATCCCGACACTTGATTACCAGCATTATTTGGACCGAACTATGCAAATTTATGACAACATTACCCGAAAGGACCATTGTCTGATCCCGACAATAATACCATGAAACTTGTTTGTTATATTTCTTTACAATTATAATGATTAAAAACGTTTTTCTTAAGAGTAGATAACTTTCTTCTGGTTTTGATCCATGATTCTACAAGTATATAGATCGAATAAGTAATAAAGTGGATTTAAGTCAGTCATCGATCCCGAGATCCTCGAGAATTCTCAATCCAACTACCACGACTACTTTGAAGCTCTATACTATTTGGGCGATGATTTGCAATTGATATATCCTAACAATCTTTAAAATAATGAAAGAATAAAGATATTTGACTAAGAACAAAATGATAATGCTTAAACTAAAATAAAAAAAATAAAAGAAATGGCGAATTAGGTTAGCTTTTAAAGAGAGCATTGAAAATACAACTGTTGTGAAACATCAATTCCTGCAAACTACTCTGTAGCTTTACTTCATGAACCTCATATTTAGAATCCGTCCAAGGAAAATAGTAATGCCATGTGGATTTCTCCTTAACGACACATTTCATCATCTAATCTTCCCTGTTTCTTTCGAAGACAGAGGATTAGATAACTACTTTGTCTGAGTTGCCTTGTTAAGGTATTTTCTTTTCAGTAACCCTGTACGAACATGGGCGTAAACCTTAGCACACCTAAGACATGAGCAAAGCATGGGTTTACACTATCTTGATTTCTCATCCTCAAAGTGGAACAGTTCATTCTTTTAACAATTAGATCCTTGCTAACACGGGATTGAACTTACTATTCGAATCGAGGCGAACTCTCTGCTCATTTTAATTGATAAGTCATTCAACTCATTCTCGGTTTCAAGTGAGAAGAAGATTTATCGATTATAATTCACAAAGCCCATTAGATCCCCAATATTAGGTTCGTATACCCTTGAGATATTGTTCAATACTCTCAGGAATGCCTTCTGCAATGTCACTGGGCCTCTGAAATGTCGAGCATGAAACAATCCTATGCAATTATAAGACACTAATATTTGGGTCGGATACAGCAATAAACAAAACCCGACAAGGCGATTCAAGGCGAGATTAGTAGACTCGATAAATTTAAGCAGAAAGATAAATTCCTAACAACGAGTAATTTTCGGCCCGAGTACGGGTTTAAATTACTTCATTACACTAAGCATTGTCTCTGATCAAAAGAACTACGCCAAATCGAAGCGGAAGTTAATTCCAAATTTGTTTGGACTTGAGAAGCGAACCGGGGCGATAATTTGAAGAAAATAACATTTTGCATTCAGCTTCAACTTCAACAACTAACATCCAGAACCAGAAATTCAAATGAAATAACAATCTACTCTAATCTAATCTAAAAATAACAACAAAACAAAGAAAAAGAAAAAGAAAATTAAACTACAAGGCAGCCGGCTACCAGGACTTCTCTTTACGGTAGCGAAGTTTGCTTTTCTTCGATGTGGTGTGTATTTAGGGTTTGAAGTTGGGCCCTAACGATACACGGTTGGGTTTCAAATAGCCCGGCCCGTTTGTTTGTTCATGTTCGCGACTCCATTTGTTTATGCGACCATGATAATCCGCGACCTCTCTTTCCGCGTCGCGACTTCAACGTGCAACTTATGAAGTACATTTTTGATGTCGCGACTTCACCTTTCTGTATTGTGATTTCTTTTGAGGTCGCGACTTCAATCATACGTCCGACCGTTTTACGTTCGATGCATGGCGAAACTTTTATCGGTGCGACTTGCCTTTATCACCCATTGGATACGATGTCGCGACTGCGAATGGCGTCGCCGACTTCCTTTTCTTTGTAGCGATGTCAGCGACCACTAAAGGGCGTCAGCGACTTCGCTTTCTTTATGTAAATGATGTCAGCGACCGCTGAATGGCGTCAGCGACTTCACCTTTACGTATTTTTAAGTTCTTTTGAGGTGCGCGACTTCAATCGTCGTCGACTTCAATGATATGCTTATAGGCTCGCCGATGTCGCGAAAGCTTTTCTTTTGTAA
The DNA here is from genome assembly GCA_016808115.1 of Tetrastigma voinierianum. Lineage (NCBI taxonomy): Eukaryota > Viridiplantae > Streptophyta > Magnoliopsida > Vitales > Vitaceae > Tetrastigma > Tetrastigma voinierianum. The sequence goes on from JAEQBH010005970.1 coordinate 236,757, forward strand.
GTGACTTGTCGCCCGGCATCTCACGGGATTTGGTGTCGCGGCGGCTAAATGATATCAGCGACCTCCATTCGCGCTACTTCTTGATGTCGCGACCACTGAATGACGTCGCGACTTCCTTTCTTGCGCCAACTGATATTCACGACCAACGCGAAAGAGCGTGCGACCATGATTCCTTATGTGGTGTCATTTACCACTAAGCTGATATGCAGCGACCACGATACCTTCTGGAGTTGATGTCGCGACCAGCGGCTGATAATACGCCAACCATGATACTTCGCGGTGATGTCAGACCAGCGTGATGCCACAACCATGATACCGGTGATGCCGACCCGTGATATCGCGGCATCTTTTGAGTCGATGTTTGATGTCTCCCCATCTTGTATCGCGACCTCTATGTTGGAGTCTCACGAAAATCTTTTTGTCGCAACTTCTATTCGATTGTCGCGACCTCCATGTCTCTTTGCTAAACTCAGTGCATCGCGACCTCGAAGTGGTGTCGCGACATCATGTCACTACTTCTTCATTAATTCTTGGTCGTCCGATTGGAGTTTGTTGCGACAGCGGGTGTTATTTTCATTATTGTCAAGGTCGCGACATTAAGTCCTTTCTTTGAATTAGTTCGCGACTTCCTTTGCGAGAAGAGAATTCTTATGGCTTTGTAGTCGGCTCCTTGTCAGCGACCTCATGGTGGTATCCGCGACTTCGAGGCATCTCCGTTTGGTGTCGCGGCGTCGCAATGATGTGCGTGACATGAACTCAGCACATTTCTGCTTCTTTTATTCTCGACCAAGTCATATTTTGTCTCAACTTCCTTCTTCAGGTTACGACCACTTATTCACTCTTGATTTCTTCTTAGTCAAATTTGTTAAGATTACATTGACTTAGAATTCTTCAGGCTTGCACTTCTGTCGCGACTTAAGTTCCAGTTTTGACTTCAATTATGCTGCAGGCTGATTTCTTATGATTTTTGCTAAAATTTGATTTTATGCTGTATTTTCCTGCAAATTGGAATTTGATTCAATTATCAGTTTTCTGCCAACAATTCAACGTTATTCTCATTATAAACTCAAAAAAATGGATTAAAAATCTCATGAGTTTTTGGACTCATCAATGTTTAGGGTATTAAATAAAGTAAATGAAATTTTCCGAAATTTAAATTCTAAGAACGAAAAAAATATACAACCCGGAAATTTTACAAGAGCCAAATAAATTTGGTAAAGCTGGCTTAAATAGGAATAGGGTCTAAATGAGGGAAGTGTAGTGTTAAAAATATGAATGAAATGAAATGAAATGAAAATAGATAATGAAATGAAGCTTTAAAATGAGAATAATGAGAAATGGGAGATTGAGTGTGTGAAGTACAGAGATAAAGGCCTTATGAAGGATTTTGACTTAAGACCAAATTTGGTCTTGTAAAATGGCATAACTCTCATTTGTGCATTTTGGGTTTGGAGAGAAAGAGAGACACATATTGAGAGAGAAGAAGGAGAAGCCATTGTTGGTAATTTCTTCTCCATGTAAACAAGAGATGAAGTGATCAAGAAAGAGGAAGAAGAAAGAAAAGAGAAGAAGAGCTTAAAGGTAAGAAAAACTAAACCCTAACCTCTTTTTCTTGTGTTTGGATTTGGGAAAACCTAACCTTGTAAAGATGATTTTGATTGGTTGTAGATCCAGTTTTCGGTTGTGTTGGGTTGAGTTTTGAAGTGTATTGTTGATTGGTATTGGTTTGGATTGGTTTGAGGAATATTTGTAAAGAAAATGTTGGGTTTCAAAAATCACTTTGTCAAAAAAATTTGTCAAAACCCATGTTCTTGTTTTGGCTATAGATTAAGTTATAATCATCCAAATGAAGTGATTCCAATTGGTAAAGAACCATAAGAGACAGGGCTACAAATATATATAAGGGACGAGGAGAAAACAGTAGCACTAAGGCTCCCAAATATGGGGTTAAAGGTGAGTTTGGGTAGCTCAAGGGTATGCTCTGTTTTGGGTGTAGTTGTGGTGTTTTGGCCATAAAATAAGTTTCACTCATCCAAATTGAGTGATTCAAAATTATGAGTAAACTAGAATTCTAGGGAAATAATTTACTTGAAGGAAGTGTAATTAAATTGTAACCCTAAAGTTCCCAGAAATCTGTCAAAGTGGAGCTATGTATAGATTTTGTTTTGCAAATTAGAGTAGTCTAGATGTAAAATGCAATAACTTGAGTTTTGGTGATCCAAATTGGATGATTCCAATTGGAGAAGAAACCTTAGAACCATAGCTTCAAATGAGTGAAGGAACCATTACCAATTTATGGAGTTAAGACCCTAGAAATCGAAAAAAACAGTGGGTGATCTAGTGAGCTAGGCATATCGACTAGTTTGGCATTAAAATGCCGTAACTTGAGTTTGGGTGATCCAAATTGGATGATTCCAATTGGTGAAGAAACCTTAGAACCATAGATTCAAATGAGAGAAGGAAACATTACCAATTTATGGAGTTAAGACCCCATATATTGAAAAAAATAGTGGGTGATCCAGTGAGCTGGGCATATCGACTAGTTTGACATTAAAATGACGTAACTTGAGTTTGGGTGATCCAAATTGGATGATTCCAATTGGAGAAGAAACCTTAGAACCATAGCTTCAAATGAGTGAAGGAACCATTACCAATTTATGGAGTTAAGACCCCAAAAATAAAATAAAAACACTGGGTGATCCGATGAAATTTGGGCATATCGACCCGATTTAGCATTAAAATGCGGTAACTTGAGTTTGGAGTTATCAAATGGGATGATTCCAATTCCTACTGAAAATAGAACTCCTAGAATAACCGACTAATATGTGATTTTCATTGTATTTGAATAGGGCTGACAAGGAGGAAAGCCAGCATTGAAGTCGAGATTCCGAATATTGGAATCAAAGCGACGATTTTTGGTTTGTTCTCAAACTCTCTCTTTATTTCTAAAATATTTGAATAATTACGAAATTATTTGAATTTTAGAAATGATTGACAAGAAAGTGCATATTGATTTGTGTTGGAAGTAATGATTTGTTTTAGTGATTTGAGACAATTGCTTGTGAAGCAATTTGCATAAGAAAAATTACGAATATGAAAATGTTCTATTTGCATCTGAATGTATATATATACTATTGTAAATTGCATTGAATGATTTTATGCCCTTAAAAAAGAATGTTAACCGTTAGAATTCAAGTTAAGGATAAGTGGTATACCAATAAGAGTCAAACAAACGTACTATTTATGGCTCTGCGTCAAGTAGCCCAGCGGAGACCGTATCGAGTAGTGTATACCAGCCAGAGTACATATATATATATATATATATATATACTAGCTTGCAGCCCAGCGGGATCGTGCCGGTGATTCGTTATCCTGTGCACCAAAAGCATAGGTTAAATTCGATAAGGGCAAAATGATAATGAAATTGAAAAGTGCACGATTTGTGCTTTGAATGTTTTCTTTCTTTCTTTCTGCCTATGAAAATGCATAGCTTGAGATGACCAATGAATTGTAATTGATTCATTGAATAAATATATAGATACATATTGTATTGCTTTGGTCATTGAAAATTGTACAAAAGCATTGTTTTATGAATCTTGCATGTTTTGATTTAAAATGAAATGAAGAGAATAAATTGTATAGAACCACTAGCGTAAAAATGCTTGGCGTGTTACTTTTATCAATCATTGGCACCAGAGTGAATAGATGCAATTGAAGACCGCTGCAAACGCAGGCCAACGTCAAAGCCATTCGGAGGAGAAGTAAAACTCCGCGCACGCATGCATGAAATTGAATTGACTCATTTTGTATAAAGTATCTTGTGAAAGTTAAACTATGATTATATTTTGTAAATGTTTTTTATATTGAAAACTTTGATAAATTTTGTAAATGATGTTACAAATGTGGGAGTTATCCCAAAATGATGGGCCTTAGCAAAATGTTTTAGTTTCATAAAAATGTTTAATGTATATTTTTACGTATACCCAATGAGTATTTGAAAAGCGTTTGATATTGAAAACGTATTCACATTTGTATTGAATTTTTTTTTGTATTTGGATTGGAAATGAAAGTAAGGACTGCGTTTCCCCATATCTGGTTTGGATCCATCAATCGAGTCGGGTACGGGGCGGCAATTAGGTTCTTACATGGACAATTCAAATCATACAATTCACCATGCATTATGGACAATTATATCAAAAGCATATAACTTCCAAATAAAACCCATCTCAATGTCAATATATATTAACATTCAATTACCCCCAAGCATGTCATTCAAACTCAAGCAATGACAACCTTGATCAACAATACCAATTATGTCATAGATATGCCCACAAAACAGTCTACACAATGTCCTCAAGGCAAGCCATAAATAGGCTAGAACTAAGCCACACCTCTAACCATAACTAGCCACTCAATTATGCCACCAACATGACATAAAATAGTCCCAAATTCAATTCAAAGACTGTCCACAATTAGGCCATAGTTAGGACAAAAAACCAACCATACACAGACTACAAACAAGGCCATACATAGGCTACAACACAATTCTAGAATCAGCTCCCAACAGTCCCAAATCTGACCTTAAACAGTTTCCAAGACTGTGTAAAAATAAGCTATGAAACCAGCCAGGAAGTAGTACTAAAATATGCCGTAAATAGCCCCGAATTAGACCACAACCTTCGGCCATCACCCATGCCATAAAACCGTGCCAACAATCCTTTAACATGCTATAAATCTATTCAAAAATTCGGACACAAACAAATAAACAACCTAAGCTACGGTAGTTTCTGGAAATGGACCCTAACCTTAGTTGTAAAGGTCCAATATAGGTGATTTAAAAGCATAACATCAAGTTTACATATGCAACTACAACTTCTATGAAGAACACAAGTCCAAATTCCCCTTGTTTCCCAACCAAAAACCAATCCCAAGATCTAGACACAACCAACTAAACAGCCTAAGCTGTGGCAGTCCCAGAAATGGACCCTAACTTAAGTTGTAGAGGTCCAATTTAGGTGATTCAAAAGCCTAACATCAAGTTCATAGATGCAGCTACAACTTCTATGAAGAACACGAGTCCAAATTCCCTCCGTTTCTCAATCGAAAACCAGTCCCAAACTGAATGCAAAGTGTAGGGTTAAAATAGGGCAGCATTCCCAACAGTCCAAAATCCAACCAAACAGCCATTAGGGTGGAAATAAACCAAATGAGGAAGAATCTCTACCTCTTGGAGTGTAGCCCTCATCTCGTAGACGGACTTTAACTCTCGGCCCAACGAACTCCGACCGTTGGAACGCCGAAAATCAGAGGAAGAAGCTGTCGGATCTTCCTTTCTCTCCTTCTCCTTCTCTTTCTCTCCTTCTCCTTCTCTTTCTCTCCTTCTTCCTCTCTTTCTTTCTCTCTTTTCTTCCCTTTGTTTCTCTCCACCACCAAGACTAGAAGGCGATATTTCTTCTCTCCTCCTACTCACTCTCATCCACCTCCAGTAAAACCCAAAAGATCTCTAGCCATGACACTTGGCCCTTATCATTCCAAGTGTCACCATGGCATGAGTCACATGGCATGTGTCATCATGCCATGTGTCACCCACTCATTTGGCTCCGTTTGGTTCCATTTTCTACCCCGAACTGCTTTATTTCATCCCGGTTTAAGTTCAAATAGATTCTGTATGAACTTTCTTCAAGTTATTTTCCAACTTCTAGAATTTTCTTAAAAAATATGTTTTTAGGGGTCACCTGTTACCCATTACCTTGAAAACGCGGCAATCTGCCTATTCGGAATTTGACGAAGTTTGCTTTGGAAACTAGACTTCAGGGCGAGCCCTAGCAGCGAGTTCATTTTCATCGTCTTAAAGTTCAAATTTACTCGAGTTTTACATGCTATGTTATGTATCATGAACTTCATTAATCCAATGGAAGATCTCAATCAATTCGACGTACAAATACCCAATTAATGAAGATGCATTTAATAGAAACTTAAGACGTACAACAAGTGCTAAGGCGATTGTCTTTAGAGAACTTCTCTAACATAAAGTAAGATTTTGTGGTCTTGTGAAACAAAGGCTCCGCTTTCTCGACGCTCTCTTTAAGCCTAATTCTCTCATAGTAGACAAGCAAGTGAGATCCATTCATTCCCAAACACACCATCCTAGACACTTATGCCAAATTCAGCCCTTACACTCAAGTATACATAACATAAGAATAGCATAATGCTATGGAAACTCACCGACCTCTGGATCTTGACCCGACACCGGTGTAGTGGGAGGACACCTTGAACGTCTTATAGTCCATTTTTTTATTCTTGAGCTAGTATTCTCATGATTTGCAAAGGCCCGATCTCAATCCGTGTTTATGGAATGTTCCCTTAACTGCTGCAATTATCCCTTCATTATCCAAATTTTGCCATTATAAACATCTCACCAAATATTCTAATTTTGGCTCATCAAAGATCCTGATTTCATTCCATAAATATCATAATGGAATATTTGCGTCCCATAGAAAACTACCAAATGTGATCAAATCTTCCATATTTGATCCGTTCATTATTGCTCAATATCACCCTCTACTCTTCCTTAGTTATCTCAAGAAATATTAACTCATGATCTTCAAAATATTTTCTTCAAAAATAGAATTGGTTGAATAAGGTAAGTTGTGTCACACAACATGCTACAACAACTTGTGAGCCATCAACTGTGACAACAGGTTCTGCTACTTGAAACATGTGATTTATTTTTGCCTAAGATTAAGACAAGAAATATCTGACCTTCTCTTGTAGATATTCTGCAGTCAAATCCCTCTTTGAGTTTGTCAATCTCCTTGAATAATCCTTTCTCATAATAATTTAATAGGTCTGGTTCTTCCTTTCATTTGGATGGCCTTGTGAATCTAGTGGTTCTTGACTTGCGTAACAATTCATTAAATGGGAGTCTACCCATGCAACTGTTTTCCCTTCAATCTTTGCAGATCATGCATCTAAGAAACAACAATTTTCTAGTCCTTTCTATGAATTTAGAGTTGTGCCTTTTTCTGTATTGGGCATCCTTGATTTGAGTAGCAACAAACTGGAAGGCCCAATACATGTATCTCTCTTTGATCTCCATCCTCTTCAAATGCTTGACCTTTCTTCCAACAAATTCAATGACACTGTTGAACTAAGCAGCTTTCGGAAACTTGTCCATCAATAGGTCTTGCTACTCCTGCTTTGCCTCTACTATTGAATCTCACCTCGGTAAAATTAGCTTTTTGCAAGCTCAGAACATTTCCTGATCTTAACACCCAGTCAAAATTGACATACTTAGATCTTTCAGATAACCAAATTCCTAGGATTATACCTAATTGGATTTGGAAGATTGGTAATGACTATCTTAACCATTTGAATCTCTCTCATAATTTACTAGAGGATTTGCAGCAACCTTTGTCCAATCTTCCTCATATCATCTGCCCTTGACCTTTGGTCAAGCCCGATACGCCGATTCCCACTCCATTAATATTCATTATGTGGATTACTCGAGAATAACGAGGTTCACCTCTTCCATCCCACATGATATTGGTATTTGCCATTTCCTACACTATTTTCTCCCTTTCGAACAATACTTTGTGCTGGAATCATTCCCAAATTGATATCACAATTTGATTACTGAGTTCTTGACTTCTCTAATAATTCTTTTAGCGGCACAATCCCTTCATGTTTGATTCAGAATAAGGCTATTGCAGTATCGAATATGGGAAGGAACAGCCTTATTAGGAATGCCACTCCTTGATTGCCTTAACTTTCTCTTCATCCACTTCAATACCTTTTCCACTAACAACAAAACCAAGAAAAACATTTTTCTCCATGCAAAAAGTACATTTATGAAAATTAGCATACAACTTTTCATTTCTCAAAACAACAAGCACACATCTCATATGCTCAACATGCTCATCTAAACTCTTACTATACATTGGGATGTCATTAAAATAAACAACAACAAACTTTTCAATGAATGCATGCAAAACATGGTTCATCAATCTCATGAAAGTGCTAGGTGCATTAGTAAGACCAAATGGCATAACTAACCATTCATACAATCCATATTTAGTCTTAAATACGGTTTGATTCTCCACCTTCTTTCATTTCTTATTTGATGATATCCCTCTTAAGATCTATCTTGCTGAAAATACAAGACCCATGCAACTCATCAAGCATATCATCCCAACCTAGGTAGCAGCGATACTTTGCGTAATGTTGTTGACGGCTCTACAATCAATGCACATACGCCACGTCCCATCCTTTTTAGGCACCAAAAGTACTAGTACTGCACATGGACTCATGCTTTCCCTCACATATCCCTTGCTCATCAATTCTTCAACTTGCCTTAGAAGCTTCTTTGTTTCCTCAGGATTACTTCTATAGGTTGGTCGATTTGGGATAACAGCTCTAGGTATGAAATCAATTTGATGTTCAATACCTCTAATGGGTGGCAACCTACTAGGAACTTCCTCTGGGAACACAGCCTCGAACTCCTGTAACAAAGAAATAGCCAAACTAGGAAGGGATTGGTTAGTTTCATCATTAGTAGGGTTGGATTCCTTGTATACCATAAAAATCATTGGCTGATCTGCCATAAAAGCCTTCCTAAGCTCACTTTCTTTTGCATAGAAACTTATTTTTGTTTTCCCCTCTCTCTCAACTGATTTTTTTTCACTCTTTTTCTTTTCACTCTCATTTTTCCTTGAAGTTTCAACCTCACTCTTTCTTTTTTTCTTGATAATCACTCAGCAATTTCATTTGATCCTCATAAACTTGCTTTGGAGATAAAGGAACAAGTGTAACTGATTTACCATCTTTTACAAAGTTGTACCTATTCCTAAACCCATCATGCATCACCTTTCTATCATATTGCCACAATCTCCCCAAAAAGATATAGCTTGACATGCATAGGAACCACATCCTGGCTTTGTCACTATACTTCCCCATCTTTGAAAGACACTAAGACCTTATTCACCTTGACCGCCCCACAATCATTCAACCAATGCAGCTTGTATGGCCTCAGTTTTCAGAAGAGCCGTGTTCTACGTGATGCCACAGAAACACAGTCGACAAGCGAAATACACCAATGGAGTATCGCGTATCTCGATACCACCATATCGCGTTCAATCGCAGGGATCCATTCATGCATATATTTTAGAAAAATATGCAAATTTATCAAAACAATTCGCAGAGTTAAGTTACAACTCTCTTATATACAAAATAATACATGTAAAATCCGAGTTTTTTTTTTACAAAAGGTTTTATGAAACACATTCGGATTCTTCACACCTCGCATCCTGAATGAGGGTCAATCGCCTCCCATAACCTACACACGGGTCCCAAAACGGTGAGCAATGCCGTTAAGGATAACTCCTACAAGGGTTACTCCGCTAAGTGCAACCTTGATACCGTAATGCACACAATAATACACACATCAACATTCAAATGAAATCCTACATGCCATGAAATGAGATGCTTGTCCACCATGCCCCCCCATGTCAGTCTCATCGACTCCCTCACAAATACATATGCTAAGTGTGAAAACTCGTCATTGGTATTTCATCCAATGACCCTTTTTCCAAAACAAAATCTTTTTGTTTTATAAAACCAAACCCATTTGATATACCTCCAATGTCCATTTGATTTAATCAAATCTCGTGCGTTTATACATTTGGGGGCCATGAACCTCGATTCTCACTACAAGGCGCGCCGCGTAACTACATTTTATGGGATTTCGCGGCGGGGATCATGTATAACCCGCGACCTAAGGTTTTTCACCCAGAAATCTTCTATCCTACTTGTTGGTATTGATGAACATTTTCTTTTTTTCATATCCTTGGCTTAGTGAGACTCCGTTGGACGTAGTCCAAGGTACTGAGCTCATCATCCATTCACCAAGAATGATGAATTATTATAACCATGCACACACACCCAACTCAATTCGATGCCTCCTTGCATATACAATGCAAAATGTCATTGCATGTTATCTCATGTTACATGTATAATGAACACTACATGGAACAATTTATAAATCGTACTTTATGCCAAGTACCATGGATAATTATATCGAAAACATATAATTTACATCCATTCATGCTAATATATATAACACCAATTTATCAACATATTTACAACACATTCAGAATGTTATAAAATTTCCAGCAATACACAAAAAATAGTCCACTAAACTATTCAGGCCATAAATTCGGCCATACGGCCTTAGAAAATAATAATTTGAACTTTCGGTCCAGATTTTCCAGCTTTTGTTTTATTTATCTATTTATTATTATTATTATTATTATTATTATTATTATTATTATTATTAATTTACAACTTTCAAGATTGTACTTAACATTTATAAATTAAATATGAAGCAATCCTTAAACAATTGTTTCAACATTGACGTTCGAAGCTTCAGTCCATGGTTGGGGTTGGATACCGCGCCATTCTGACCCTTAGATTAGGAGGTAGCAATGTAGAAAAAAAACCCTACCTCTTTGTGTTTTTGACACCTATAAGCGCTCGTAATTAGACCAACTTTAATTTTAAACTGCTCGACTTGAGCCGTGAACATTGAGAATAGAACCTTTTTCCTTTCTCCTCCACGCACGGATCTTCCTTCTCTCTTTTGTTTTTCCTCCTTTTCTTTCCTTTCTTCCTTTTCTTTTCTTTTTTTCTTCTTTTCTTCCTTTTTCTCCTTTCCTTTCTTTTTTCTCCTTTCTTTTCTTTTCTTTTCCTTTTTCTCCTTTTCTCCTTCTTCCACCAAATTTTTTTTTTTTGATCCAATAAGAGAAATCTTCCTCTCACTTTCCTCACATTTTGACTCATTTTCCATGTGCCATGTGTCACATGGACACATGCACTAGGGGGCAAATGTCACACCACATGTCTCTCATGCCATGTGGCACCACTCCATGTGTCATTCGACACCCGTGCCTCAAAATACGTTAAATTTCGACTATCTCGGAGTCCAACAAAATTTGTTTCGTCATCCGAGAACTAGAAAATCTCAGGTTTTCAACCTGTACTACAATGACAATTTATTGTTTTGCCTTTTCTTAGAAAAATTACATTTTTCCCTGCTTTCACATTCTCCCCACCTTTTAAAAAAAAATTCATCCCCGAAATTGCAAACATACCCCTACAATCTCATGCATATACAACAGTCATTTAAGTACCAAATAACTAAACAATATACCTTCATCCTTAAATAAGAAAGGATAAGTGGCAAGCATCGTGTCCTCATGTTCCCATGTTGCCTCCTCCACTCCTCACAACACCTTCACTAGCCTCACAGTCTTGCGTCGCAAAACCTGATCCCGGCTATCCATGGTACGCATCGGTCCCTCCTCGAAGGTCCCATCTGTATCAATAATAAGCTCGCCCTAATCCACTACATGAATCGGATCTGGAGTGTATTTCTAGAGCATGGAGACATGGAATACCTCATGGACACCTTACAAACTCAACGGTAAAGCCAACCGATATGCAACCATACCCACCCTCTGGAGTATCTCGAAGGGCCCAATATATCTCGGCGATAGTTTCCCCTGTTTGCTGAACCCAATTGCTCCTCTCTTAGGCATCATCTTCAAGAAGATATGATCACTTGCCTCAAGCTCTGGGGTTGTCACTTAGATACATCAGTAACTTCTTGCTAGCTGGTAGGAGAAGAAGTTTTCGTATCAAATCCACCTTCTCAGAGGTGTCTCTAATCAAATCCGGACCCGTGGTGGATCTCTCTCCTACCTCCGTCCAACAAATCGGAGATCGACATGGCTCCCCATATAAAAAAGCCTCATAAAGTGCCATACGTATGGTAAACGATAGCTTGTTGTAATTGGGTCTGCAGAGAAATGCTCTTCCCAGCCACCCTTGAGATCTAGAACTCATGAACGCAGCATGTCCTCCAAAACCTATATTGTCCTCTCCAAAAGGTCGTCTATATGTGGATGAAAAGCATTGCTCATCATCGGCGTATTCCCATAACCTCCTAGAAACTCTTAAAAGTAGGCACATGGCTTACCAGGATCCGGCTGTCTGATAGGCGGCACTCCATGCAGGAAGATCTCTGTATGTATAGTAAATTCCTCTAGTGTGAAGGTCAACCGCACAACTAGAAAATGTGCCGACTTGGTGAGCTGGTCCACCATCACCCACACCGCATCATGCTTTTACAATGTCTGTGGAAAGTGAGTCACAAAATCCATTATGATGTGTTCCCACTTCCACTCAGCTACTTCTAAAGGCTAGAGTAACCCTGCTAGCCTCTGATGCTCAGCCTTTACCTATTGACAATTGAGACATTATCGAACAAAGTCCGCCACATGTTTTTTCATCCCACTCCAGTAATATTGACGATGAAGATCTCGATACATCTTCGTGCCACCTGGATGCATTGCAAAACAAGAGCAATGGAACTCCTTGAGAATCTTCTCTCTCAAATCTGTCAATCAGGGAACCATAACCCGTCTCCTATAGTGAAGGTTATCATCAGGGTGAACCATTATGATGTGTACCTGATTGTTCTCGGTCCCTAATGGACAATATCTCTACGTCCTGTCCCTGGGACTCAATCACTCTGCTTAGTAGGAAGGCGTAGCCACTAAACTCCCCAAAACACCCTATGCCTGACCACTATACTGTAGTATAAACTGTCCCACAACTTCGAGCATATGCCATTCTTGGGAAGCTACAGTAGCCACCACATTTGCCTTACCAGGATGGTAATGCAAAGTGAAGTCCTAACCCTCCAAAGACTCCATCCATACAACGCTGCCTCGTATTTGAGGTCCGTATGAGATACTTCGGACTTTTGTGGTCAAGAATACTTCAAACCATTCACCATATAGATAGTAGGGCCGGATCTTCAAAGCGAGGCGTGTTAACTCCATGTCATGTGTGGGGTGTCTGCCTCTGGTTCTTTAGTTTCTAAGGCCGTAAGCTACCACCCTTTCGGTGCATAAAAAACATCACGGATTCGTCATTAAAAGCATCATAATTACCTTTGTGTACATCAGTCCCCTTTAGGGACCTAACCGGGATAGGGTGGCGTAAGCCTTCTTTTCAATTCACGGAATGCCTTCTCACCTTTGGTCGTTCCACTTTCGAACTTGACCTCTTCCGGTCCGATCTCGTCATGCTTCTAACTAGTCGGGAGAAATCCTCAATAAATCTACGGTAGTACCTTGCCAATCCCAAGAAACTACATATCTCGAAGACTGACTTCGGCCTCTCCCAACTCATAACTACCTCTACCTTCTCCTGGTCTACTAATACACCCAAAGCTGACACTACATGTCCTAAGAATTTCACCTCAGTAAGCCAAAACTTGCACTTACTGAACTTGGCATATAACTGATGTTCTCTAAGGGCCTGGAGAACAGTCCTCAAATGATCCTCATGCTCCTCCTCTGTCTTGGAGTAGATCAAGATGTTGTCAATGAAGACTACCACAAAATGATCTAAATAGGGATGGAACACCCTATGCATGAGATCTATGAATGTTGTTGGTGCATTCGTCAATTTGAAAGGAATCACTGTAAACTCAAAATGCTTGTACCTCGTCCTGAATGTTGTCTTAGGGATATCAGCCTCCCCAACTCTCAACCGATGATAATCGGTATGGAGATCTATCTTATAGTAGACCTTCGCCCCTCTTAACTGATCAAATAAATCATCAATCCTCGTGAAGGATACGGAGATTCTTGATCGTAACCACATTCAGGCATGTAGTCAATGCACAGTTGAAGGGTCTTGTCCTTTTTCTTAGCAAACAAAATCGGAGAGCCCCAAGGTGAAGTGCTCGATCTAATGAAACCCTTTTCCAATCATTCCTATATCTAGACCTTAAGTTCCCACAACTCAACCGATGCCATCCTATGCGGAATCATAGAAATGGGCGACATACCAAGGTGTAACTTAATAGTGAAGTCTACATCCCTATGCGGAGGTAATCCTAGTAGATCATCCGAAAAGACATCCCCGAATTTGCAAACTACCGGTGAGCTCAAGCCTATCTCGCCTCATCCTCGAGGTAAGGCTTCTTGCTTGACCCATCAATTGTCCGTGCCACCTAGAGTTGTACACAGTCTGGGGTAAATCACCGTGCCTATCTCCTTGAAACACAACACAAAAACCATCCTGTGTATATGCAGTAACTCTCCTACGATCGCAATCAATAACGACTTAGTGTGTCATCAACCAATCCATCTCGAGGATGACATCAAACTCCAACATGTCCATAACTCTTAGGTCCACAGTGAGTAGGATCCCGGAGATCTATAACTCACAATTCCGACATATCATATCAACAATCACCCTAGTTCCTAGGGAAGAGCTTACATGCAACGGCTTTTCCAAGGTCTCAACCTCTAAGCCCAATTCTTTCACACATGATGCAGCGATGAATGAATGCAATGCACTATAATCAAACAGTATCCTTGCCTAAAGGCAAGATAGCATAAACATACCCTATATAGCAGGCTTATCTGCCCGGGGCTCAATCCTCTATGGTGTAGCAGCAAGCATGCCCACTGGGTGTGAAGTCCCAGCTTTATGGAGCGCATGCCCGACTTCGACGAGACTTTGGCCTCTACAACCTATACGTGATGAAGTAGGTGCTATGCGGCCTGCTGAGCCCGATGTCAGTTCCCACCGCATGCTAGGGTAAGGAGAAACATCTTATTAATGCAGTACGTCCCATTGATGGCGGGACTAGAGGCGTGCGTAGTAACATGTCATCGGTCTATCGGCTAGTAAGCCACCTTACTGGCCTTGTCACGATGTGCATGACCACATCTAGAAGATCCTCATGGAACAAAAGTCCTCTACCTTTTTCCCGAGCTAGAAGAAAACTGGTTCTCCTTCTTCTTTCCACTAACACTCGCATCCCAGATGCTCTTTGCGTCATCAATCTCTCTCTCGATGGTTGTAGTTGTCCTGATCATAAAGTCCATATCTAATAGGAGGAGTCCCACAATCTTGCCTCAGATAGACAATTTCAAACCATCCTCAAACTTCCTCACTTTGGCCATATCTATGACCACGTAATTGTCCATGAAACGTGCTAACTCAGTGAATTTAGCCACGTATTGTAATACTGTCATAGTTCCCTATCTCAACTCTAGAAATTCTTAAGCCCTGGCATGTCTAGCAGATGCTGGGAAAAACTTGCCCATGAAGAGCTCTCGGAATTCTCCCCATGTCATTGTTTCTAGATTCATAGAGGTCTTGATACAATCCCACCATACTTGGGATTCACCTTCCAGCTGGAACGTAACTAATCTTATCTTTACCGCATCGAAGGTGATCTCCATAGCCTCCAATACCTTCTCGATCTGTCAAAACCAATGGTCAACCACCATCGGATCCCCTCATCCCATGAATGTTGGGGGGTGATGTGCTTTAAACCTCTGGAGGTTACTCAATCTTCCCAGACCCCCAGCTGCTAGCCTGTGCAATAGTGGCAATTGCAATGCCCATAGCCCCTATAAAGGCTTGTAGGTCAAAAACAGGTGGTGGTTGACTATTGCCCCGTGGACGACCTCTACGTCCTTTACTCGACTTGTCAATTAGCATGATAAGATTTTTTTTTTTCTAGTCTAACTAGTAGTGCATAAGCCAACCACTAATAGACATCAACATCCCAAACTATCCCGTTCGTTCTTTTTGAACCTGAGTTGTGTTTTTGAAATTTAGTGTTCTCTTTTCCTATATACAAATTACTATGTATATAATTCACACAACACAAAGCAATCAGTCATGTAACAAGAACATGAACACACAATGTATGCAATGGTCTAAACCCATACCCACCAAGCCCTAGGTATCTATAAACCTAGGCTGCATTTATGGCATGTCTAAACCATGTTTCATGAAGCCACAGGTGACGTATACAAGCTCGATACCAAGTTGTGACGCCCCAAAACCTGAGGATCCCGTTTACAACCCGCCAACTCGCGGAATACCTATGGCTATCGCATATCTCGATACACCATATTGCATCCCATTCACCAGGATCCATTCATACATACATATTTTAGAAAAATATACAAATTTATCAAAACGGTTCATAAGAGTTCGAGTTACAACTCTCTTATATACAAAATGTTACATGTCAAATCCAGTTTTTTTTTTTTTTTTTTTACAAAACGGTTTCTCAAAGCCACAGTTCGGCTTTCTTCACACCTACGGTCACGAATGAGGGTCGACTACACGTACACCTTGCCTGCTAAAGGGGTCCCACGAGGTGAGCGTGCCCGGTAAGGACTAACTCTATAGGGCTACTCACTAAGTGCAACGCAATGCCATGTGCACACAATAATACACACATCATCATTCAAATGAATCTCTATATGATGGATATGGGCTCACCATACCATACCACTTGTTGATAAGTGTAACTCCTTACATGCATATGCTAAGTGTGAAAACTCGTCATTGCCATTTCATCCAATGACCCTTTTTCCAAAACAAAATCGTTTTGTTTTATAAAACCAAACCCATTAGATATACCTCCAATGTCCATTTGATTTAATCAAATCTCGTGTGTTTATGCATTTGTGCTTGTACCAAACATTGAGCTCTAGGTAATTCGCATACCTTAGCTCTGTACTACAACAATAATTTACCGTTTTGCCCTTTTTAAGGAAAATTGCATTTTTCCCGGGTTTCACATTCTCAGCAAGGGTATTACTAGCAATATTGGTACAACTTTCCCCATCAATGATCATACTACATACCTTGTTGTTAACACTGCATCTAGTATGAAATATGAGGAGAATCAAATAACAAAGGATCTGTGATGCAGGAGCTTCTACAGCATTCATTAGGAATCCAATCAATCCTAATTATGGAAAATTCATATTCGGGATGCATTAATAAAATTGAGAGTTTCAACTTCTCTTTGGTTCTTTAAAAAACTCCTTGAACTTATCGGTTATTCGTGGCGTTTATCAAGACTTATCAATCGGATCTTCATCACCGATTCTGGCGTCCTCATATACTAAGGTTCTTGCTTCATATAAACAACGGAGTGGGAGTCATCCATCAAGCCAAATACTAGACGATTCTTCCAAAGCTAGATGATCCACGGGTCTCCTCACAAGTTGACGGGGTTTGTATCATTTGATATCAAAGCATCGGGTTTTATTTTTCTAGTTTGCATATCTTTTACGTTTTTTCTTTTCTTCTTTGTCCAAACCCAATTTAGTCACCACATCCATCTGTTCCTTCTAAATTTCTTTCAACCCCCAATTTTATTCATAACCTAATATCTATTCCATCCCAAGTTCGATTTTCTTCATTCTTGATCAAGTATAACTTTTGTTTGTTTCCTTTTTTGAACAGTCCATTCCGGGTTACAAAAAAAAAAAAAAAAACAAAGTAAAGGAAAAGGATCCGGCCAAAAAAAAAAATTCTTATAAGTTTATCATCATTCTAGTTGCTAGAAATCCAGTCCCCGCCAACGTATAAAAAAAATGTCAATAATAAACAGAGAAATTTCTGGTTCCTTTTTTTTTGCTTTAAATAAAGCTTGAATATTGGTTAATGCCACCAACCTATCCTTTGATAGGTTTGATCTAATTTTCTTGCGAAAAAATCTTATTTGTTTGATTAGTTGAGAACTGAAGTGAAATTTTAGTGGAAGATGTTTAAGGGAATTTGAATTGGACCAATTCCATGAGAGTTTAGAGAAGGCAAGCTTGAGCACCAAGTGAAACCACTCCATAGGGTGTAGAGGAGAGAAATTTGCCAAGAATAAGGATGCAGGTAGAAGAAGAAAAGTATGATGGAGGAGATTTTGAGGATGAGAATGATCATGATTCGGTTGTTAGTGATAGGAGGTATGGGGGAGACATAGAGAAGCTAGGAATAGGGAAGATAATAATTTGGGAAACATTAAGATGATTCCATCCCTTCCAAAAAGGGAAAGAATGACCTCGAGGCATATCTTGAGTGGAGATGAAAGGTAAATTGGTTTTTATTTGTCACAATTATTCCGAAAATAAGAAGTTGAAGCTTGCTATCATAGAGTTCTCTGATTATGCCATAGTGTGGTGGGACCAACTAGTGTTGAATAAGAGACGGAATAGGGAACCATCGGTGGAAACATGGGAAGAGATGAAGAGGGTGATGCAGAAGAGATTTGTTCCGACTTACTACTACAGGGAATTATACAATAAGTTCCAAACTGCGAGAGTAAGGCTGTAGTAGTGTGGAGGGTATTATAAGAAAATGGGTTGCAATAGTACAGAGTGAATATTAAAAAGAATAACTCGAGGAAGGCTACCATGGCAAGCTTTACGGGTAGGATTAAACTTGGGAGATTCAAATGTGGTGGAATTGCAACATTATGTGGAGTTGGAGGAGCCTGGTGCATATCACCATCAAGATTGTGAATCAGAGTCGAGAGGAGAGGCGTGCTTAGCGCGTTCTATACCTAGTCCAAGTTCATCCACTTGGAAGTCGAATCAGTGGAGGAAGGAAAAGAAGCTACCCAATGCCAAGCCCAAAATAGAACAAAAACAAGAGGTGACCAACCAAGGAAATCAAGGTAAATCCGATTCTTTCACTAATCGGAATCGTGATATTAATTGTTTTAAATGCTAAGGCAGGGGTCAGATAGCATGCCAATGTCCGAACAAAAGAGTTATGGTGATGGGAGACTATGGTGAGAGTGAAACAAACCATGAATCAGTTTGTAAATCTATGTCATCCTTGGATGATGCCGATGATGAGGAATAACGCTACGGGAGTGCGGTTGTAGGAGGATTTAAGTGTGCAAGTGAGAAAGGGCCAGTGCGCGAGAGAACATTTTTCACACTAGGTGCCATGTCCAAAACAAGGTATGTAGTGTGATCTTTGATGATAGGAGTTGCACTAATGATGCTAGCACAACCATGGTGGAGAAACTAGGGATGACAACAAGTAAGTATCCTAGCCCTTATAAATTGCAATGGTTGAATGATAGTGAGGAGGTAAGGGTGAATAAACAAGTGTTAACCTCTTTTCGCATTGGAAAATATGAAGATGAAGTTTTGTGTTATGTAGTTCCAATGCAAGTTGGACACTTGTTATTAGGAAGACCATGGCAATTTGATAGGAAAGTTAAGCATGACAGCTTCACCAATAAGTACTCATTCGTGCACAACCAACGGACCTTCACTATTGTTCATTTGACACCAAGTCAAGTTTATGAAGATCAAGTGAGGTTGCAAAAGGAGAGTGAACAAAAGAAAAAGAGTGAAAAGAGGTGACGAAAAAGAGTGAAAATCAGAGTGAACGAAAGAAAAAGAGTGAAAAAGTGAACAAAGAAAATGAGAAAACCCAATTTTTTATCAAGAGGCGAGTGAGGTTAAGCATTGATATGAGCCTATAATTGTATTTTTGTACAAAGAGCTGCTTTTTAATACTAACGACTTGACACTTGCTGCATAGTTGAGTTGTCTCTGTTTTTGTAGGAATTTGAAGATGTAACAGGAAATTCCAAAGTTACCTCTATCCGGATCGAACATCAAATTAATTTTTGTCCCTTTGGTGCTACCATTACAGACCAACAACACGGGGTAATCCAGATGAGACAAAGGAACTCAAAAGCAAGTTGGTGAATTGATGGAAAAGAGATATATGAGTGAACACATGAGTCCATGCGCCACTCTGGTGATTTTGGTTCCCAAAAAGGATGGACAATGGAGGATTTGTATTTATTTTCATGCCATCAACATTATGGTTATGATTCGAGGACGAATCTCTTTGAGGAAGGGGGGAATGATGAGAATCAAACCTGAGATCCATGATCGCGAGCTTCTACAACATTCATTAGGAATCAATCCTAATTATGGAAAATTCAGATTCGGAATGCATTAATAAAATTGAGAGTTTCAATTGCTCTTTGGTTCTTTAAAGAACTCCTTGAACTTATCGGTTATTCTAGTGCGTTCAGCAAGACTTATCAATCGGATCTCTATCATAGGTGTGGTGTCTCATATACCAAGGTTTCTTTGCTTTCATATAAGCATGGTCGAGAGTCATCCATCGACCAAATTCTAGAAAGCGGTTCTTGAGTCTTGGTGGATCATGAGTGCTCCTCATAAGTTTTCAAATTAATAAAAGTGAGAGTTTAAAATTTCTCTTTGGTTCTTAAAAATAACTCTTTGAACTTATCGGTTGTGTGGCATTCATAAGACTTATCAGTCAGATCTCCCATCAGGTGTGGCGTCCTCACATACCAAAGGTTCTTGCTTCTCTATAACAAGCGGGTCGAGGAGTCTTAGTCCAGGCGAATAGGCGGTTCTTCGAGCTAATTTGGTCACGGGTCTCCTCACAAGTTGGCCAATTAAAGTAATAAAATATGTTCTCCATTTGCGGTCTGGCCATCCACCTTGGTTGTGTATTAAGAGCCACCTTTGATAACAAGAAGTCCACCTTCCCTCTCGACATATGCTTTCCCATCATCACCATAACATCTTAAGGTGGTATATTATAATAATAATTTCTCACTTGCGGTCTCCACTTCCCCAATGTATTTCATAATTATCACCCTTTTGTTTGGACATTGTGGCTGTATGACACGAAAACAGTCGAAACAATTAATGTCGCGATTACGAATGACTTGGGTTTCAAATTTACCTTTATGCTTGGTAGAGTCATCTTCCTTGCTCTTGGAAGTCTCAGTTTTGGACTTGGAAATAGCCTTGTCATGTGTTTCATTGCTACCCCATTTTGATTTCCATGTAGGAGTATAAACTGAAGAATACTTTGCTAGTCCCTTCCTTTTCAATTGCCTTTCCACCTTCATAGCCATATGCACCATGTCCTCCAACTCCACATTAGTAACTCCACCACATTAGCAATGTATTGATTCAAACCATTCTAAAACCTTGCCATTGTAGCCTCCTGATCCTCCTCAACATTAGCTCTAATCGTAGCAACCTCCATCTCCTTGTGATAATCTTCCACACTCTTTGAACCTTGTGTCGAACTTTGGAGCCTTTGAGTCCTATGATATGTAGGTATGAATCTTGCTTATAGAGCCTTTAAATCATCTCAAGTATCAATAGGCCTCTCGTAATTCCTCCTCTTGCTGGTTAATAATTGATCCCACCAAACAAGTGCATAGTCTTGGAATGCAACAACTGCTAGCTTTACCTTCTTTTCCTCTAAGAAGTTGTGGCAATCAAAGATCAACTCAATCTTCTTTTCCCACCCCAAATATGCCTCTGGATCATTTCTACTTTAGAAAGGTGATATTTTCATTTTGACATTCCCAAGGTTCCCGTCTACCCTATCTCCACCTAACAAGTTTCTTCTAGGCCCCCTTTCACTGAACTTCGTCCACTGTGCCCATATCGTCTAATAGCATAATCATCCTCATCATCCTCCAAAAAGGACTAAGTAATGATTTATATGTAGTTTTGATATGCGCTTATGTGATCTGATGACATGAATAATGAGTTAATGTAGGAAATTATATGCATGTTTTGATATAATTGCCTAGGATGCGTGGTGATATCATGTTTGATAAAAATTTTCCATATATGTGACATGGTACAAATAAGCAATGGCATATTGCATTGCATATGCACGGGGACATCGCATTAAATGGGTGTGAGTGCATGGTTAATGAATCGACACTGCGTTTGGTGTTTGATTGAGTGGGCTTGGTTAAATGGGACAACATCCAACAGAGTTGCACGATTTTATACATGATAAAGAAAATATGTGTCGGTTATCAGCAAGAAGGGATAGATCCTCCCTCGAGTGAAAAACTCGCGATAATGGTCGGACATAATTTGACGGTGAAAGTAGTAAAGATGTGCGGGTTTGCGAGCCCGGTGAGACACCAAAATCAATTACCTGGCGCATGGATTTTGAATATAAAATTATTATTATGATGTATCATCTAAAAAGCTTTTGGTTAATAAACAATTGAAATTAGTTTTAAAAATAATCATTGCATGTGCACTTAGGTAAGGAGTAGCCTCTGTAGGAGTTATCTCTACTGAGCGTGGCTCACCCTTTATGGGAAAAACATTTCAGGTGCAGGACTAGACACTGATGGACGGCGCTCATCCGAGGCCATAATTGTGAAGAAGGTCGACATGTGGCTCCTGGAGTTATTCGGGCCAGAAAATATACAACAAAATACGCTTTAATATATGATTTCAGATAAGAGTGTTGTAATAAACTCTTAAGGACTATCAGCGACAGTCTTAGGTAATATTCTTTGAGTATGGTTTGAAAGTACACCTGGGCTACTTTTACTCATAAGTGAGTCTCAGTGAATGAGACACAATAGTGTGGTATCGATATATGCGATACCCATAGGTATTCCGTAGGTTGACGATTGGTCAATGGGACCCCTAGGGTTTGGAGCCCCACATGAAGAGCCCATAGAACTCTTCCCATGTCATCGCCTCTAAGTCCCTCGAGGCTCTTACCCAATCCCACCATACTTGGGACTCACCCTCTAGCTAGAATTTCACTAGTCTTATCTGGGTGGCATCGGAGGTGACCTCCATAGCCTCCATAATTTTTCCGACTTGGCGAAACCAATGATCAGCTACCATCGGGTCCCTCCCCTAAAGGTCTGAGGATGGTATGCCTTGAACCTCTGGAGGTTACTTGTCCCTCCCTGGCTCCCAGTTGCACTAGCCTTTGCAATGTAGCAGCCGCCACACCAATAGCTTCGATGAAAGCTTATTGGTCAAAGACCAGTGGTAGTTGATTATCACCCTGCCCACCATCTCGACGTCCTCTTCCTCTACCAGCCATCTATATGAGTTAGATAGCAATAGAGTCTTACATAACATCTAAGAATGGATCATGTTTCCCTATCTAACTAGCAGTGCCTAGGCCAACTACTAATAGACATCAAATCCTGAACTATTCCGTTCATTCATTTTCCGAACTCCTAAGGTTATATGCTCTAACCCTAGTGTTCATCTTTCCCTATATACATTCTACCATGTATATAATTCACGCAATATGTAACACACAATCACGTAGCACAAAACATGAATGCACAATGGATGCAATGGTCTAAAACCATGCCCATCAACTCCTAGGTAATCGTATACCTAAGATCTGATACCAAGCTGTGACGCCCCAAAGCCCGGGGGTCCTGTTGACCAACCGTCAACCTGCGGAATAGCTGTGGGTATCGCATACTTCGATACCACACTATCGTGTCTCATTCATCGAGACTCATTTATGAGTAAAAGTAGCCCCATTGGGCCCTTTCAACCATACTCAAAAATATTACCCCAAGACTATGTCACTATAGTCCTTAAGAGTTTATTACAACACTCTTATACAAAATCATACATTAAAACTATTTTGTTCTAATATATTTTACAAAATGAATATCAAGGCCACATGTCGGCCTTCTTCACAATTACAAGCTCAGATGAGTGTCGTCCACCGGTGTCTGTCCTGCACTTGAAATGTTTTTCCCATAAATGATGAGCCACGCCCGGTAGAGATAACTCCTGGCGCAGGCTACCTCCCCCAACTGAAAGTGCACATGTACTTATCGCACACTCTCACCACAATCATTCCATGTAAAATGTAATTTCTACCGATGGAACTTGCCATGCCGTGAAATGAGATGAATCAATCATGTACCATGCCCGAAGCCCTCACCGATTCTCCACACACAATGCATTGTGCCAATGTGTGATAAACCATCATTGATGTTCTCATCCAATGATCATTTTCCAAAACAAAATTTTTTTGTATTATAAACCAAAACCCACTGGATATTGTGCCTCTAATGATCTTTTTATTAACAAAACATGTGTCTATTATGGGTAGCCAAATTTTCGGTGTCTCACCGTAAGCTTCCCATGCCTTCTTACACTTTAACCAGCTTTCACCGTTAGACACATATGTATAACCAAAAATATTGGGGCTTTCACCCAAGGGGGTATCTATCCCTACTTGCTACTATTCGACACAAGTTTTCATGCTCTATGAACAATGTAACTCCGTTGAACTTCATTCAATGGTACACAACCCACTCATCAACCACCAAGGATGGTGTGTGATGGCACTATTTCATATTCTACGAATAGTGGATCTCCGCTGAACTACGTTCAACGTATCAAGCCCACTCATCAACCACCAAGGATGGTGTGTGATGGCACTATGCACTCACACCCATTCAATGCGATGTCCCCGTGCATATGCAATGTATGCACCATTGCCTATTTGTACCATCTCACATTTATGATGAATGCTATATGGACACTTTTATGAAACATGCACATCACCAATGCATCCTAGGCAATTATATCAAACATGCATATAAATTTCCCTACAATAATTCATCCATGTCAATATATCACACAAGCATATATCAACATCACTCACAACATTACTTAGTCAAGTAATGAAGCACTTTCTCCCTCTAGCAAACTTCCTCTGCTCATGGCAATTCTGTCCACAAATAACTCATAACATGCCATGTAATGGCTATGTTTATAAAAGATAAAATTCATCAAGTTACATGTCAATATATTATACACATATCAACATTTCATCAAATAAGCATGTCATGCCATGCAATATACACTTAGTGTTATGATCAAAATTTTAGCAATGATGTGAGCATCAAATGCTAATCACTAGAATATGGCTATATTCTAGACTCAAAAATCTTTCATGTGCTCCATACGCGAATCGTAGTTTGACAAGAAAGATATGGTCGCCCAAAGTTGAGTATACTCAAGAGCCACACTATTAAGGGCCAATCCAAGTTGTGGCCAGCGTGCCCGAAAGTGGTCATGTGAGCATTTTAGCAACTCCCCGTAATGCAATTTTTCAACTCCAAATTTGTTCTAAAGCGCCTCTTTAAATCCGATTCTTACAACCTACCCCCATGCCATTAACATGGCACAACACGGTTCCAAAATCAGCCCAAAACAATAGCCAAAAGGCTATAAATAAACCAAAGTAGAAAGAATCCCTACCTCTTGAAGCGTAGCTCCTCGTCAAATCTCCGAACTTTACTCCTTGGTTCAACAAGTTCCGACCGTCGAAATGCTAATGAACTGAGGAAGAAACTGCCGGCCTCCTTCCTCTTTCTCTCTTTCTTTTCCTTTTCCTTTCTTTTCTTTCTTTTCTCATTTCCCTTTCTCTCATTTCCTCTCTTTCTCTTTTCCTTTCCTACTCCCCCCTCCTTCTTCTACGAACATATCCCATTTTTAGGCATGTCCATTCGCATGCATGTGGACACATACGGGACTACAGGCATCACAGGCATTTCTGCCCTATGATCACGCATTTCTTGCATCCCAGAACACCTCGTTGTATCGAAAACACGAAATTGACCGTCTTGAAATTCAACGAAATTCGCATAGGTAACTAGATTTTGTGAGACGGAGTCAACGGTGAGGTCCGTTTCATCATCCGAGATCTAGAAAAATTCCAAGTTTTCAACCTGCATGTATCGACAAATCATTGTTTTGCCTTTTTTTTCATAAATTTTCAATTTTTTCCCATGTGTTCACATGCATTTGCCTTTGCATGCCTTGTGACACATGGCTTGCCATGTGTCACCCAACACTCGTTCTATCGAAAAACATGAAATTCTGACTGTCTTGAAATTCAACGAAATTCGCATAGGTAACTAGATTTTGTGAGACGGAGTCAACGGTGAGGTCCGTTTCATCATCCGAGATCTAGAAAAATTCCAAGTTTTCAACCTGTATGTATCGACAAATCATTGTTTTGCCTTTTTTTTCATAAATTTTCAATTTTTTTCCCTGGTTTTACATTCTTCCCCCCTTAAAAGAATTTCATCCCAAAATTCACACACTCATATACATACTATCACATGCATATTCAACAGTCATTTTCATTATCAAATACAACGTACCTTCATCCTCGAATAAGAAAGGATAAGTGGTACACATCGTGTCCTCGCGTTCCCATGTTGCTTCTCCATTCCACGGTGCTACCACAACACCTTCACTAGCCTCACAGTCTTGCGCTCTAAAACCCCGATCCCGCTATCCATGATACGAAAGGTCTGATTAGCGCTCAAAAAGTGCTATTTTGAATCCTATTCAAGATAGGTTTTGAGTGCTTTCTTTGGTGCACCGATCATATATGAATTGGAGACAATTGACATGTGCAGGTCACTTAGTACCACTAATTCCATTCCGAAGTTTTGTTTTTGTAATTTTGGTAAGTTTTGCATGCCTCACCTAATAATTTTCATTTTGATATCAAGCTGGTGCGAATGCCGAGGGATTTACGTTGATTTCATCAACCAAATGAAGAAATGAAATGGAGTTGATGAAAGGTTGATGCAGTTGGCAAACAAGCAGCAGAGGAAACCAACCAAAGTATGCATTGCGTACTTATGCCGGTATTGCGAAGTACTACACTCATAGTTTAAAAATTCTCAAGAATCCTGTTTAAATTTTCGTGCATGCAAAATTCGCTAAGCTGGGGCGACCTTTGCCAGCCCAGTTTAAAATTAATGTTCATAGCGAAATTTTTATTTCGCTTATCTCTTGAAAATTTACCTACTAATAAATTTCACAAGATTAGCGAAATTCTTTGCTATGCTAGCGAAATTTCCTACATAGCGTAAATGGTCACTCGTGTTTTTATATTTTTCGACTAAACGACCACGTTTGATTAATTACCATTTGTTCCTATTGCATTTCATATTTTAGGCATTTTGCCATTTCACACATTTAGGTTGGCTATATAAGCCACCTTATAACTTCAGAACCCTAACTTTCCATTTTATAAAGTTTCCCCAAGCAGCCTTTTCATTTTGTAGTTTTATTTCGCTTCCTTCTCCTCCCTCTTTCCTCATTTTCTGCCGCAAACACACCCCTTGAGGATGACAACTCATGGATGACGCTAAGCCATGTGCCTTGAAGCAGAGGGTTGCTAGCTCGTTTGTATACAATGCAAGTTGTCCCCATGCTTTAAATGATGCTGTGCACGCATTTAAGGTTCCAAACTTTCAAAACTAGTATTTCTTAATGCCATTTAATGCCTTTTCTTTTCGGGTCAATATTGTCATGCTTAGGTTCAAGCAGCATTCTAATAGTATGCATCGATATTCTTTAGATGTCATTTACGAGTCATTGAAATGAGGTTAAATGCTATGGTTTCAAACTGACGATGATTAAATGCTTAGTATTTGATTGACCAAATGAGTGGTTCTAGTGGTTAGTTTTATAGCTAAACAAAGATCCTATTGCTTACTCATATGTCATTAGCCCCACGCGAGGAAATAACCCGAGGACACTTTAATACCCCATGTTATCGGGTTGCTGACCTAAGCCTTCAAGGTTACCATTTCACACTTTCAGTTTAACCTATTTCGCTGCCCAAAGGAATAACTCCCCGTTTTTTAACTAAATTCAAAATCCAACAAAAGTCTCACCATTTTCAAACATTAATGCGACTATTCGTGGATGAAAACCCATCCCTGTTCGACCCGTGACCGTTTATACTTGATTCGTGCTACCTGTAGGTGATTCTAATCAACACATTTGTATCCTGTTCTCCCACCGCCGTAGTCGCTTACCGCAAAGATAGCTGCTCAGTGGTCGAACACAGGATGGGTTTTCTTCGCACAAATGATTCAGTGAAGTCAAAAATGGTGAATTTGGCTCGATTTACCAAGTGGGGTAAAAACAGTGGGGTGGTCATTGCAAATCAAAATAAATAAAATAAATAAAATAGAACCCTTGAAGTCTCGCCACCGGGTTTAGGGTTCAAGGCATTCAACAAATCCTTCTGGGTTCTTTCCTTGGGCCGGGAGGATGACATATAGTCATTTCCGAACCTGGCTTCATTCGCATTAAAACCTAAACCCTAAAAATTATATTTTTCTAATGTATAGCATTTATTACTCCCTTAATGTTTCAAAACAGTTAAAACCCTCATCGGGATCAACCTGCGTGAGCTCATGCAAATGATAACCCAAAATGGGCACGCTGGATCTTAATAGTACACCACCGAACCTTGAAAGCTTCAAGCTAAGTACTCGGCACTGGGGTACATCACGTTGATTTAAACCTAAAAAGAGAGATACTTAAATGCAGTATACAAATGCTTGCATGAAAAACATAAGGACAGTTCCCTCTTGAGATATGGCATTCAGTGAGCATTCAAGTCCCTAACAAAGGTGCATATGGCCTCAAAAGGCAAATCGCCCCGCAACTAATAAGAGACAACTGCTGATGACAAAGGGATCTAAGATTACATCCACCTGTAACCACAAAGCTCGGGCCAAATACACACATCGCTAGGCCGGATCTAGGAGGTTTCAACCTGTAGTGAGACGCAGGAGCTTAAATGCTCATAAATGCAGAAAAATGAGAGGGCATGAAAACTTACCTCCAAACCTACACACGCTGACCCTCCTCACAGGAAGAGTTCACCAAACATCCTTCAGCTGTCATCCGCAGGAGTGTTTGGTAGCCGAGAAAATGAGAGAAAGAGGAGAGAGAAGAGAGAAAAGCAAACCCTAAAATGAAAGCTGCGGGCCTTTATTGAAAGATTAAAGTTAGTTAGGGTTACAAAGTTAAGGTGGCTTATATAGCCAACCCAAATGTGTGAAATGACAAAAAAAACCTAAAATATGAAATTACAATAGGGACAAAGTGGTAATTATACAAAACGAGGTCGTTTGGAATCAAAAATATCAAAATCACAAAGAACATTTTCGCGCATGCAGAATTCGCATGATAGCTAAAATTTCGCTAAGCTAGCGAAAATTCACATAGAGATAGCGAAAACACAAGAGATAAAGCGAAAATGCAAATTTATAAATAGCAGCTGCTATTAGCTGAATCTTGCAGTTAGCGAAACATCGCGGCATAAATAAAATTAAGATTACATGCCACGCACTTTCGCTATCATAGCCGAAAAATTCCACGTAGCGAATTTCGCTTCCCCGCTCATCACCGCTCCATTGATTCTCCGCTTCTCTCGCGCACGCTGCTCCACCGCATCCCGTCGCTGCCATTTTTCTTCCCGCTTGAAATTCTTCATTCCCGCTTTGCTAAAACTGATTCGGCATCATATGAAATTGATGGAAATCAACCCGACTTTGGTTATGATTGGATTGACACGATACTTTGGCCTCCACCTGCAAAAACTACAAAAATAAATTTCTGACGCAATTAGAAATGCAATAGGACCCGAACATGTCAATCAAGTTAATTATAATACTGGGCACACAAAAGCGCCAAAACCTATTAAAAATGTGGTTCAAAATAGCACTGGGCACTTTCGAATCACACTTCAACCTACACATTGCTAGTCCCTTAGCAATGCAAGACCGAAAATAAAGAGAGAGCATACAAATGATAACAAAATAATGTTACAAAAAGGTCATAGCGCTTCAAAAGGTTGTGAAGAAGTGATGCCTAACCCTGGCAAGACTAATCAATGTCGTGTCCAATAACTATCATGAGAGAATGAATGCCATACAAAATTGAGTATCAAAAGAGTCTCCATCTCAGTGAATCAACCAGAAACTTCCACCAAAATCTAAGTGTTTATTTGATTAGCTCTCAACAATAAACCGATCAACTGCACTCTCCCCCCAACCTAGCTACTACTACGACCTAGCATGCTAACCAACCTAACAGACTAAAGACCCACTCCTGGTTCTGACAATTCTTTTTGTGTCAGAGGGCAAATGGTCAGCTGACCCCACCAAAGTCCATGTAACGGGGATCTATAAGGCTTAGGGCACCAAGTCATAAGGATCTTTCGACCACAAACTCGTGTTTCACCCCGCACTTCGAATGATTTCGAGACTCAAGACTCAACTTGCAAACTCCACCCATCCACCCATGTAACGAACACTAAGTCGACGAATTCCCAACCACCAAGGTTTAGGTATCGGGCTTTAAAGGCTTTCACCATATACCCCTGACCGTGTTCTGCTTTCACAAAGCTTGCACTTTATTCTTTTTCTTTTCTTTTCTTTTCTTTCTTTCTTTTTTTTTCTTTCTTTCTTTTCTCCACAGGTCCTTAACTCATTAAAAGTGGTCAATGAAACTAGGGTAGGTTATGCAAAGTAAAGGAGGTCACAGTAGCTTTTTCAAATTTATCATTGAAACCTAATGTGCTCAATGTGTGGTTAGCTAAAGGTGGAAGAAAAAGGTCGAAATCAATAAGAATTCAACTAATCATTCACTCAACCAAGCATGGAACCAATCTAACATCAATAGAATTGGACAAGGTTTAAATTTTCCAACTTGCAGGTTAGGCAAAACCACAAAAAATTTTGATTGCAAAATGGGTCCAGATTTTGAAAAAGTAAGTTGTATGGTATAACAAATTTTTATAGAAAGAGGGACCCAAAGAAGCTCACTAAACATCACAAATTCAGTTTCGAACAAAATAATAACAAAACATAAATATAAAGCCACTTTGCTATCCTCCCCCCCAACCCAAAACATCTTGTCCGAAATGGGGCTCAGATTGGAAAATTAGAGAAGGAAGTGTTACCTCCTTGATGAGATGTGATCATTGCCAGATAGGAAACTTCGCAGTTTTCCATCGACACCTTATTCAATTGGCTTCGGGCTTCAAATAAAAACAAGTTAGGAGGTGAAGAAAAGAGAGAAAAAAGTGACCACAGTTGGAGAATTTTTAAAATTACACTTTCATACGAACCCTCAAAATGTTATTTCGACCATATTTCACCCCACACTTAAGCTCAACTAGCATTCAAAGAACACTTAAAACTAGAGTTCTGATTTAAAAAAGATGAGGGCTAAACAAAATTGGAGGTCAAACTGTGGGGTATACGAAAAATTTCAATACATCAGTAATTTTCGCTAGTTTAGCGAAATTTCTCGCCATTAGGTTAGTTAAAATTTTGACATAGCGAAAATTGCATGTTTATAAATTTCGCCATGTCTAATAGCTTAAAATTTTGAATTTTTTTTTTTTGAAAATCAAATAAAAATAAAACTAATAAAATAATAAATAATATATATATATATATATATATATATATATATATATATATATATATATATATATATATATAAAACGATTTTTTTAAATTAAATTTTTTTTTTAAGAGACAAATTTTATTTATATATATATAAAATAAAAACAATAATAATAATTCTTTTTTGAAATAAAAATAATATATATAAAAATACAAATAAAATAAAATAAAATTTTTTTTTTGAAATAAAAATAATATATATTAAAAAACAAACTTTTTTAATATATAATAAAATATAAAATAAAATAAAATAAAAACAAATTTGAAACACTGTATTTTCGTTGCCGATCGTGCATTTCTCTAGCCTAGCTTAAATGCACCGGTGCTTCAATGAAAATTTTCAATTTCGCTGCCTCACAAAAATTTTCGCTAGCTAGCGAATTCATTCATATCGAAAAATTCTCGCATTCGCTAGAATCGCGAAATTTTCGCTATAGTCATAAAATCACGCTGTTGATTTTCAATCGCTTCAAAATTTGCACAAAAACTCAGAAAATTAATGCAAGAAAATTAAAATTTGCAGAAAAGTAAAAATTAATCTAAAACATAAATTAACAAAAAGTAGAGAAAATCTAAGAAGAAAATCGATGAAATCAAAATAAAATACGATAAAATAAACAAAGCAAGAAAAATTAAAACAAAACGGGGAGGACTGTTCTAAACCACCCCAGCTTTCGAGGTCAAGCAGAATCGGCGAACTCGAAATGCTCCGCAGTTCGGTGCTCCAACCGAACCTGACCAACCAACCACTATGCCATGCAATGTAGGCAAAACACATGTCTTTTGATGTAGCGGCGCAGGTCACAAAGGGCTACCACTTCCTATCGTTTCGCGATCACGCGCTGACGCATTTCTCGTGGTGGGTGTCGAGGGTGAATTGTGCCTGCGGAATTGTGCGCTATGTATACACCGGAGATGGCAAGGCTATCGTGGCTCGTACGGATTTAGCTCTTCCTCGCTTCATTTCATTACTTTCACTCAACAAGGGAAGAATTTCTTCTTCTTTCCACGGCCCATATACTATACCGAATCAGGCATCCAGCTTCCTCGTGAGGAGCTTTACCGGGATTCAACTTTCACTTCTCCCGGGTGGCCGCAACAGCCCCGCTCACCCAAAATTGCTTCGCCAAGCACTCATCCTCCGCATTCTCCTCTTGACGAACAAATCGATTGCGAGCTGAGATGGATTCCGCAAAGATGTCCACTTTCGATCACTTCATTGAACCCATCAAATTCCTTGCTCGTGAGCTCTCCACTGCCCCACTTCCTATTACCTGAACATTCACTACCTTATTATCCTCTATGAAATTGTCCACTTGTTTTACCAAATTCAGATGGCTTGCTCAACAGGATAAGGGTGTGGTCATTACGAGAAGTAAAGTACATTATGGAGGTTCAGGAGGTGAATATTGCAGGTCTTGGGCCTCGTGAGGAATTTGTGTGAATCCCCAACTATGGTTGTAAGCACTACCATAGGTGGTGAACTCATCCACTAAGTTTATAGTCCCTCATGGACATGTAAGCTCTGGGGGAGTTACTCTCCATCAATACTCACTATATCGCTCTCTCCCTCTTCCATTTGGTCACACCAAAACCCACTAAACTCCTGCATCAACTCAAAGGTTCTTTAGAATTTTTAACCCACTCAAATGGATTCCTCGCAAAGAACAGACAACACTAAAACAATACAGAACGATCTCGCAAGACTGCTTTTTTTTATGAAAATAAAATTAAAAAAAAATGACAATGAAATATAAAAATAGGGCTCACCAAAACTCATGGATAAGGATCACAAGTGTTTCATACCGTCAAATGCACTTAGCACCATCCCCAAGAATCTACGCCATTTGATTCGCGCTACCTGCAGGTGATTCTAATCAACAATATTTGCATCCTTATTCTCCTACTGCCGTAAATTGCTACTCCAAAGATACGGCTTCAGTGGCTCCAACACGTGGATGGGTTTTCTTCGTACAAAATGATTCGGGAAAGTGAAGTCAAAATGGTGAACGGTTCGATTTTACTATGTGGGTAAAACAGGGGGTGGCTGGTTGCAAACCTAAAATAAATAAATAAAATGTAAATAACCCTCAAGTCTCGCCACTCGGGTTTAGGGTTCAAGGCATTCAACAAATCCTAAGTCTTTTCTCAAGGCTGGGAGGATGACATATAGTCATTTCCTAACTCAGCTCTTCATTTGGCATTAAACCTAAACCCCAAAATTATTTCTTTTAATGTATAGCATTTATTACCTCTTAATGTTTCAAAACAAGAAACCCCTCACTGGATCTAACCCAGAGCTCATAAATGACAACTGGGCATCGCGGGATCTAATAGTAAGCATCCACCGAACCTTGAAAGTTTGCCAAGTAATCGCCACTCGTATACATCACAAAGATTTAAACCTAAAAAGAGATACGTAAACAAGAAAAGGGATAAATGCTTCGCATGAAAACATAAGGACGTTTCCTTCGAGATATGGCATCTGAGCATTCAAGTCCCTAACAAGGTATATACTAAAAAGGCAACCCACGGCAACTAATAAGAGACAACTAAGTGGGATGACAAGGATCTAAGATTAAGCATCCACTCAGAACCACAAAGCTTGCCAAATACACATCAAGCAGGCTGGATCTAAAGAGGCTTCCAACCTAGAGTGAGAGATGCAGGGAGCTTAAATGCTCATAAATGCAAAGGTGAAAATGAGAGGGCATGAAACCTACTCAAACTCACATTCGACCCTCCCTCTGAGGAAGAGGTCTTAGCCAAACATCCTCTTAGTTGTCATCCCTGAGGAGTGTTTCCTGTGTTTAGAAAAATGAGAGAAAGAGGAGAGAGGAAGAGAGAAAAGTAAACCCTTAAAATGAAAGTCATGCAATTTTTTACCGAAAGATTAAAGAAGGTGGTTACAGTTAAGGTGGCTTATATAGCCAACCCAAATGTGTGAAATGACAAAAACCTAAAATATGAAATACACAGGACAAAGTGGTACTATACAAAACGAGGTCGCTTTTGAATCAAAATATCAAAATCATATAAGTGTACCATTTTCGCTTATGCACTTTACTAGCATAGCGAAATTTCGCTGCTTAAAATCATTAAGAGATAGTTTAAATCACAAGAGATAGCGAAACGCAAATTTTCGCTTACGCACGCGTTTTTCGCTACCTAGCTTAAATTTCGCTAGCCTGTTAAAACACCGCGTACGAAAATTTGCATTCGCTTATGTACGCAATTTTCGCTATCATAGCTAAAACCCAAAATAGAGTTTTAATTTTGGCTGCCCATCATCGCCCATCGATTCGCTTCTCACACTGGGCCGCTCCACCGCATCCCGCCGCTTGCCATTTTTCTTCCCCGCTTTGAAATTCTTCATTCCCCGCTTGCTAAAATTGATATGAGACCAAGTTATGAAATTGATGCAAATCAACCCGACTTGTTATGATTGGATTGACACGATAATTTGGCCTCCAATTCCCGCAAAAACTACAAAAATAAATTTCGAATGCAATTAGAAATGCACAGGACCCGAACATGTCAATCGGTTAATATAATAATTAGTACACAAAAGTTCTCAAAACCTATTAAAATAAGGGTTCAAAATAGCACTAAGACTAATCAATACCGCAGCAGCTTGACTACTTAAGTAAAGAGGGAGTATATAGGAAACAAATTTTGTTTCGATTCGATCACCCTACCGTGGCACGAATCAAACGGCGCCGTCACGGGATGGTACAAACTACGAAAAGGATGAGTCTGATATGCACTTCTGTAATCCACATTACAAGTGTTATGACCTTTCAACTCCTTTTGAATTTCATTCGCTTGAATCGCAAGTTTTTAAAGCGCTATCAGACCGTTTTGTTTCATGCTCATTATTTAGCTAACATCGTCTCTTTTTGTGCAAGTTTGTTGTTTCGCTTTGTGTCATTTTGTGTAATGTGTGTTTAGCGCAAAGACTGATAGAGGAATATCGTGCATTGCAAAGAGTGAGAGGCGTACCCGCCTGAGCAAGGTCAGAAATCAAGCAGCACAAAGGGACCAAATGATCCTCTACTCGAGGAACAAAGAAAGTCAACAAGCACCCCTATGAATCCTGCACAAGATACGTGTCGATGAGGGATCACATACACCCTCCTGTAGTTAGTGCTCTTCCTGCATCATACCTCCTATCGAGAGGATGTAAAGTGCTGAGACCCTACCTAGTGCCCCTCGTCTCCCACATTTCATGGTATGGAGAATGAAAATCCATATTCACATACGGATTTTGAAGAAATATGCATAACTTTTAAGGAGGGTATAACCGATATGGAATTGCTTGGTTGAAGGCATTCCTCGTTAACCTCAAGGACAAAAGCCAAAATATTGCTCAATTCACTGAGGCTAAGGACACCAGGGAATCGGGTCGAACTGGGAGCCGAAGCTTTGAAGAAATTCTGCAACCAAGACCAACCAAGCCACACAGATCTACACTTACTTCTGCCTATGACAATGAGAAATTCTATCGTTGTCGAGGTTCATGGAGACCATCAATGGATGTCCACACCATGGTTTTGATACATGGATGCTAGTGAATCATTTCTATAATGGTATGTCTCTGTACCATGAAGCAACCGCTAGAAACCATGTGTGGAGGTGATTTTGAGCAAAATCCGCATGAAGCCATGGATTTCAATTATGTGGCTGAAATTTCCAAGGCTCTCGGATGAACCGAACTAAGGAAACCGAAAGAATGAAGCCGACCCACCAAAGGAGGCATTTATGCACTTTCCAAGATATGGAATGAGCGAATATCAACCCTAGCTAGAAGATGGAAGCACCGGGCATGGTAAGGCTCCATGAAGCGCGTGCAAAGGATCGAAAATACCACCGTGCCAACCCATGCATCATTTGCCACCCAATCGTCCATCCAGAGAACACTATCCGAATGCCCCCTCGTTGAAGGATTTGATGCTCCAGAGCATGCTCTGGCCACTACAAGCCACAACCCAATGCCCCATACGGCACACATACAATTCCAATTGGAAGAATCAATCCTTCAATCTTCTCCCGAAACCTAATCCCCCCCGCTCTATGTGCTCCTCGTGCCAAACAACTTGTTCTCATCTCAACCACACAAATGCATCATCCTCTTTCTCCCCGCTGAACAAGCTTATACGCTGAATTTGAGCAAGGGTGGTAGGCAATTTTTGCGGAAGAACAAAAGGGATCAACGACAATTGGCACAAAGAATCGACATCGTAGAAAGTACATTGAACAAAAGAATATACGTGGCTGAGCAATCACCTTAATCGAAATCGACAACCCGCAGATTCAATCACAAAGATCAACAATTTGTCGAGATACAGAGAGAGGAAGGTTCCCTTCCCAAACATCGCTAAATCCAAAAGGAGTCCACAGATAGGTTCGTCTCAAAGAATTCGTGGATGTATGAAGTGAAGTTATCATCACTCCGAGGAGTGGAAAGAGATGAGCAACCAAGCAGCTCATAACTACCTAAGAAACATGCAAGGAAAAGGAAGTCGAGTCTGAAGGTATAATAATCAAGAAGATCCAAATAAGAAAGCATGCCCCTCCATTTCCCAAGCACTACGTATAAGAAAAAATCCCAAACCAAGCTGAAATTTGGGAGGTGCTAAGGCAAGTGAAGGTGAACATTCCACTGCTCGACATGATTAAGCAGGTCCCAACCTATGCAAAGTTCTTGAAGGACCTGTGCACAATCAAGAAAGGATTAGGCATTGAAAAGAAAGCCTTCCTTACCGAGCAAGTCAGTGCCATAATCCAGAGCAAGACCCCAGTCAAATACAAGGATCCAGGATCCCCACACATAGTTAACATCGTGGACTTCGTGATGCACAAGGCACTAGATTCAGTTGCAGAACCCACCGCCATACCGCAGATAAGCAAATAGGTTTGTAGCTTCAAGCATACCAAGATCACTTTGTCGTTGATCGATCGCTGAAGATTCCTAAGGAATAGTTGTGATGTGTCTTAGAATGTACAAATTCTACTACCTAGTAGACTTCAGGTGCTTGATACTGTTAATAGCAAAAGAGGCCCAATCATACAATTATCCCGAAGACCATTTTTACACCGCCAATGCAATCATCAATCGTTTAAAATGGAGTCATGCAAATACATTCGCAACATGACATCGTGGAGCTTTTTCACTCGAAAGCAACAAGCACAGCTAGTGGAAAATGACAATCGTGGATTCGGATGAAGCTCGCTTCAGCCGGGAAAGAAATGAAGAGAAGCCAAATGTCCATAAATTGCAAGAATTGGATAAGGAAATGAAACACCGGGTGGAGGATCAATGCTCCGCCATTCCCGCAGAAAGTCAATGATCAGCCTAAAATCACACAGTGAGAAGAAAATCGACAAGAATGGACCAAGCATGAAAGTCAGCAACATTGTGCCACCGTCTGGGTTAAGGGTTGTTCCTCCTGACCCTCCATGAGTAAATCATAAAACTGGTAGCTGGTTTGGTGTCCATCAACCAACCGCAGCTTCAAAATTTTTGGTTTTTGCTTAAAATCGTCAATTTTTATAGTATATTTTAGTAATTTTTTAGTAATCTTATATTTTTAATTTTATTTATTTTTATTCTTAGGTTCAATTTCTTAAATATTTATTTTTATTTTTGTTTTTAATTTAGTTGAATCTCTACCTAAATCAACTTTGTGTTGATTTTCGTACATACGAAATCGGGAGCAAAGAGGGAATTTCTCGCAAAGAATGGCGAAATTTGACCACCCGGCTGCCCTGGACCCTTCAGCTACCTCACGGCACTATAAAAAAAGGGGGAGGGCTACCTCATTTCAGTCACATTCCCTCCAGAGCCTGCCTAGCCGTGAGCCATCCAAATGCCCGAGCCTGGGTCCCCTCAGAATTCCGCTCCGCCTCCACCCGCTCCGGGCCCACCGTCGAGCTCGCACGCCCCGCGCCGCCCTGCCAGCCGTCCATCGCCCACCGCTGCACTCCGCGACCGGCCGTGCTCCCGGGCTAGCACCGCACCGTCACAACCGAGCACGCCAGCCGAGCCGCCGCCACCACCGCCGGCCGCCCCGTGCCGCAGCCGGCCCCTCCGCCGAGCCCCGGTCCGGGCCTCGTCGTGCGCAATACCGCCTCCTAGCCGTGCCCCGCGTGACCGAGCTCCACTTACCCCCGCAGCGACTCCTGGGGTTACGCACACGGTCCGTACTGGGCGGTTCTCGCTACAAACCCAAAGGCTCGACCAAAGATTCCTGGGGATGGAGGACCCGCACACTTCCGGATCGCCCATGCCCATTCTTCTGACCGCCCACTGAAAGCAGCTCCATTCCCGGCTACCATCCCCGGTGAGCCTCGTGGACCCTGAGGTATCGACAAGCGATAGATCCCTGGCCCTTCCTAGTGCCTCAGACACGACGTAGAGGTCTCGCCTGCCGAGCCCTGACATCGTGCCCGGGTCGTCTCGACATCTCTAGCCGCCCATCACCTTCCCGGCAGGAGAGCACACGCCCCATCCATCGCACTTCGAGGATCAGCGTCCATTGTTCACTGACCCCGATTCCGGAATGTAGATCTCGCACGATTAGACTCACGGGACGAGATACGATGTGCCAAGACGACCACGACCAAGTGCTCGCAGACTCATGAGGTCAGATCACGCAGCACTCACGCATTTATGACACCGCTGCGCTGGTTATCCCCCGAGTGGTGCTTCGCTTACCACCCATGACTTCCCGTGGAGGCCGAAACCACTGAGCCCGATTCACCATCACGATCAACCGAGTACAATTCGAAGCTGCGATATTTCACCAAGACAGGGTTCTCACAAATAGAAGCCGCCAATTCCGAGGTTACAGAGCGGGCCCCACGCACTTGCAGGGAGATGTATCCACTGTCTTCGCTAGAGATACTATAGCTGACCGCACTCTTCAGAGGCGCCTTCCGCCTCGAGTAGGCTTCGCGACCACCGCTCCCGACTGCAGCTCGCTGGCGAATATTACTTACGTCGCAGGGAGCCATACTGAGGCCCCATCTGATCTCGAGGGATTCTCGGTTCGGGCCTCCGAGCCGGTCATGACCGCCCGTCGCACTTTGAGGAGGCGGTCCATCGCAAGGGCCCGGGTTCGAGCCGAGGGTTTACCATCATGATGCTCATTGGCCGAGCCGCCCGAGCATTCTAGATTCCCCGAGGAGCCCCGCATGCAGAGGAGGATCGCATGCCCCCAGTCCCGGGTCCATGGAGCGATCCTTTACCATGCCGATCTATTTTCTCCTCCAGCAGTAGGATCAGGAGGAGGTACCGGATGAGATACAGAGACCCCCGAGTGACGATCCCGTTCCTCGAGGTGGAGGTGAGGTAGAGAGGAGCCCAAGGCTACATTCATCTCTCCATCTCCTCCTCCACCTCCTTCTCGCTCTCTCTGTACTCTACCGACACCTACCTTCATACGCCTCTGGCCGGAGCCACGCATGATGTCGCCTGCTCATCGGCCGCCATCAGCATCGCCGACCAGAGGTCACTGCCGAGGGCCACCATGTATCACGCCCAGCGCCATGCTTCACGCATCATGAGCCACCTCTGGGCCTCCGCTAAGCTTCACACATCGAGATCACCACGCCAGCCAGCCCCATCGACATGCTAGCATCACCGCGAAGAGCTTCAGATCCACCATCACATCCACCATTACCGGGATACAGGTGGTCATTACACTCCTTCTCTCGGCTTTCCTATCCAAATGAGGCATGTTTATACTTTGGTCGAGGAAAGCTGTATTAGGAGTGTCTTCTATCATGTTTTGTACTGCTTTTCTACTTTTATCAAATCGCCTACTCATTTTGCATAGATTCATGTATTACCTAACATTAAAAAGGATACTTTGTTATGTTTCTCACATATTAAGCCGTATTAATCCATTTTGCTATATCAAAAGATTTATAGCATTATTTACACATTACACTTTTGCAAATCACTTTGTTCCTACATTCAGGTTCCTACTCTTGCCTTGAATTGAAAAAATTGAAGCCCCTGCTGTTACCTTAACGATAGACAATTCCACGCATGATTTAGTTCGTCAATCAAGTTCCAGCATATTCAACCTTGAACATTCCCTTTAGCTAATTCAATACACTCGCACAATTAGATTGCACCAATAGGTTGAGAAGCTATTTACCTCTTTTCACTTTCACAGCGTGCCTGGGGATCTCGTTGATGACCCATAATAGGTTCAAGGTTACCCATGTATATGAAGACCAAATGTAGTCTTCAAATGAAAGAAAATAAAAAAGAAAGAAGAAAAAGAAAATAAAAGTTTGACGCTATTTTGAAACCCCGAACACCTGGCCCGAGGGTATATGTGGGCTAAAGTCTCTGCTCCCGACACCCTGCCTTGAACTGGTCGAGCCCGACTTAGTTCGCTACACGTGGATGCAGAGTTTGGGCCGGTCAGAGTGTGCTTACCTGCTCACCAAGTCCCAGCTCTCCCCAGTCGGTCAAGTGATCCTTTCGGGCTTGATGCCCTAAACTCCAATTGGTCGAGTCACCTGGACCTCACACCTAATCCGTGAAGTCGAAGCTTTAAGATCGCACCCTACAATGTAGTCAAATAAAGAAATAAGAGTGTGAAGCAATCTCATTTAGGTCGTCAATAGTTTGAAGGCTGCATGGCAAGATTGTTTGGGGAGGGAATAGCTTTGCAATTTATTACTCAAGCTTCGTTACTTTAGGAACAATTAGATTTTCGTGAGCTTCTCTTAGGGTCGACTCTCAGAACCGATGTCGCCTAAACTCGTTTCATATCTTTACTCTTTCATGCCTAGATTCATCCGCAGTGTAAATTGTTCATTTTAAAGGTAAAGCCTATCCGTATTATTGCCACCCTTTTGAACCATATACACTTTTTGTGTGCACAAAGATATATTCCTTTATTGTTTTTGAAGATTAAGCAAGTGGACTAGCAACGTGTCTATCAGTGTGATTAAGGCCCAAAAAGTACCATTTTTGAACTTATTCAAGATAGGTTTCTGAAAGTGTTACAAGACTAATCTATATGACCGAGCCAATCGACATGTGCAGCCACTAGTACCACTAATTCCATTTTCGAGTTTTTGCATGCCTCACCAATAATTTCAGCTCGATATCAAGTCAAAAGTGAATGCCGAGGATTTACAAAGTGGGATTTCATCAACCAAAATTAAATGAGCTGCAGTGGAGTCGATGAAAGGTCGATGTGCTGGCAAACAAGCAAAGCAGAGGAAACCAAATTTTCGCTTATCCATTGCGAAAATTTCTCGCTAGATTGCGAAAATTTAGCAATCATAGCAAAATTCGTAACTTAAATAAATTTTCGCTTATAAAATTTTCGCGTGTTAGCGACATTTCGCTAGCCTACCGAAAATTACTGTTCATAGCGAAATTTTTTATTTTCGCTATCTCTTGAAAATTTCGCTAGTTTAATTTAAATTTCGCCAAGATAGCGAAATTTTTGTATGCTGAAAAAATTCTTCTCAGATACGAAAATGGTCGCCTGTTTCTTTGATATTTTTGACCCAAACTAATTAATGCTTTGATTAATTACCATTTTGTCCCTATTGTACTTCATATTTTAGGCATTTTGCCAGTCACACATTCGTTGGCTA
The DNA here is from genome assembly GCA_016808115.1 of Tetrastigma voinierianum. Taxonomy (NCBI): domain Eukaryota; kingdom Viridiplantae; phylum Streptophyta; class Magnoliopsida; order Vitales; family Vitaceae; genus Tetrastigma; species Tetrastigma voinierianum. Next base: position 278,410 of record JAEQBH010005970.1, read on the forward strand.
TATAAGCCACCTTATAACTTTGTAACCCTAACTTTCCATTTTATGCAAGTTTCCCCAAATTTTTCATTTAGGTTTTATTTTGTTCTTCTCTTCTCCTTTCTCTTCCTCATTTTCTGGGCCGGCTAAACACACCCTCGAGGATGACAAATCAGTGGATGATCGCTAAGCCATAAAGCCTTGAAGAGTGAGGGTTGCTAGCTTGGTTTTAGGCTACCAGTTGTCCTCATGCTTTAAAATGATACGTGCACGCATTTAAGGTTCCAAACTTTCCAAACTAGTGGTTTAATGCTATTTAATGTCTTTCTTTTGGTCAATACTATCATGTTTTTTGTGGTTCGTGCATTCTTTAATAGTAGATGCACTCGATATTCTTTAGATGTCATTTACGAAACATTGAAATGTGAGGTTAAATGCTATATTTAAATCACCGACATCACGCTTAGTATTCCGATGAATCCTCAAATAGAGTGGTTCTAGGGTTAGGTTTTATAAATTTAAACAAAGATCCGGTTTTGGCTTTGACTATATGTCATTAGCCCTAATGCGAGGAAATAACCCGAGGACACTTTAATACTCTATGTTATCAAGCTAGTGACCCAAGCCTTCAAGGTTACCATTTCACACTTTCGCCTTTAACCTATTTCAATTATCCAAGGAATTGAAACTAACTCCCCTGCTTTTAACTTTCAAATCCAAAATCCAAACAAAAGTTTTCACCATTTTCAAACATTAATGCGACTATTCGTGGGATGAAAACCCATCCTCGTGTTCGACCCTAGACCGCTTATATCAAAAGAGTTTGACTACTTAGGAGGAGTATAGGAAACAAATTTTGTTAATTCCGGATCACCCTACCGTGGCACGAATCAAGGTCCCTCCTCAAAGGTTCCATCCGCATCAACAACAAGCTCATCCAAATCCACTACATGAGTCGGATCTAGAGTATACTTCCAGAGCATGGAGATATGGAATACTGTATGAACACTCAATAAACCTGGAAGTAACGCAAACTAGTACACAACTGTACCCACCCTCTCGAGTACCTCAAAGGGTCCAATATACCTCAGCGATAGCTTTCCACGCTTTCCGAATCTGACCACTCCCCTCTTAGGCATCACCTTCAAGAAGACATGATCACTCACTCCTCAAACTCTGCAGGTCGCCGCTTCATCGTAGCTCTTCCGTCTGCTTCAGCCATGAGAAGACGTTTCAAAAGACAAGTCCACATTTTTCGAGGTGTCTTTACCAAACCGACTCTAGCACCGGATCTCTCTCCCACCTCCGTCCAACAAACCGAAGATTGACATGGCCTCCCATGCTAGTGCCTCATGGTGCCATCTCGTATACCGCTTGATAACTGCTTGTCAGGAAGAACCCACTAAGTGTAAATGCTCTTCCCAGCTACCCTTCAAATCCAAGATGCATGCGCGTAGCATATCCTCTAATGTTTGGATGGTCCTCTCTAATTGACCGTCCGTCTAGGGATGAAAAGCGGTGCTCATCACCAATTATGTCCCCATGGCCCGTTCGAAACTCTCCCAAAAACGAGCTGTAAACCTGGGATCCCGATTCGATATGATAGAGACTGGTACTCCATGTAATCGGACGATCTCCCGGATATATAATCTATAGAATGCCTCCAGAGTGAAGGTCATCCACACAACTAAAAAAAGTGTAGCCGACTTAGCGAGCTTCCACCACCCACCACCCACACCGCTTCACACCACTGATGTCCACGCAGTGAGTCACAAAATCAATCGTGATGTGCTCCCACTTCCACTCCTCTACCTCTAACGACTGAGTAGAGCCCCGTCTGCCGTACAGCCTTACTCATCGACACATGACACACAATCGACGAACAAAAGTCCCCAACTTGTCGCTTCATTCCACCCCGCAATAATGGCGCATGCAGATCATGATACATCTTCGTGTTACCCAGTACAATAAAACAAGAGCAATGGAACTCCCGGTGATCTCCTCTCTCTCAAATCCGCCAACCGGAACCACAATCCGCCTTATAATCAAGACCACCATCCTGCATGGACGGCCCAACCTTCGTCACTATACCCGACCGCATCTCTGGCCTCGATGGATGCTATCTCTATGTCCCGCCCTAAGCCTCAATCACTGCCAAGAAAAGGCGAGCACCAAACTTCCTAAACACCCCGAGCCCAATCTTCACAGAAGTTGTGATTCAAACCGACCCATAGCCTCAAGACCGCCACTCCCAGAAGCTACTAGCCAATACTTCCTCGATTCCGCTGAATGCATCGCCCACCACATTCCGCTTTGGTCGGATGGTAACACAAAGCGGTGTTTCATGATCCTCTGGGTACTCCATCCACCTTACTGTCTCATATCAGGTCTCGTTGCAAGATGTATTTCGTACTTTTATAATACAAATACTCGAACCGCCACTGCTTTAGATAGTGGCACCATATCTTCAAGGCCAAGACAATGGCCACCAACCCATCACGCGTGTTACGCCTCGCTTCTCATGGCTCTTTAACTACCGAACCATAAGCCACAAACCCCTCCCGACCATTAGAACACATCCCCACCCATCTCGAGGCATCACAAAGAGACCGGTACTCGTCCCGCCCGACTATTAGAACAGAGTCAAGTAAGACTCCTTTAGTTCCCGAATGCTCTCGCACAGTTATTCCACTCAACCGACTCCCACCGGTCAACTCATAAAAAGTGCCTAGTCATGAGAAGTCCTAAATAAATTCCTTATAGTACCTTGCTAATCCTAAGAAACTGCGTATCTCGAAGACTGACCTTGGCCTCTCCCAACTCATCACTGCCTCTACCTTCTCTGCGTCAACTGATACGTCTGAAGTCAATATCACGTGCCCCAAGAATCTCACCTTAGTAAGCCAAAATTCGCACTTACTGAACTTGACATATAATTGATGTTCTCGCAAGGCCTGGAGAACAATCCTTAAATGATCCTCATGCTCCTCCTCAGATTTGGAGTATATAAGGATGTCGTCGACAAAGACTACTACAAACTGATCTAAATAGGGTTGGAACACCCTATGCCTGAGATCCATAAAAGCCGTTGGTGCATTCGTCAATCCAAAAGGCATCATTATGAACTCAAAATGCCTATACGGCGTCCGAAACGCTATCTTAGGGATTTCAGCCTCCCTAACCCTCAACTAATGGTAATCGGTGCAGAGATCTATCTTAGAATACACCCGCGCCCCACTCAGTTGATCAAATAAATTATCAATCCTCAGAAAAGGGTACCTATTCTTGATGGTAACCCCGTTCAACCAGCGGTAATCGATGCAAAGCCAAAGGGTCTTGTCCTTCTTCTTGGCAAACGAAACCAGAGCGCCCCAAGGTGAAGTGCTCGGTCTAATAAATCATTTTTCCAATAAGTATTGTAATTGGACCTTAAGTTCCTGCAACTCTACAAGTGCCATTCTATGCGGAGTCATAGAAATAGGCGTTGTACTAAGGTGTAACTCAATCATGAAGTCTACATCCCTATACGGAGGTAATCCCAGTAGTTTGTCCGAAAAAACATCCTCATACAAACTGATCACGGGAACCCATAAACACACGAACATTGGGAGTTCGGCCTCAATTGCGTGAAGAATTGGATTGGGGAGGTCAAAAAGCATTGAACACATGTGAAAACTCCCTTTTTGGACCTTATTTGGGCCTTGAAGGCAAAAAAACGTGGTTAAACTTGGGAAAATCCCTGATGTAGAGCCGCCAAATTGATTTTAGAAAGATTTTCCGCAGGATCTTCTAGAGGATTTGCTTTAGGATTCTGTTGTATTTCTTTTAGAAAGATTTGCTGGGAGATTTACTCCAAGATTTTATTCTATCCCTTTTAGGAAGATTTACTTTATTTATTTTAGAAAGTTTGCTTTTAGGAGTTGCTTTATGTAATTTAGAAAGTTGCTTTTCCTAGTTAAAGCTTTATTTATTTTAGAAAGTTTGCTTTTAGGAGTTGCTTTATGTAATTTAGAAAGTTTCTTTCCTAGTTAAAGTAGAAGTTGCTTTATTTGCTTTAGAAAGTAAGGGGCCTATAAATACCCCTTTAGTTGCATTTTTTTTCATTCATTCAATTTTTAATAAAGTTTCAAATTTCTGTTTTAAGAGTTCTCTTTTATCTTGGTGGTTCCTTAGGCGAGGGTTCGTGGCTTCTTATACCTAGGTGGATTCCTTGGTGGCAAAGTCTTTGTCCAAGTTATCAATCAACCAGTCTATATTTGATTGTAGTGCCTTCACTCCATCATCTATCTTATGTGGATCTTTTCAAAAACCCAGTAAGTAACTACTCTTGTGCAGATTCTACTCCTCTATCATCTTTTCTTTAAACTTTCCATAACCAAATTTTCAACCTCAACCCAAAACTTTCCAAATCTTATTCCATACTACTAAAACCTTCCTAAATACTTTTTTTTTTCCTTATATACCATAAATACCACCGAGTCACAACTAGAAAATTTTAAGGGAGTGGGTCCATAACCTATTTTGGTAGAGATAACTACCCCAAACCCATATTTTGACTTATCTAAACTTTAGGATCTGATGCAAGGTTGGGACCGTGATGGATGATCTAGGGGGTTTAGATAAGTTGGAATAAAGGTTTAGAATAAAGGGTTTTAAATTTAGAAAGGTTCGGGTTTGATTTGATGCAAAACAACCTTGTTTTGAGCTAGCTTATAGTGTTCAAGCTTTTCTAAGGTAGGCAAGGGCAAATGTACGAATTTAGGGCTTCTCAAAGGTTAAGGATGATGGTATCTATGGTTTTTAGAATGACACAAAGTATATGGAAAGGGTGTAGAAGTACATAACAAGATTTGGAAAGTTTTGGAGTTATGGTTAGAGGGTGGATATGGAAAGTTAAAGAGAAGATAATGAGAGATGAGTAGAGGTTATATAGAAGGATAGATACCTGCTTCGTTAGTCAAAGAGTCACCAAGAGATAAGAAGCCATGAAGACTGCGCCACTCTGAGAATCCACACAGAATAGAAAACAAGAAGATACACTTCACCACCTAAGGAATCCACCTAGGGATAAGAAGCAACAAACTTGCCACTCAAGGGAATCCACCCAAGAGATAAGAGAACAAGAGAGAACTCTTAAAAAGAGAAATCTAAAAAATATTATTAAGCTTGAACTAATTATCAAAAGACTACATTATGGGGGGTAAATATAGCCCCATACTTTCAAAATCCAATAAAGAAACTCCTACTTTGACTTGGAAAACATAAAATTTCTAATTTAAATAAAGCAACTCCTAAAAAAGAAATATAAACTCCTACTTTGACTAGGAAAACAAACTTTTTAAATTAAATAAAGCAACTACTACTTTGACTTGGAAAACAAATCTTTCTAAAATAAAACAATTCCAAATCAAAATAGTAACAAGACTCAAATACTTGGATTTAGAAACATATTTGGTGTCTCCAAGGTTTCATAACCTCCCAAATTCGAATTTTCCATAATGAGGATTGATTCCCAATGTTTGTTGTAGAAGCTCTTGCATCAGAATCATCCATCACGATCCCAACCTTGCATCACAAACCACCCAAGGTAGACTTAAATCATGTCTCACCTCGTCCTCTAAGGTAAGGCCTATCAGCCAACCCGTCAATTGCCCATTCCACCTAGAATCGTACACGACCTGAGGTAAAGCATCATGCTTATCCCCCTGAAACATAACACGAATATCATCCTGTGTGTAGGCAGTAACTCTCCTATAATCATAATCGACGACGACACGATGGGCCATCAGCCAATCCATCTCGAGGATGACATCAAACTCTACCGTCCTGCCCAGAGTCCAGCGTGGCGAATCCACCAGATCTCCACGCCATAACCACAACATATCAGATCAACCCTCACTCTAGTTCCTAGGGGAGAACTCACATCTGATGGCTTTTCCAAGGTTTCAGCACCGGCCAATCCACTACGAAGGATGCATGATAAAAAGATGAGATGCAGAATCAAACATGCTCTTCTCCACCACAGATGAGAAAGTGAAAAGTACCTAATCCACTAACTATCTACAATCTTGTATATTGTTGTAATGATGTCATTCCTTTAGTGCAAGTCTATTGACACTTGACCTCCAGGCAGGCCGACCAGCCATAGCCTCTCACGGCTTGTGCGTGAAGTGGTAGGTGCTTGTGCATAACCCTAAGACTAATACCGATTCCCCTAGCCCATACCGGGATAAGGAGAACCTAATTATGTCAGTGCACGTCCCACTGATGACTTGGACTACGGTGCCCCATAACCCTGGGATCCCTGCCTTTGAGGGTAATTCCGTTCCATGTGTGATGTAGGAGCTTCTATAAACACACCAAACATTGGAGTTCAATACAATTATTAAGAATTGGATTGGGGAGGTTAAAAGCATTGAACACATGCCCAGAAAACTCCTTTTTGGATCTCATTTGGGCCTTGAGAGAAGGCAGCGTCTGAGTGGCTTTTAGGCAAATCCATGGCGTGAGACCACTATCATTAGTTTGAAAAGTTTGTCTGAGGATCTTCTAGAGGATTTGCTTTAATGTATGTTATATTCTTTAGAAATATTTTATGGGAGGTACTCAATTTTGTCTAGCCACTTTTAGGAAGATTTGCTCTATTTATTTTAAAGTTTGCTTTTAGGGTTGCTTTATGTCATTGAAATTTCTTTCTAGTTAAAGTAGAAGTTGCTTTATTTGATTTAGAAAGTAAAGGGGCTAAAAATACCCCTTTAGTTGTGCTTTTTTTATTCATTCAATTTTTAATAAAGTTTCAAATTTCTCTTTTAAGAGTTCTCTCTTATCTCTTAGGTGGATTCCCTTAGGGAAGCCTTCTTATACAGATGGATTGCCGCCGGTGGCGAAGTCTTTGTCAGGCTTATCGATAGAAAAACTGTGATAGTTGATTATGGTGTCTTCACTCCATCATCTATCTTGTGTGGATCTTTTGTTAACCCGGATCATCCATCCGCGGTTGACCTTACAAGTCAATGTCTTGGTGCGATGGTAGTAAAACATGTCATCATTCTAGTTGGCTAGGACCCACGACTTATTAGCCCGTAATAAGCCCCATGACCTTGTCCTGAAACCCTCACAAATAAAGTCCTTACTGGCACTCCCATTAGAAATGTGAGGTTGTCTTTCTCCTTTTAGCTTTAACAACATTCGCATCCCAAATGTTTCGTGCATTGTCCACCTCCTCTCGACCATTTGCATAACAAATCTAACCGTAGTCCATGTGTCTTGCATGAGAAGTCCCCTGATTTACCTCGGAGGAAAATTTCGAGACTATCCTGAATTTTCTCACCTTAGCGTATTTGTGGCCACATAGTCGTAAACTTAAGGCACATTCAACTGTGTGAACTTGTACGTGCTCGATTACTATCGCCAAGTCCCACATCCTGAATCCCAGGAACTCTCGCGCCTTTGCAGCATCGGTGACCTTGAGAGAAAAATAATTTTCATGAAAGCCAGCGGAACTCTTCCCCGTATCGCCGCCTCCCAAGTCCCTGGGGCTACAACCCCGATCCGCGCCATACTTGGGACTCACCCTCTAGCTGGAATGTTGCTAGTCTTATCCATGTGGCATCGGAGGTGACCTCCATAGCCTCCATAATTTTTCCGACTTAGCAGAACCAATGATCAGCTACCATCGAGTCCCCTCCTCCCCTAAAGGTTGGAGGATAGTGTTGTAGAACCTCGAAGGGTTGCGTATAAAAGCCGATTTACTGGCTATCACGAGTGCCTTAATAGCCAGCCACACCAATAGCTTCCATGACTTGTTGGTCAAGGCCGTGATTGATTATCACCTTACCCACCAGATCTCGGCGATCCCTCTTCCCTCCGCTGGCCATCTACATGAGTAAATAGTAATAGAGTCTTACATAACATCCAAGAATTGATCATGTTTCCCTATCTGACTAGCAGTGCCTAGGCCAACTACTAATAGACATCAAATCCTGAACTATTCCGTTCATTCATTTTCCGAACTCCTAAGGTTATGTTCTCCAACCCTTGTGTTCATCTTTCCCACTATGCCATTCTACCCATGTACGCCAAATTCGAACGTATGTGGCCACGCGATAAGTAACTGAAATATGAATGCCTGATGAAGATGCAATGGTCTAAACCCATCCTATCAACTCCTAGGTAATCGTTTACCTAGGCTTTGATACCAAGCTATGACGCCCCAATCAGGGTCAGTTGACGGCCCGAGTGACTTTAATGGAAAATGCCGGAGTGGATATCGTACATATATCAATACCCACCTTTGTCTAATCCCCATTAATTGGGATCCATTCATCGAGTCCTAGGTAATCACATACTTATGCCCAGACACCAAGCTGTGAAGCTAGTGTTAGGATGCAATGGATATCATGTGTCTGTTACCGCATTTATCAATCTATTTTTCATGATCCATTTGTTCACATTGATAAACATTTATATTATTTTAAAACACATTTCTATGAGTTTAACTACAACCTCATACGAAAGTATATTACAAAAACTGTTTGTCCAATACTTTTACAAAAATGTTACAAAGCCACAATTCTGCTTTCTTCACAATTGCAGCTCCTAATGAGAGTTGCCCATTGTTGTATACCTTGCACCTGAAATGTTTTCCTATAAAGGGTGAGCCATGCCCAGTAGAGAACTCTATAGAGGAAATTTCTTACTAAATGCATGTCAGCGGTCCCGGTCAAGCAGATTGGCGGAGTCGAGCTGGGTTCGAGTGCGAAACCATATATTGGGACTCTTTATTTTTTTTATTTTTTTTTTTGAGCTTGACTTATACACATTGGGTATACAAATAAATTTTGTAATAACCAAAAGTCATTCACATATCTGAAAGGCCTGCCAGATTGGTATCCATTAAAATCTCTACACATATGCTAAGTCCCGATTACTTATACAATTACTTATACATGTACATATCTAATACGAACAAACGAGGTGCGAGGCTTGATCTTTAGTGAGCACCTATCTACGAATGGCAGAGTAATTTGGTGTGGAATGTCTATCCTCTTTATCTGCTCTTCGATTACCTACCGCGGATTGAACACGTGCTAAGCTTTATGCTTAGTGGGAACATATAGGCGATGGCGACCCGATAACAAAAATCGCGTCCTTTATCTTTTACATTTACTTTTACTTATGCATATAAAAGCCTATTCTTATGTGACTTCTAACTCATCTCTGTATTATACATGTAGATTTTATTCTTTTGATTCATATCATTATCTTGTTCGTATTACTTCCTGTGTCATGTCTTTAAGTTGTAACTCATATCTACTACATGTATGATAGATCCAAAAATCATATTCAAAAGTAACTTATCACGTATCTGATGGCAATTGAGAACAAATCAAGTTATATTAAATTCACTCTGAAGTCAAATCAAACTAATACCAATACATGTCGACTCTTATCATTATCACGGTAGAAGCCATTAATCGACTCCTTTAGCGATTACATTTAAGTGATGGGATGCGGGTTAAATCCCTTTTTAGTTTTTCGTTTTATTAATTTTTCATTTTCAAAAGTGTCGACGAATCCTATGACCGTCTGTGGATCAAAAATTTGGGCAGGTTTACTCAGGCGTTTTCAATCAAAACATTTATTTCGTCTTATTAAATTTTCTTTTTCAAAGTGTCGCGACCTGAATCCCAGAGCTTGACCCAGATTGGCGAATCAAAGGCTGGGCAGGTTTACTCAGACATTTTCAATTATCTTTTTCAAAACATGTTGTTTATGTTATTCCATTTTAGACCTTTTTTATTAAGCAAAAGTATTTCTTTTCGGGTAATCCCATAAACACTTACAATTTCAAAAGACATATAACATTCACATTTAACAAAATGCATTTACAAAATAATGCCTTTTTACTATGTCTGTGTAACGTAAAAGATACTTAAACAAATACAATTTTTAAATGTCATTTTTTTTTCACCTTTCCGTTTGTGATTTCACATATAGCTATAGAAGTCGACGTGGGACGATTAGGTTGGTGAATCTGTCTTGTTTGTCATTGATATGATGTGGTTTCACATTCAATTATTACCATCTCACATATGGCTATAGAAATCGACATTCACGACAGATTCACTTAGGGAATCCTGCCCTGTCTGTCATTCAGTAGCAATGTGATTTCGCATTCAATTATTACCGTCTCACATATGGCTATAGAAATCGACATTCGGCGATTCGCGGGAATCCACGCCTGTTTGTCGTCGGTAGCAATGTGATTTAAGCATTCAATTATTCACCAGATCTCACATATGGCTATAGAAATTGAGCGATTACGCGACGAGATTCACTTGAGGAGAATCACGCCTGCCTTATGTAATTCGGTAGCAATGTGATTTCGCATTATCAATGTCTGTCTCACATATGGCTATAGAAATCGACATTCACGACAGATTCACTTGGGGAATCCTACCCTGTCTGTCATTCAGTAGCAATGTGATTTCGCATTCAATTATTACCGTCTCACATATGGCTATAGAAATCGACATTCACGACAGATTCACTTGGGGAATCTGCCTGTGTCATTCATCGGCCAATGTGATTTTAACGTGGAGCAAATACGGTTGCCTTCATGGCAATTCGAGTTGGTGAATCAGATCATGTCGGTCGTTAATACATTTCAAATCAATTTACTTTTATGCGATAATTTAGCTTATCGTTCAAATACATGCACACATGCATGCGTGTAATGATTTATTTGAATAACAATCATTCAAATCCAATATATATATATACTTATATATATATATTTTACAATTAGCATTCATAACTTAGATCCGCAATGTATTTAATATTCATATCATTTATATATGTGAACATTTCAAATAACAAATCATTGAAATCAATATATATATGCTTATATATATATATATTTCACAATTAGCATTCATAACGATCCTTAATCACATTTTAATTCCAATATCACTTTCATTATTATCTTTTCAAAAGATATACTCAATCTATGTACACATTTCATATACTCATTCACGTGTATAGGTTTATATACTCGTTCACGTATACTCATTTATGTATACTCATTCATGTATTCACTCACGTATACTCATTCCTATACTCATTCATGTGTACTCATTCATATGCCCATTTACGTATACTCGTTCATTTACTCATTCATATATTCACTCACGTATACTCATTCCTATACTCATTCATGTGTACTCATTCATATGCTCATTTACGTATACTCATTCATATACTAATTTACATATTGATCATTATTGCTCATTTCATATACTCATTCTGCATTTTCGTTTCATTTGTATCATTTACGGTTATATGTGATAATAATCATATATCTTAACCACATTATGTGTTCATGACATATTGCCTCGCATGTTCACAATCATATTTCAATTCGTTTTCATTTTCATTTCCATAATCATTTCATGTTTCATGAACACATCTTTACATTTTCATTTTCTACATTTTCCTTGTTTCATGCCTATTATATGGCACTTCATATTCTTGTGAAGTATGATGTATAGTGAAATCACCCTCCCATTTATATATTCTTATTCCTCTATGAATCTACTTTACTTAGGAAGTGGAATCAATCAATCGAGATAATCCCGAACTAAAGTTATGGCATTTTCATGCCAAACCCAGTCGGATTCACCAGGATTACACTAGAAACGATTAGTATTACTAATTTTTCCGGGATCCTAACTTCATGTTTGACTCTAGGTCATTATATTCTCTTAAATATAAGGTTCTAAGGGTTCTATTCCAACTAGAATCACGATTCAAAAACACTTAGAAACTCAAGTTACGTGAACAGCCGGGCCTCTATGTTCAAAGCTGGAACCAGAATTTGACTTGCACATGGCCCCACTTTGAGTGAATTTTTAGGCCACTTAGGATCAGAATTTGGCGATACCTATTCTTTAAGTTTGGTTCTCCTTGAAGTCTATTTTACGTAGCCACTTGAATCACTCAAATCGGATAAGAAATGAGCAAGTTATGGCCAAATCTGCTGAAACTGGTCGAGCGGGAACGAGGCCGGCGGGTGTGCGGTACCCCTAAAGTGGCTCTTAGGTACACTTTGGATTCTAGAAGGGTGTACCGGTACACATTCAAGATTAATACCCGGTACCCCTGCCTCCTGACAAAATGTCAAGTGTGTGTTTTTCTCCTTTTCATATCTTTGATACCCAAATCAACTCTATACTTTATAACCACTTCAAGACCACTTCGAATTCATCTTATGATCCCTTTTCTACTCAATTTATCATTCAATCCATATCCTTCAACAAAACCTTTCATGATTTTCTCTCAAAACCACTCTAATATGGGTCTTAACCCATACACAAGCTAAACCCAAGGATTTGTTAGGGTTTATTCTAATCCCTAACTCAATTGCTTGTCATTACAACACGGATCAACCTCGAAAGGAGGATTCCTACTTTCTTGTGGATTTAGAGTTTTACCAACCTTAATTTCAATATATATTTGGTTAGGATGAAATCTTTAACAAACCCCTAGGTTTGGAACTCATAATCTTTCTAGGATTCCATACCAAAATCCATATAATTCTCCAATAGAATACATATCCAAGGTTGGTTCCTTACCTTTTTGCTTGATCTTGACCTCACTCTGCTGCTTCTTACTCTTTTCTTCTCTTCTCTTCTTCTCTTTTCCTCTCCTCTCTACTCTCTCACAGTTTGGTCTCTCAAAAAATAGAAACCATTTATATAAATCCCATGTTTTGCTAAGGCCATGTTTGGCCAAGTAAAAATCCATTTTTACTTTAAGTTTTCATAATTGCATTTAGGTCCTTAGACTTCTTTCTTTTTGCGAAGCGACTTATGACATATTCTAATTTTGCCTCCCATCTTTTCTCAATCCATAATTGTATAATCTTGGCTGATTTGTGCCTCTCATATCCTCAAGTGATAAGTACATATTTACCCATGGCTCTATTATTTAATTAGATTCTCGTTTTGTTTCCGAGAAATTTCCTATTTGGATTTTTATTATACACAATAGAAATTCAAGCGCTGGAGTATATTTCCCCAAGTCTCTACAGTGCATGTATATGCGTGAGATGACTGCTCGTGCGAAGAAACGGAGTCATCACGGACTCATCGCACATTTTAGCCAGTATTGGCCCGATAATCTTCTTGGTGTTCATCGATGATCACTTTGAAAAAAAATCAAGTTTTTAGAAATCAAAACTTATTGGATGTTTCACCTCCAAGGATCATTTTATTAAAAAAAACATGTCTTTTGTGGGTAGGCGAATTTTCGGGGTCTCACCGTAGGCTTCGTATGCCTTCCTACACTTTCACATCCTTTCACCATTGGACACATATGTACAACCAAAAAATATCTCGGAGTCTTTCGCTCGGGGGTATCTATCCAAATGCTTGCTACTACACGACCTGGTTTCTTACTGCGAGGCAGTGGAACTCCGTTGAACAATTCGCGTCTCCGTACTCGCAATCCACCAAGATGGTGTGTGATGGCACCATGCACTTACACCCATAATTGCGATGCCTCAGTGCATATACAATGCATTATGCCATTGCATGTCAATTCCTTATCACATTTGTAATCACGAGCCCGTATAGACGATTATATCGAAAGCATATGATTTCCAAAATTTCATCTCAATGTCAATATATCGGAGTTCATATATCAACATTCAATAAAAAATTATCACCAAGTCAATAAAAAGCAAGTAAAGACAACTTGCTTCTCACGACCAATTGTAGCATAAGAGATGCCCATAAAGCAGTCCACACATACAACCATCACAGGCCACACAAACATGCCATACTCAGGCCACACATCAGCCTGGACCATGGGGATCAGTCTGAACTGGGTCAAAATATCAGTCCCAAAATCGATGCAAAGAAATCGGAGTCAAAAATCTAGACACATGAGCAATAAGCCCGATTGTGTGGAGTCAGGGAAATGGACAATAACTTAGGTTATAGAGGTCCGATTTTGGTGATTCAAAAGCCTACATCAAGTTCACTGATGCAACTACAATTTACATGAAGGACCTAGTCTGAATTCCCTCGATTTCCCACTTGAAAATCTTGCCAGTGTGCAGGATCAAAATATGGCAGCATTTCCATATTTTAAAAATTGACCAACGACTGTGACGACAAACCACCGACCCTTAGGGTGGAAAATAAACCAAAGTAGGAAGAATCATACCTCTTTGGGCTTCACTAAAACCTCCTGCCTTACGGTACCCACGTGCTTGCGTCGTAGATAACTTGGCACAATTGGCAAATTTGATCGTTGAAGTGCCATAGGTCAAAGGAAAACCCTGTTGCTTTCCTTATCCCTCTGCTTTCCACTTTTTTCTTTTCTTTTCTCTTTTTTTCTTTTCTCTCCATAGAACCAATTTTCCTTCCATAAAACTGATTTTCCTTCCTTTTCTTTCTTTTCCTCTCTTTTCCTTCCCGCTGCTTTTCTGCCCGGAAACACTGTTCCGCCGCCGCCGTACGATTCGCGTTGTGTGGGTGATATGGCTACCGTATGTCACCATGTTCTTTTATCCATGATAAATTATGTCATGCGCGGCGCCCCCGTGTCCCTTCCATGTGCCACATGGATACATACGATAAGCCATGTGGCGTTCCACATGGCTCTCATGCCATTGACATGATATCTGTAATGTCAGCGCCATGTGTCACCATGTCCTTGGTAGTTCTTTCACGAAATCGTGAAATTTCGACCATCTTGATTCGCGAAATTGAATAGGTAACAATTTCACCGAGGCAGATGTGGTGAGGTCAGTTTATCATCAAGATCTAAAATTCTAGGTTTTCAACTTTTTGTATTGGCGGCCGAGTTCAGTGTTTAGCCACTTTTTGGAAAAGTTTCAAATTTACGGGTTTTACAAGTTTGTTTAATGTAGGGCTGAAAAGCGCACGTGGTTCGCTATGAGGATATTCAACATCAAATAGACCTCATACTGATTAGTTTTCGACAAACCAGCTATAGAATGAGTCTGATGGTATGAAGGCTTAAAGACGAGTTGATGATTTGCTTGATAAGGGCTTATTCAAGAGAGTAAAAAGTCCTTGTGCTATTCTTGCCCGCAATGGATAGAGGATGTGTATTGATAGTGGCGTCATTAAGATTACTATTGAATATCGTTTCCCATTCCAAGACTTCATATTGCTTTGGGATCAACATATGATGCTTGATCTTTTTGAAAATTGATTTAAAAGTGGATACCATCAAATTCGTATGAGGAAGGAGATGAGTGGAAAGTGACCTTTAAAACTGAGATCGGATTTATGAGTGAATAGATTTATGCCATTTGGGTTTATCCAATACTAGCATGATTTGCTGAGGTTTATGAATCATATTCTTAAGCCTTGCATTTGGGAATTATGTTGTGGTATATTTGTTGACAACAAATTTATATAATAAGAGTTTGGAGGAGCACTTGGAGCATTTGTGATCGTTCTCTTCTAAGGGAGCAACGATTCTTTACAACTTGAAGGCTTTACTTGATTTTTTATGCCTCTATAAATATATTTCTTGGTTATGTGGTTACTAAAGACATAATTGAGATGGACATAAATAACATAGAAGCCCGATCATTAGTTGGTCGATTCTTTGAATCAATGGCATTCATGATGTGAGAAGTTTTCGTGGCACAGATCTGCTATAAGAGAGATTCGTCGTGAGTTTAGTTCTATAATGGCTCCTATGAAACGATGCTTGAAGAGCAGACTCAGAGTGGAGTAGTGTTGCCCATTTCGAGTTGATTAAGAAAAAGTGGTAGAAACCCCTTGTTTAGCTTTACGATTTAACAAGTATTTGAAGTTGAGTGTGATGTAGCTCATGTTGGGATTGGTGTTGTGCCAGCCGAAAGAAGACCCATTGCTTTCTTTAGTGCAAAGTTAAATGAAGCGAAAAGGAAGTACTCCACCTATGACAAGGAGTTATATGCTATCTATAGAGCTTTATCTCAATGGAGCCAATACTTGCTTTATAAACCATACGTATTATTTTAGACCATGAAGCATTGGAAGTTTATCAATCATCGACACAAATTGAGCAGAAGACATCACGACATGGTAGAAATCTTCACGAGCATACAATTTCCTGGGGTCGCCTGAAAATTTGGTGTTCATAATGTTGTTGCGGATGCCTTGAGCAGGAAACATGCTTTGTTGACTTCTATGCAAGTTAAAGTTGTTGGTTTTTGAGATGGTGAAGGTATATGAGAAGGATGCGTTTAGTGAGATTTGGAAGATGTGTGGCGAGAAACCTTTCAAAATTTTATGAGAGATGGATTTCTCTATTGGTATGTGATGAATTATTTATGACATTTCATTTCATATCAACGTCCTTTCTTATGTTTTAGTTATATTTTATATATTAATAAGATGTCTTTATTCACTTGTCTTATTTTTTTAGATCTTGTGTGCATTGCTGGGGTGAATATGGTGATTTTCGAAGCTTTATGGAAATACAAGAAGAAATTGAAAACCTAAACCAATGTATAGCATTTTGACATCGCTGACCGTTCTAGGTGACATCGCCAGCGTCATCGTCTGGTCGATAGAAGAAAAAGAGTGAAGGCGACCCGACATCGTGACGTTACGGCGTCGCGACTTTCCCTCGGAATTCACCTTTAGAGTATAAAAGCATGGAGACCTAATTTTTGGGAGGATCGAAGGGTCGTGCGGACGAGGAGCGAAACGAAACGCAGTGACGAAGTCGAAAATACTGTATTTTTGTATTCCTCTTCTCAAAACTATTAATGGTTTATAGAGCTATGTTTATATTAAATTAGTATATTTAAGGGTAATTCTAGGGTTTTGTTGAACCCTGCTTCAGTTATATGGATTAAGGTTTAAATATAATATTATTCAGTTTATTCATGATTTATATCGATTTGCTTTATATCTTTGGTTTATTTTCATGGTGATGTCGAAGCGACATTGCCCATGATCTTGTTGGAGTATCAGAGATCGAGAGATGGACTCAGTGATATGAAATAAAGCGACCCTTGGACCATCGGCGAATAGAGATATCCAGATTTGAGTGTATGATAAGGTTTGAGCATTCGGCGTTTGAGTATAAATTGACTGGAGATGCACCACGACCTATACTGGCGAATAAGGCGGTTATGCCTGAAGAAGGTATCGTAGGCACGATCTTAGTCATGAAAATTCATTAATAGGCGAATAGTAATTCCTCTAAGTAATATTTCATCAAATGTGGCGGGGAAGGCAAGCTAGTTTTCACAAAAGTGATCTCACAAGTTAATTAGTTAGTTTTAATTTGATACATTAGTTGGTAAGTCGAGATAATATTATAGGGCGATTCAGGTAGTCGCACTTCTTCGTGGATCCGATATAGTACTTAGAGTATACTATACTTGTCTGACGGCGTGCACTTATAGGCGCTTTACCTAGTTTATACAAATCACACATCATGCTTTCGACCTATCAAGTTTTTGAGCGCCATTTAACGGGGTGAAGTTTTCCGTGTTGATATTGTGATAAGCGCGATTAAATATTCTTAGAATTATTTTATTTTATTTTTTTAATTTTGGCTATATAAGTCTTGTAATCACGGTCTTTGTGTTGTGTGTGTGTGACTACGGTGAAAGGTTATTGTGAATGTAATACAGAGGGTCGAGTTGGTACCTCGGCTGATCCCCGAACCGGAAAGAACCTTAGGCCCCATTTGTGCGGAAGGCCCAAGAGAAACGCAACCAAAGAAATCTAGCAACCATGCAGAACAATGAAGGGCGTGATTAGGACTAAGAACAAAATGAGCCACAAGGGGGCCACAATGGGAATAATGGTAGGAATCATGCGCCCATGCCATTTATACAGCTAGATGATCCATTTATGTTGTTAGAAGAGTTAAGCCTTACCACTACGATTTGTTTAATCTGTATCCAGAGATACCGACCAGGCGAGCAACTTGAGCATAAAGCGGTGACCTTGAGATGCTTGAGACATTCTTTCCACGGTTGCAGTGAGAATCGAATATGCATCTAACCAACTTCATGAAGTATGTGACATGATCAAATCTGATAGGGTGGCCAA
This sequence comes from Tetrastigma voinierianum, assembly GCA_016808115.1. Lineage (NCBI taxonomy): Eukaryota > Viridiplantae > Streptophyta > Magnoliopsida > Vitales > Vitaceae > Tetrastigma > Tetrastigma voinierianum. Next base: position 296,490 of record JAEQBH010005970.1, read on the forward strand.
ACTCAGGCGAAATTGTTCGCTCACTAGGTGATAGAGGCTAAACATTGGTTGACAAGTCGACCAGTTCCATTAGTTCATGGAGCGACTTAGTAAAGTTCGACAAAAGTTCTTCCCACCTACAAAATTGCAGCTAGTGCAGTCGATACTTTTTGAACCATTGGAAGTTTAGAACTTGGTAGAAGCATGGAGAGATTTCATGAGCGTTGGGAGGCGTCCGCTGCAATTGACGGATGGATGCAAGTCCATACCTTCTATAACGATGCAGGATGCGGCCGGGCGGTGATAGATGCCTCGGCGAGTGGTGCATTAATGAAGAAAACTACCGAACCCGACATATGAAATCTGAAGGATGTTCGCTAACGATGTCGTGCTTTGGGATAGGATTACAGCGTTAAGTGTGAAGCCGAATAACGAGTTCGCCGTCTGGTTACTCATGTCATGACTCACTAGCGGAGTCTGTAAATTAGATTCGAACCGGCCATGGGAGTTATCTTAATTCTATAGAGAACGACACGGCGATGCGAATGTCGGTCGGAATGATAAATAGTAGAGCATGCCCGATATGTGTGAGGTTTAATGATACAACCAGGTAGATTAATAACCAGAGCAACAATTATCGGAGGCTGAAGTAAAGACCAGGAGTAGTAATATCGTCGATTTATATCCAGATTATGGATGGAACAATGCGAACAACGCCACTTCACCGAGTGAACAAGCATACAGAGAAAAAAATGGGTACGAGAACTGACCCTTGTCAAATCTTGCTTCTCATACCGCCTTTATGAATGAGACAAAGGCGAATATGCAAAACCGGGCCACCCAGTTGAACAATCAAGCAATACAGTTGAGAAACCTGGAGGCGCAAATGAGGCAAATGGCTAATATATATACTTCTTTTGAGAAACAGAGGTTCCCCACGAGCAATTAAAAGAGAAAAACAGGGGGTGATGGTAGAGACATGTTGAAATATACGTTAAAGTGGTGGAGAGCTAGCTACGAGGGGCCACCACCGATTAGTAAAGAGAAGGAAAGGAATGAGGTAGTAGAATAGTTCGACCGGAAGATCGAGGCCCGGGGGCACGCCGAAGGCCAATGAGAGACACGGATGGGAAGAAAGCGAGAAAGCAGGGCGACTACGAGTGAGCTGACACCAGTACCATATCCTTAGCGGTTAGAAGCGAGAATAAACTGGATAAAAATTTGCTAATTCATGGAAGTATTTAAGCGTGTATCGACATTCCATTACCGATCGTTCAGACGAATCTATTCACTTCAATTCATAGAAAGATATACTCGGAAAAAGTTATAAATTTGAAAGCGATGAATGCTCGAAAGTGCGATGCTATGCGCCGGGAGAAATTATCGCATGGCCCCGAAGGATCGGGCAACTTTGCAGTCACATGAATGGGGAACTGGTGATCTTTAAGAGAGCCACATGTGATTAAAGGCCAATATTAATCTTATGCCTTTATCCATTTTAGGCAGTAGGTTTAGGTGAAGCTGAACTACTCTGATCCTACTTCTGACTAGTGATGATCAACATGGAAACATCCTGGGGAGTGATGGGGATGTGCTAGTAAAAGGTAGATAAGTTTATCTTCCCAGTTGACTTCATAGTGTTAGACATTGAAGAAGATAAAGAGATACCCGTCATCTTGGCGAGACCGTTTCCTAACAATGCGGTATGATTGATGTGTGAAGGAGAAATTTGAAACTAAGAGTGCGGGATGATGAAGTCAGATTTAGCTTATTTAATCACGGTGAGGCATTGATGATATGCATTCTTCATGATAGGCGTAAAAATTTGTAGTGCTAGCAGTGGTTTTAGTACGACCCTTTGGTAGCCTTGCGTCTTGAGAATGCTAGGGAAGACCAGTGAAGAGGCCGAAAGAGTATGAAGTGGATGGACACTTTCCAGCGAGAATAGAGTCGTTAGGAGAACACCTAGACTTGGTGCCTCGGTCGGCTCAACCCACACCACGAGTTGGCGAAAGCCACTCCTAGTCGCGAGGGTATGCTGTACCTGGGGGAATCCTCAACCACCGAGTTATCATGTTTGTGGCGTAGCCCAAAACGGGGGTCGGTATGCCCAGATACCATGCTATGACACTTCCAAAATCAGGGTCGGGTCTTGACTTCGTCGACTTGCGGAATATTCGTGGTCGCTTTACGTATATTTTCTTACAAATAAACAAATTCGCGCCGTACTTTACAGTTTGATGTCGGTACTTTACGCAACATGCACCAAAATATATTAAAACTAGATTGTTCTAATATATTTTACAAAAATACTTCTCAAGCCATAACCAGGCCTTCTTGATACTCACGGCCTCGAAAGAGCGTCGTCTTCACCGTGTACACAAAAAGGAGTGAAAGTTCCAGCGAGTTGGTAAAGCCAGATAGATATATCTTCTAGGGTTACCCCACCTAAGAGATTACATGCATTACTAATAGCCACAGCAATACGCATTCAAGTACCTATACTGCGCACACTTATGAATAGTATGCCCCTCATGACTCAAATCTGAAGTCTCTCGTGACTCCACACACACATATGCGAAGTGTGAAAAATCGTCAAGGAAAAATTCTACCCACCCAACCTTTTCGAATCAAAAGCTTTTTTTTTTTTTTTGTATTATAATTACATTGGATACCCCGATGCCTACTTTGTTCACTTACCCGATCTTACATTGTGTTGTAAGCTATGGGCCCACCAGATTCAGTTCTCACCCATGAATCACGTACCTTATTCGACATTATGCTTTATTCAAAAACATTGGAAAGTCTCTGATAACCTGCTTTATTTCAAAAGCATTGGACAATCTCCAATAAATCGTTTTATTCAAAACATTGGACAGTCTCCGATAAACGTTTTATTCAAAAACATTGGATAATCTCCGATAAACTGTTTTATTCAAAAACAGTTGAAATGCACCCGTGAGACTCCATTCGATATAGTCAATACCAAGAAGCCCACCATGAGGCACAAAACCTGATATCCGATTAACCCACATGTCCTCATGACCATACCTTCAAGACTGCAACACAATGTCGATTTACCATGTCCTCCACGACATACATCAAACACAGCACAATGTCGATTTACCTTGAGTGAACCTGACCGATTAATGGAATACAACCATGCACTCACGCCCAGGCTCGATGTGATGTCAGGTGCATAAATACAGTAAATATCATTGCATGCCATTTCATGTAATCTACCGTATGCGCTACGTGACACATGCCCAACATATCTATTACACTATGTCAAGTGTCATGGATGAAATTATATTTAATACATATAATTATTTCCATTGTTATCACTCTTCCTATCATAATTCACCTTGACATGTTATTTCAAATTCTGAGTAATAACACACATTAGCCATTCAGAGCCGTAACTCAGGCGTGTGGCCTCGATAATATTGGACTTAGTGAGCTTAAAAGTCATCTATTTTGATCCATTTTTGTGATTTTAATCAAAAGAATGAATTAATATGCGGAAATATGAAACTCACACCAATTTGTTATTAATGGGGAATTTATAAGAAAGGAGATATTCACGATAGAGATCTGCGAGAAAGTGGCGGATCTGAAATGAGAATGGCGGTTGAATAAAATGGAAGAATGTTGCGGTTTAGACTCGCCACCCGGGAAGATAGGATGTCGCGACGCAAAGAAATCAAAGGCAAATGGGCGGTCGGCGCGAAACTCAAATTCAGAACGAAGCGTAGTTGATGAAGAAAAACATGAGGTCGCCAACATCCACTTCAATCCAGCGGCCGAATTAAACTCCCGGTCATAGTGAACAAGGTTGTCATTGACACGAATAGAAGTCGCGAACATAAGATGTACAGTGGCCGAACCGCGTGTCAGCGACATCGGTTAAGAATCGCGACATCCAACCTTTATTAGAAGTTGTCGCGACGCTCGGTCGAGAAGATAGCGACATCAACAACGCATCAAAGTTGTCGCGACATGCGGTCGGAGAATCGCGACATCGATAAAGCATGAATAGTTGTCGCGACGCATCGATTCGTGATCAGCGACATCATGAGCAAAGAATAAGTACGACAACACCTGGTTATTTGCGCGACATCGATGAAAGAATCCGCGACATCATTAAGCGATCGCCTTAGCGAGCGAGGAAGAATTCGGCGACCAGCGATCGAGATCGCGACATCGATGAACTAGCACGAATCGCGACATCGGCCCGGTTATCCAGCGACGCCGGTTAAAGGGTGAAGAATTCAGCGACAACGGTCGAAGGTTGAGACATCCATTGCCGCAGACGGAAGATCAGCGACATCATACGTGTCCCTTGACATCAAATACAAAGAGTTAAATTGGCGACAATAAGAAGCGGTCGCGCGACACGAAGCTAAGCGGTCGCGACATCATTAAGTGGTCGTGACATCAATTGTGAATAACTAAAGGTCATAGCGTCGGTCGGCCCCATCAGCGACATCGAACCGCAATGCTTTGATGATAGCGACATCATTTAGGCGTCGCGACCGCGGCTCAAGAGATAATGGCGACCGCGTCCGCGACCCGAAACCAACCTCTGCGGCGCGTAAATGAAAACCAGCCAATTAAGAATCGATATCGTGACATCATCAACCAATGGGCGATTGGCGAAGTCGAAAAGAGTGCGCCGAGTGGGGCCGACTTGAGAACCACTATAAATCTGTGTTTGCCTGCGAAGGAGCGTAGCTTTTTAGCGACTTGAAAGAGATGCAAGGTTCTTGAAGGCTCTGTATTTTAATTTTCTTTGTTTGTTTTATTTTGAATTAGTTTATTCTTTGGCTAAATTTGGATACGAGCGTTCATTTTATTTAAAATTTTAGTGAATGCGAAATTCTATTTTCCTTCAAATTCTTGTCTGGTTATTTGAATTTCGGACAAATTTTGGAGTCGAACTACAGTTGCCTATTTCACGGTTGCTTTCTTGTTCGATAAGCTATAGTATGGTGTAATCGGTGATTTAGAAACCCGACTTCCATTGAATTAGCTATTATCGAAATTATCTTTCTGAAATTTTATTCATTAAAAATTGAACTGAGTTTGTAAATCTGCTAGCGGTCTTGTGTATTTTACATTATTGATCCCGATATCGATTGTCTCATACCATTGGGATTGTCTCGAGCATGATTTCGGGAGGCCCTCACGAGGTGACACGAAGAAGGCATTCACGAGTGAGGAACAATTTGAAGGAGTATGTGCTGATATTGTTGATACAATTATTAACTCTGTGAAATTAAACTGATAAATCCTCTTCTCACTTGGAGACGAGAAGATGGGTTGAGCTTTTTATCAATTTAAGCTTGCGAGAGAGTTAAGCCTCGGTCGAATGAGTGATGAATTCAATCCCGTATTAGCAAAGATCTAATCAAGGAAAGAATGAGCTATTCTAACTTAGAGGAAGAGAAACCAGTATAGTGTAAACCCATGCAATGACTTAATCTTAGGAGCTAAGGTTTGCAGTCCATGTTGTGGGTATGAAGTATTGAGAAAGAAAAATACCCAGAACAAGGTAACCCAGATTAAAAGTAGTTATCTAGCACTGCATGCTTGAGGAAACAATGAAGATTAGATAATGAACGGTGGGGTTGGAGAGATCCGCCTGTATCATATTCCTTGGGTAGTTTTAAATACGTGGTTCATTAAGCAACATGTGATCTGTCTAGCGAGGAATTGATGTTTCACAATAGCTATATTTTCAATGCTTCCTTTAAAAGATAATTGTTCGATCCCCAAATTTGTAATTTTATTATTTGATGTCCCATTCATTTGTTATTAATTCAATTCTTTTAGTTTTCATTATTTTAAAGGCTTCTAAGCTGATTTCAATCGCCGTTTTAAAAGTCCAAAATAGTGTGAAATTTGGCCGTTCAAACCGAGGAATAGTTGATTGATAATTCTTGAGATCTCTTGTGGGATGTCTGGACTCAAATCCATTTTATTACTTGTTAGGCACACGTGCACTTGTAGGATCTTGGATCAAGCGAAAGAAATTTATCTAATCTTAAGGAAGCGGAATTTCAATGAGTATAATTGCAAGAAATATAACAAACAAGTTTCATGGCATAATTGCTGGGGATTAGACAATAGTCCTTTGGTAATGGTGTCGTAAATTTGTATATATCTTTTGGTCTACCAACACTTAGTCCAGAAAGTCCAGCTTTTATCAATACCACATAAAAAAATTCAACACACAATTCCCTTCTCAGGCCATATGCAGCCCCAAGCATTTCAGATACAAAACGGTTCGAAAGAGACCGAAAGCGAGCGGACCATTCTTCAAGCACATGCATGACCAGTCTAATGTTCAGCCCATGGTTTGGCTGAGCACTTTATCTTATTAAATTCTAGAGTCAACAAGCTTTCCTTAGAGTCTAAGAACGTGCAAATCGGAGTTCGGACGAGAAAGTTATGGTCGTCCAAAGTTGACGCGGCTGATTCGCAACGGTGTGCGGAAATTTGGGCACACCCCTGTTTGCCATTCTACTCAGGATTTTGCTGTCTTAGAACACATTGTTCAGTCTCAAAAAGTCCTGAAACCCCATGAAATCGGTCTTTCACCATCACACAACAACATCCAAACCACACACTCTTAAATTCGCCCTGAAATGGAGCGAAACCATTAGGCCATTACGAGGCCCCTAGGCGTAAAATAACCGGAGTAGGAGGAAACATACCTCTCGTAGCGCAGTTTCGGGTCCTTTGTTACATTGGGTTATATTCCTGCCTTAACGTTAGTTCAGAGTTTCCTCTCTCCTTTCCTTCTTTCCTTTTTCTTTTCTTTTTTTTTTTTTTTTTCTTCCTCCTTTTCTTTTCTTCCTTCCTTTTGGCTTTCCCTCTCTTTTCTTTCCTTATTTTCTCTCCTTCCTTTCCTTCCTTCTTGTTGCCCTCCACAAACTAAAGCCAGGCCAATTTGGACGTCGATTAGTGCCCAGTCTTATTTTGGCTTATTTATTATAGGTTTAGTGCTTTTGTGTACTAATCATTCCCTAATGCTTTCTAGGTGCACCTTCAAGGTCCTACTATTTTAATGATCGCATTTTGTGGCAAATTTTTCGGTTTTGCGAGCTAATTATGCCGAAATTGTTGGTCGATCAAACCTGAAGAATTCAACTCGGCTTCGACATTGCGGATCGAATCGGGAAGGAAAGAAGAAGCCCAATCATTAAGAAAAACACCCTTTGCGAAAGCTTCTCCTGCGGCTGCTTGTTCCAGCTCAGCCTTTGTTCCCTCTGTGCCGTTCACCTTTTCCACTGGCCCACACCATGTTTGCTTTTGCTTTTGGTTTCCATTTTACCCTGTAATAACCTTAGATTTTAGTTTTTGTAACTTCCTTGCGAGCATCTATATAAGTCTCGGTTGTACAAATCAGCGGACTTAATTTGGATATACACGGTAAGCGGGAGGCGATTTCCGCGACTTCCTTTTCCCTTTTCTCATTTCCTCTCCCTGGCCCCAAACACTCCTCTGGATGTGACTCGGAGGATGTTCGGGCCAGAACCTCTTCCTCCTTGAAGAGGGCGGGTTGGCTTTAGGGTGTGGAGGTAACTCCACGGTTCCACACATTTTTAAGCGCGTATTTATGGTTGTTTGTGTTCTGCTTCTCACTTAGGTTAAATCTCTTAAGCATGCTCTCTTTAATGTGTATTTAGCGAGCTTTTTGGGTTCGATGGATACTTTCACTAGATCCATTGGGCTCGGTTAGTTGTCTCACGCTAGTTATCGTGGGTAGGGTTTTAGAGATGTGTTTTCCCAGCTGTTAAGGACATTTATGCCCATTTAAATGCTATGTTTCAAAAGGGAAAATCATAGGGTTTAGTTTTTAAAGCTAAATGAAGATCCGGTTCGGGAAATGACTATATGTCATCCTCCCAACTCGAGGAAAAAATACACGGGGACATGTGGTTACCTTAAAACCCCCAACCGATTATTTAACACTTCAAGGGGTTCTATTTTACGATTTTTTCTTGTTTTCGTTTGATCGATGAACACCCCGAAACCCCACGTTTTACCCGACCTTAAAAATCGAAATTGAATTCACCATTTTTGGCACCTGCTTGTAAGTCATTTGTCACGAAAACCCATCCACATGTTCGACCTGAACCCTTTATCTTTGCGGTAGCGACTCTGGCGGTGGGAAGGCTTAGGATATAAATTTTGTTGATTGGGATCCGCCCCTCTTTGTTAGCGCAGATCCAGCGTCCGTATACTATAGCGAACCATGAGCCATTTCACCTCCACATGGCATGCGTGTGGCATGCCATCATGTATGACACATGTCGCTTCCAAACCATACCAAAATCACCTCATGCGAATGGACACATGGCTTTGCCGTATGCACGCTCTGTCTCTCCTTCCACTGGCTCTCGTCGTGTCACATGGCATATGTCCTCATGCCATGTGTCACTAACACCAATATCTCAGCGTGAAATTTCGACGGAGTTTTGAATTCAATGGAATTCTCTTTGGGGTGCTAGATTTGTGAGACAATTCCTAGCAGTGAAGTCGTTTCATCATCAGGATCCTAGAAAAAATCGACTTTTCCTCCAGAACTATTCTAGCAAATTACCATTTTTCCATTTTTTTGAAAAATTTAAATGTAAATTTTTCACAAGTTTTACAAAATCAACACATCTCGACAACGAGTGGAAGGCACGAGGTGCTTGAGATCACAGGCGATTAGTGCCCGAAAAGTGCTATTTTGAATCGTATTTAAGATAGGTTTTGAGTTCTTTTCTTGCTAATCATATAATTAAACTTGATTGACGTAATGCGAGGTCCACTTAGTACCCGCGATTCCGTTTCGAGTTGTTTTTGTGAGTTTTGCGGGTTTTTAAGGCCTCAAGCCAATAATTTCGAGTTTGATGTCGAGTTGGTGCTAAATGCGAAATTCACGGTGATTTCATCAACCCAAAAAATGAAGAAATGTCAAATTAGGTTGATGAAAAGGAGATGCGAGAAGCGAGCGAGAGGCAAAACGATTTTAGCACATGCATTGCGAAATTTCGCAGGATGCGAAAATTTCGCAACCATAGCGAGGCTAACAATCCCCCCAGCTAAATTTTAAGCTATGCACAAATTTTTAGCTAAGCTAACAAAATTTCGCTATCATAAGCGAAGGATTCTTGTACGCCGCGGCCCGAATTTATATGCCTTGCATTTTTCGCTATGATAGCGAAATTTCGCTATCATAGCGAAATTTTCTCTATGATAGCGAAATTCTCTCTATGATAGCGAAATTCACTGCATAGCGAAAATCATGCCCCTGTGTTTTTGATGTTTTTGATTCTAAACGACCTCGTTTTGATTAATTACCATTTTGTCCCTTATTGTAATTACATATTTTAGGCATTTTTGGTATTTCACACAAATGGGTTAGTTATATAAACCACCTTATGACTTTTGTAACCTAACTTTAGCTTTTATTTCAAGCTTTCCATGACTTTGGTTTTAGGTTACATTTTATCTCTTCTCTCTCTTCTTTCTCTCATTTTCTTGGTACATGAGAACACACCCCTTGAGGGATGACTCAAGGGATGCTTGAACAGCCTCAAAGCCTTGAAGAGGGAGGGTTACTAGCTTGGTTGGTGGTTTTGGCGGTGTCCTCATGTGCCCCAATGATGCGATGCGCATTTATGGTTCGAACTTTCCAAACTAGGGTTTAATGTATTTAATGTCTTTCTTTGAAGCCCGATACTTATCATGCTTTAGGGTTGGTCGTTCTTAATGGTAGATCTGCGACGTTCTTTAGATGTCATTTACGAGCCATTGAAATGAGGTTAAATGCTAGGTTTTCAAACTAAGTGGAACATTGAATGCCCAGTATTTGATTGGACTCAAATAGGAGTGTTTTAGGGGTTAGGTTTAATAGCTAAACAAAGATCCCAGGTTTGGCCTTATTTATATGTCATTTGCCCTAATGCGGAAATAACCAGGGACACCTTAATAACCCCATTTTATCAAATTCAGTGACCCCGAGCCTTGAGGTTACCATTTCACACTTCATTTTAAGCCATTTCGGTTACCCGGTGAACAACGAACTCCTGTTTTAACGAATCAAAAATCCAAATAAAAAAAGTCTCACCATTTACCCCGGCATGATGCGAAATCGTCGTGGGATGAAAACCCGTCCGTGTTCGACCTAGACACGCTATCTTTCTGCGATGGCTTGACTACGGCGTGGGAGAATATGGGAAACAAAATTTTATTGATTCGGGATCACCTTTACGTAACCTGCGAATCAAATGGGGCCAAACTACGGATGATGAGTTGATATGTACTTGTAATCCACATTCTGAAGTGTTGGTGATAACACAATCTTACGAATTTCGTTTGTAAAAATTATAAGTTTCATTACTTAGCGATTCTTGCCTTGTTTTATTTCTGATCGAGTTTTGTTTTAGCTAATACTTGACCTTTTGGCGAGCCTCGTTTGTGTTCTTTGCTTTTTCTCATTTTTGTCTTCTGAAGGTGTTTATGCGACCTTTGGGATAGAGGGATATCGGGTAGATTACCCAAAGAGTGAGTGCAGTTGAAGCGGTGTGAAATCGATTATTGCGGTGAAATGGATCTGCACGAGGCGGCGAGTCAACAAGCGGCCCCTATGGATCGGCGGCATGCAGTCGATGAGGGACCCGCATTACACCTCGGTGAGTGCACCTTCTGGCGTCATACCACCTGAGTGACGTGCGGTGGTAAGACCATTGGTGCTTACCGCTTCCCACATTCCGTATTGGAATGGAGAATGAAATCCTTATGCTCATATCGGGAATTCGAAGGGCATGCCGCGACTTTAGGAAGGAGTACCCGTGGATTTGCTGAAAGTGAAAGCATTCCCATTGACACTTTGAAAGATAAGGCCGAATTTGGCACCGATTCGTGAGGCGAGCAATTAGAAATTGGGCGAACGGGCTGAATTTTTGAAGAAATTCTTGGCCTGACTAAGACCAACAGTTTGAAGAGACATATCTACACCTACTCCGCCTATGACAACGAGAAGTTTTATCAGTGTTAGGAGAGATTCATGGAGACCATCAATGCATGCCCACACCATGGTTTTGATACATGGATGCTAGTGAATCATTTTTATGATGGAATGTCTCCACCCATGAAGCAGTTGCTGGAAACCATGTGTGGAGGTGACTTTTTGAGCAAACACCCAGATGAGGCCATGGACTTTTTGAACTATGTAGTCGAAACCTCTAAGGCATGGGATGAAGCCAGAATCGAGGAAGCGAAAATGAAGCCTTGACCCACCGAGAGGGAGGCATTTATGCACTTTCGAAGACAACGGAGATGAAAGCAAAAGCGGCCACTTTGACTCGAAGGTTGGAGAAATTTAGAAATGAGAAGTCGACCCTTGAAATGCAAGCGATAAATGAGTTACACGCATCTCGACCACCTTGTTTTTAATTGTCGGACAAATAGTCATCACAGAACCTTTGTCAAGAGCATGCCAATGTCGTGGAGCCAATACAAGCCACAACCGATGCCCAATATAGCAATACATATAATCCCGATTAGAGGAACCACCCAATCTCTCTTGGAAACCTAACCCCCTGCATATGTGCCTCACTTGGTGCCAAACCAGCGGTTTAGGTTCCTCGCCCTCGACCTGACCGTCTTCCCTGTTGAGCAGGCTATTTTAAATTTGAAGGCAGGTGGTAGGCAATTTCGGTGGAAGAGCAAATGGGGATCAACGTACAATTGACACAAAGAATTGATCATTGTAGAAAGTACCTTTGAAACAGAGAGAATAGATGGGCTGAAAGCGACCTTTAATCGAGAGAGATTGATAATCTGTAGTATTGATCTGAGATTAACAATCTGTACGGAGAGTACGGAAGAGAGGAAGATTTCCTTCCAAAACCTTTGCCCAAATCGAGGGAGTTCATGAAATAGGTTAACCCGTGACCGAGGATGGATGAAGTGAAAGCTATCATCACTTTGAGGAGTGGAAAAGAAATTGAGCAACCAATGCCCATATTTTGCTTTCGAAAGCGAAAGAAAAGGAGAAATTTGAGCGAAAGGGTAGTAATCAGTGAAGGCTCAGTGAAGAAAAACATGCCCCCCTCTCCAGTTTCCCGAAAACCTTAGAAGCGAAAAATCCCGAGCCAGAGTTGAAATTTGGGAGGTGCTAAAAGCGATAAAGGTAAATATTCATTGCTTTACATGATTAAGCGAGAGTCCCCGACTTATGCAAGTTCTTAAAGGACTTGTGCACATTCGAGAAAGGTTAGGCATTGAAAAGAAAGCATTCCCTAACCGAGCAAGTCAATTCTCATCATTGAGCAAGACCCGAGTAGAAATGCAAGGATCCGGGATCCCCACGATTTAAGTCTGGCAACTGGAGAGGACTTAGCCAAATAGCTGCTTGTTAGACTTGGGGCGGTGTAAACCCTCTTGCCATGTCGGTGTATAGCGGTTGAGTTTGGAGAACAAGCCTACGCATCACTCCTATCATTTGGTAGATCAATTCGGTGAGAGATTCCCTAAGGGAATAGTTGAGGATGTGTTGATAAAGGTGGGCAGATTCTACTACCCAGTGGGCTTTAGTGCTTGATCTTAGAGCGATATGAAGTGGGCTAATCATGTGCCAGTGCAGGAAGACCATTTTTTGGCCACCGCCAATGCGATAATCAATTCTTGAAATGGAGTCATGCGGCTCACATTTAGCAACGCGGCCAGTGGAGCTCGTCTTTTCTACTGAGTAACAAACGGTATTTGGAAGGCGTGACGGGCGTGAAATGCGCTCAATTGGTGAAAATGCGAGCAAAAGCCCCCGAATTGCAAGCGAAATTGGATAACCAAGATAGGCGGTTGATTGGGGTTATGCGCATCGATCACCCTGTGAGAGCCATTAGGTCGACCCAAAATCAACCCGGTGAAGAGAAATTCGACAGAAGGAACCCGAGCATGAAGAACGCGGCCGCAGACCCTTCGCCAGGGGTCGAAGAGGCTCCTCACCCTTGACCCTCCATGAGTAAATTGGTGAAATTGAGCTGGTTTGGTCTCCACTGAAACCAAACTGCAGCTCAAAATTTTTTTATTTTTGCTTAAAATTGGTCAATTTTCATATTATGCTATTTTTAGTAACTTCCCGTTTTAGTAACTTTCCTTTTTAGTAATCTTATATTTATTTTATTTTATTTTTATTCTTAGGTTTTTTATTAAATTTTTTTTTTTTGATTTTTTTTTTTTGTTTTTAATTTAGTTCAATTCACCTAAATCAAACTTTTGTTGATTTTGTAGATGGAACAGTCTGGATTTGGCATCGGCGGCCTTGGACTTCGGGGACCTTTTGGTTCTTTCAATAGTTTATAAGGGAGGGCCCTTCGTTTCGATTCACATTCCTCCGAGGCCCATCCTGCATACGAGCTTGACCTCCACGCCCTTGTCGTGCCACGCCTCCGCACCGGTACCTCGGCGTGTAGCCACTACCACCCCAGGCAGGTCAGTTCTTGGGAGCCACTGGGCTTCACCGGACCGAGCCACGAGACATGTCCGAGTGCCCGCGCCACGTGCCCGACAATGCGTGCGCCGCCGTCGCCGACCAGGCCGGCGCTGTAGGAGCCCAGTCCGGCCTGTGCGTGGCGCATCTGCTAATACGTCCTAGCGGAGTGCCACTGCGCGGGCACAGTGCGCCTGCGACACTCCTGGGCTACGGACATGGTCGCACCGGGTGGTTCTAGCTATAGGCCCAGGTCGGATTCGGCCTCCCGGAGATGGGGACCGGACACTTTCGAGCTGTAGGCGCCCATTCTCGGACTTGCTGCGATTCGCGCGGCCTACATTAGCCCAACGGCCATACGGGGAGCCTCGGGGATTAGGAGATATCGGTGAGTTTGGGACCTCGAATGGCGCTCCGGTGCCTCGGGGCCTTTCACAGCAGGAAAGCCCGGCCCTCCAAGCGGGCCCGGACATCAGGCCCAGGGGAGTCCTCTAGATTTCGACCTGAGTCGTCACCTCCCCCGGTGGTGAGGCTCATTGCCCGGCTTTCGCAGCTCAGTTAGGCGTCCAGTGTTCTGTGACCGGTCGGGGAAACGTAGATTTACGTGCCAGGGACTTCCACGGGGAGCCCTTCTACGATGTACCAGCCTTGACCACCGACCCGCGGTTCAGAGATTCCATGAGGCTGATCACACAGTATTCCCTGCTACCATTCGCTGACAGCGATAGTTATTATCCACTGGTGGTGCTTGATTTACCGCTCATGACTTCGGGGGAGTCGCAGAGTCACGTTGGAGCTCCGGTTCGTTCTTGGCGGTCACCAGTACTGAAACATGGACATTTCATTTTGCTTTGGGCCTGCCCGAGCTGGCCAATTACGGGGATACGAGAGATTGGCCCGACCATCCTGAGAGAGATGGTCGTCTGCGTAGAATACGGCGGGACGTGCTCTTCATGACGACTTCGCTTCTGATGCTTCTTGTGGACCACCTACTCGGACCATCTTGTTCCGATTCGCGGCATTATGTTCAGCGAGAGCCATGCCGGGCCACTGTGCCCGGATCACCGGAGGATTATGGTTTAGTCCCTCCCGAGCTTGTTACTGTTTCCTCTTTGCACTTTGAGGATAAGGTCCGCCGCGGGGCGGCTGCGTCGCGAGGATTTACCATTGTTGATCTTAGTGATTCTTGGTAGGTCTGGAGAATGCACGGGGGTTCCAGGAAGCCGTATCGAAGGAGGATCAGTACGGGTGCTATCAGCGGAAGCGATCTCTTTATATCACCGTCTATTGTCCTCCCGGCAGCGGGATCAGTAGGTAAGCGAGAGAAGATGCGAAGGACCCGCAGAGAGAGATCTGTTCGAGAGGTGATAAGTGGGAGGAGCTCAGTTCGAGATTCATCTCTCCACCTCCACCTCTCCGCCCGGCCCACTGCGACAACTGCCGGCCCTTCTTACCTGGCCACGGCCGGTCTCGGGCATATTCGCCTCCGGTTAGGGAGCTTGCTGCTTTGTTATGGATGTTGTTGCAGCTCGCTACTACGACCCCGTTGGACGGATGGCCAATGAGAGCCACTGAAACACGATCACGCTATGCTTCTTCGGATCATAGGCCACCTCGGTCTCACTTTGAGCTACCTGAGGCTAGCGGGGACGATCAGCGTGACAGCCTCTCCTTGGACATGCTTACGTATGTGGCGGCTTGAGATCCTGGCATCCACCACCACGAGAGTGAGATGGTCGCACTCCCTTCTCTTTCACATCCCTACCCGGTGAGGCATGTTTGCCGCTGGTTGGGAGGGAAAAGTTAGAGTTGGAAGTGTCTTACATCATGTTTTTTGTATTATTTTTAGCTTTGTCATTTACTTTACTCCTTTGTATAGGATTGTATGGGATTCATGTATTGCGATAGTAGCGGTGATACTTTTGTTATGAAGTTAGCTATATTAAGCATTTATTAGCCATTTTGGTTATATCAAAAGCTTTATAGCATTATTCCTGATTTATACACTTTGCGAATCATTTTTGTACCTACATTTTGTGTTTTACACTCTTGCCTTTAGTTGAAAAATTGAAGCCATATGTTACCTTAATGATAGAACAATTCCATGCATGATTTAGTTTTTGGTGGTGATTCAGTATTGGCCTTGAACATTCCCCTTTATCTAATTCACACCTTGCCTGACCAGTTATGCGATAGGTTGAGAAGCTATATACCTCTTTCTACTTTGCAAAGTCGGCCTTAGATTTGTTGACTAATCGTATGAATTAAGCCAATTGACGTAATGGAGTGCAAGTACTGATTCGTTTGAGTTGTTTTTGGTAATTTTGCGGGTTTTGCGAGCCTCGATAATAATTTTCGAGTTTGATGTCGAGTTGGTGCTTTAAATGCGAGAATTCACGGTGATTTCATCAACGAAAATGAAGAAATGTCAAGTGGAGTTGATGAAAGAGTGGAGGCAAGCAGGCGGCAGAGGCGAAACACGTTTTTGCTATGCATTGCGAAAATTTATGGGATTCTTGAATTTCGCAACCATAAGCAATTGCAATCTAGCGAAATTTCGCTATGCAAATTTAAGCTAAGCGCAAAGATTTGGCTATCATAGCGAAAGTTACTGTGCATAGCGAAAATTTGAATTTCGCTATGCCTTGCATTTTTCGCTATGATAGCGAAATTCACTGCATAGCGAAAATCATGCCCCTGTGTTTTTGATGTTTTTGATTCCAAACGACCTCGTTTTGATTAATTACCATTTTGTCCCTATTGTAATTACATATTTTAGGCATTTTTGGTATTTCACACAAATGGGTTGGTTATATAAGCCACCTTATGACTTTTGTAACCCTAACTTTAACTTTTATTTCAAGCTTTCCCGCAACTTTGGTTTAGAGTTACATTTGCTCTCTTATATATATTGCTCTCATTTCTTGGGCGAACACACCCCTTGGGGATGACAACTCAGGGATGCTTGAAAAGCTAAGCCTCAAAAGCCTTGAAGAGGAGGGTTACTAGCTTAGTTGGTGGTGGTTTAGCAGTGTCCTCATGTCTTTAATGTCTGGTCTTGCATTTATGGTTCCAAACTTAAACTAAGTTTAATGCTATTTAATGTCTTTCTTTAATTGATACTTATCATGCTTTAGGGTTAGTGCATTCTTAATGGTGATGCCCGACATTGCTAGATGTCATTTACGAGCCTTGAAATGAGGTTAAATGCTAGGTTTTAAACTAATTGGAACATTGAATGCCAGTGTTGATTGGACTCAAATAGGAGTGTTTGGGTTAGGTTTAATATTTAGACAAAGATCCGAGTTTTGGCCTTGGTATATGTCATTTGCCCTAATGCGAGAAATAACTTGAGGACACCTTAATAACCCCATTTTATCCATTCGTGACTGACCTTCAAGGTTACCATTTCACACTTCATTTTGAGCCATTTAGGTTACCCGGTGAACAACGAGCTCCACATTTTAACGATCAAAAATCAAATAAAGTCTCACCATTTTCAAACATGATGCGAATCATTAGGTAGGATGAAAACCCATCCCGTGTTCGACCCTAGACCTCTATACTGCAGTAGCTTGACTACTGCAGTAGGAGGAATATAGGAAACAAATTTTATTGATTCCGGATCACCCTACCGTGGCACGAATCAAGAACGTTATCGGGTGGTCTCTAGCTAATTTAAAGGGGATCCGTCCCTCCATGTGTATGCACCGGATTGGAGGATGGGCACAAACCATCAGTAGAAGCTTAGAGGAGACTAAACTTGACAATGAAGGAGCTGGTAAGAAAAGAGGTGTTGAA
Organism: Tetrastigma voinierianum; assembly: GCA_016808115.1. Lineage (NCBI taxonomy): Eukaryota > Viridiplantae > Streptophyta > Magnoliopsida > Vitales > Vitaceae > Tetrastigma > Tetrastigma voinierianum. The sequence goes on from JAEQBH010005970.1 coordinate 313,762, forward strand.
ATGGTTGGATGCATGAGTGATCTACCCCGTCTACGATGATTAGTGGTAAGCCCGGTCTGAGTTGTCTAAAAATGGAGGGCCCACGATTGATACAAGCGAGAAGTAGCACTACTACCTTCTCCCGATAGTTATAGGTTGGAGGATTTGCATATAGACTACAGAAAGTTAAATAAGGCTACCCGAGAAAAGATCATTCACTTCATTCACGGATCGAATGCTAGGCCAAGTTTGTGAGCATGGTTTTCTTTGTTTCTTAGATGGGTATTCGGGTTATAATCATATCACTATATCACTAAGAGGACCCGAGAAAACAACATTCACATGCAGGTATGAATGCGTTTGCTTTAAGGCGAATACCGCTTTCTGAATTTATGTGACGGGCATGTTTTGAATGTACGCAGTGGCGTATTCGGACATGGTTGAGGCGACTATTGAAGTATTCATGGATGATTTCTGTCTTTGAAATCTTTTTTGATAGTACTTGGAGAACCTAAACGGGCAGATGTGAGAAACCCGACCTTGTCTTGAATTGGGAAGTGTCACTTCATGGTGAAGGAAAGCATTGTATTGGGAGGCAGGATATCGAAGAGGAATCGAGGTGAAGCGAGAGACAAGGTTGAAACAATAGAAATACGCCTAATCTTGAGTGAAAGGAATAAGGAGCTTTCTGAGTCACGCGAGGTTTCGAGGATATTCTGAAAGATTTCTGAAATAGTTAAGCCTATTGGTCTGCTTGTTAGGAGCACCCTTAGAGTTTGATGATCGATACTGCCAGTTCTTGTTTCGAAAAAGTTGGTGTGACACCTATTATTGCCCGATTTGGAATCTTCCGTTTTAACTCATGTGTGATGCGGCGACGCTACCTTGGTGGGCGTGTTAAATTTAAAAGAGGCCATAACTTTTCAAGTAATATCATCTTGGGCGTTGAATGATGCGCGACTTCGATTATCTGCAGCCGATTGAAAAAGAACTTCTAGCTATTGTGTTCTGCGTTTATGAAGTTAAGGCTAGTACTTAATTGATAACGAGGTCATAGTACTGCAGGCCATTCGGCTATAAAGTACGATGACCATGAAAGGCTAAATCAAGACTAAATAAGGTGGGTGTTACTACTCAGTTCGACTTGGAAATTAAAGATAAGAAAGGAGCGAAACCTGATGATCCAACCATCTTTCACGTTGAGCTAAGTAAAGAAATTCATATCGATGAGTTTCTGCAGATAGCTCTTAGCGATCGAAGGCCAAGCCGGTCGCAGGTGGTTTGCGGTTGGTGAATTGCTTGGTAGCGAGTGCTTCCCGAATTTAGTTATCAACGGAAGAGATTTTTGATGCAATTTTGAAACCTTCTTCTTTGGGAGAACCGATCACAATATAAACACGCTAACCGGATGATAAGAAGATGTGTGTCCAGAAGAGGAAATATAAAGTATTCTGACTCCCATCATGATCATGTAAGGGGCACTTTGGGGGAAATAAAGGCCACGGCTGAAGGTGCTTGTTTCAGGATTCTATTGGCCTACCTTATTGAGGATGCACCACTTTGTGTCTGCCTTGACAAATGCGAAGAATGGAAGCTTATATAAAGCAGGATGGCTTGACCTTTGCAACCTATTTTAAGAAGTAGAAATTTGTTTTGATATACGGGATAGATTTTATGGGTCCTTTTCCTTCATCTTTTCAAACAACCTATACATTCTCTCTTGGTCTCCGATTATGTTTCTAAATGGGTGGAGCCATACCTACGAACTAATGATGCCAAAGTGGTAACAAGCTTTCTACGTCATATATTCACTTGGGTTTAAGAACTCAAGGGCATTGATCCACGGATGGAGGAACACACTTCTGTAACAAACTCGTGACAACGTGTTAGGAAATATGGTGTCAGACGCCAGATGCGTACATACCACCCACAAACTAATGAGCCAAGCGAGAAGTGTCGAAACGAGGAGAAATCAGTCTATCTTAGAGAGAAAGCGGTCGATAGCTAGAAGAAAGATTAGTAGAAAAGATAGATGATGCACTCTAGGCATAGAGAACAACTTTCAAGACACCATTGGGAATGTCACCATTCAGGCTAGTGTTCGTGAAAGCGTGTCACTTGCCGGTGGAATTGGAGCATAAAGCATACTAAGTAACTAGGCAATTGAATATGGATAGTAAGATGGCCGACGAGAAACGCATGTTGCAGCTTAGTGAATTAGAGTTCGCGTGGGGCCTCAAGGCAGCGAGATATATAAGGAAAAGGCAGCTTGGCACGTAAACATGTCGCAAGGGAAAGAGTTTGAGGTGGTCGACGAGTCCTCTTATTTAACTCCCTAGACTCAAGCTTTCCTAATGAAATTAAAGTCACGATGGTGAGACCATTCACGGCAACAAGGTTTTCCCACATGGAGGAGCGGGGAAATTAATACTTGCCAGAGGAGAAGAAAGGAACCTTTAAAATTAACACACACAACGGTTAAGGCCATACTTTGGGGCAAGTTTCGTAAAACAAATGACCATTCATCTAACACACCAGAAATAGTGTCGTGAGGAATCATGCGATCCGGGGTCGAGCATGGAGATTCAAGGAAGTTAGTGCGACATTAAGCAAGCGCTACTTGAGCAACCCAACCTTTTTTATATTTTTTCTTTCGGACGTAGTTAGAGTGTTTGCTTAGTTTTGGCATGTTTTTCTATTCCTTTAGTAATCTAAGAGTATACCTGTTTTGTTGGTTTCAAGACCCAGAGGTAGCGTGGCGTGAAGTTAGTTCGGCTCATTCCGGAGTCCAACGAGTTGGAACTTCATTGAGGGGTTTTCTCAGACTTAGAAAGTTTTGCAAAATTTTTAATTTGACCTGCGTCGCGTCATAGCGTCCAGCGTCGCGGCGTGCGAAGAAACCAAAACGAGCCTCGTCGCGTCGCGACGTTGGATCCAAACGTCGCGACATTGGTAGACCTTATTTTGGACCCCTCTTTGTAACGTTAAGACGTCAGATTTCAACATGCTCGGGAACATCGCGACGTTGAATTTCAACGTCGAGACGTTGGCTTAAAGGACTCTCGGGAACATTGTGACGTTGGATCCCAACGTCATGACGTTGACACTTCCACATTCTAGAACGTTGCGACGTTGGATCCTAACATCGTGACGTTGGTATTATAACTCTCTAGAACGTCGCAACTTTGGACCGAATGTGCGCGTTTTCCCACTGTTTTTTATGGTTATAAGTGTCATTAACTGTAACCGTCAAACACGGAAAGTTTTATACAAATCCTACGTCAAGCACCGACCTATCGGTATGCATTCCATCTTGTTCTTTGAGATTTAGTATTTTGGATGAATTACATGGTGGAACGTTAGGAGGACACTTTAGGGAAGCAAAAACCTTAGCATTGGTGAAGGAAAACTTTTTTTGGCCTAAACTAAAGACAGCAGTTGCTAGATTTGTCAAGAGGTGTGTTGTGTGCATGATGGCTAAAACTCGTGGAAATAATGCGGGCTTGTCTACACCACTACCAGTTCCGAAGGCACCATGTGAGGATGTTAGTTGGGATTCTGTGTTGGGATTACACACAAAGGAACAAAGATTCAATCATGGTGGTTGTTGATAGGTTCTCAAAAATGGCTCACTTTGTTCCATGCAACAAATCTAATGATGCTTCGCATGTTGTTGATTTGTATTTCAAGGATATTATGCGCTTACATGGTATTCCCAAGACCCTGGTTTTAGATCGAGATTCTAAGTTTCTTAGTCACTTTGGAGAACTTTGTGGAGGAAACTTGGAACTTGTTTACTATTCAGCACTTCTTATCATCCTCAAACCGATGGTCAAAATGAAGTTACTAATAGGAGTTTGGGTAATTTGCTAAGGAGTTATGTTGGATAGAACTTGAAACAATGGGATTTGATTTTACCACAAATTGAGTTTGCATATAACATATTTGATCATAGAACTATTGAGAAAAGTTCATTTGAAGTAGTATATGGGTTGTAACCAATTGGGCCTATGGATTTAGCACCCATACATAACTAAGCAATTAGAGCCTAGAAATCAAGAAGCTACATGAGGATGTCCGTTTGAAGATTGAGAAGCAAAATGCAAAGTATGTGGAACAAGCAAACAGGTGTAGAAAGTTTGTTGAATTTGAAGTTGGAGAATTGGTTTGGATACATCTTTGCAATGATAGATTTCCACCGGGCAAGTTTGAAGAAACAAACCAAGGGTAGATGGTCGCTGAGATTATTGAAGATTGGAGACAATGCTTACAAGTTAGAATTGCTTGATGATTATGATATCTCACCTATATTCAATGTCAAGGATTTGAGGACGTACCATGGTGAAAACTTGAGGGCAAGTCTTTTCTCCGAACTATGGGGCATTGATGCAAGAAACATCTACAACCTTGATACAAATTTGACCGCGGTGTGGAAAATTCAAATTTAGAAGGTTGCAAAGCTATAGGATCATCAAAATGGAAATTTTGGACTTCAATTAAGACTTGAAAGGACTTAAATATGTGATCAAGACTTGAAGAAGATTTTGAATAAGTCAATTATTGGTTTTTTATATATATATTTTTAATTTATGGTTTGATTTAGAGTCATGTTTCTAATTTAGGAGTTTAACATTCAATTGAAATTTGTTTCTAGTCAAAGTAGGAGTTTCTTTATCTGTTTTAGAAAGTAAGGAGCCTATGTATCCCCCATAATGTACTCTTATTAGAGGCATTCAGAGTTTAATAATATTTTTAAGTTTATCTTTTTTTAAGAGTCCTTCTCTTGTTCTCTTATCTCTTGGGTGGATTCCCTTGAGTGGTGAGTTAAATGCTTCTTATCCCTGTTGATTCCTTGGTAGCAAAATAGTTTTATCCTATACTTCTACTCCTTCAATTTCATCATCTTCTTTTGTACTTCCAAATCAATTATCCCAACAACGAATCTTTCCAATTTTGTTCCATACTTCCTAAATCTTTTCTAAATACTTTGATTCCCCATAAACCACTTCAAACCATCTTCCTAACTTTAGAAAACCCCAGTCGGTATAACTTCTTCTGTAGAAAAACCTAGAAACCTCAAACTAGCTTAAAACAAGGAAATTTTGCATCAAATCAAACTTGAACCTTTCCAAACCTAAAATCCTTCATTCTAAACCTTAATTTCATCATATACGTGACACCCTAAAAACCCGAGGGTCCTTTGACCAACAGTCAACCCGCGAAAATATCCATGGATAGGGAGTACCCACGTTGTCTAATCCTATTAATTGGGATCCATTCATCGAGTCCTAGGTAATCACATACCTACGCCCTGACACCATGCTATGAAGCGAGGGTTAGAATTACCTATGGATATCGTGTGTCTCGATACCACACTGTCCAATCCCATTCACCAGGATCTGTTTAGCCACATTCAATAAATCTTTTTATGTTTTTTTCAAAACATATTACTATGAGTTTAATCACAAACTTTATTACATATACAAGCATATGTCAAAACTAGTTCTTTCCAAAGTTTTTACAAAAAGAACTATACCAACCACAGGTCGGCTTTCTTCAACCTCTCGGCCCCGAATGAGAGCCGTCCATCGATGTATACCTTGCACCTGAAATGTTTTCCCATGAAGGGTGAGCCAGGCCCAGTAGAGAGACTCCTATAGAGGCTATTAGCCCCCTAAATGCACATGCAATGTTCACTTAGACACATTCACATATATATCAACATTCCAATATAATGATGCAATTCTAATGGAATACTATGCCATGAAATGAGGTGAGACTCACTCAATGCATGAAAAATCAGAGTCATATGAGCTCCCATCACGATGCATAGCCAATGTGTGATAACATCCATCTTCGATGAATTTCATCTAATGATCACTTTGAAACAAAATCAAATTTTTAGAAATCAAATCACCTCCAAGGATCATTTTATTAACAAAACGTGTGTCTTTTCGGGCAGGCGAATTTTCGGGGTCTCACTGTAGGCTTCACACGCCTTCCTACACTTTCAAAGGCTTTCACCGTTGGACACATATGTATAACCAAAAAAACCAGGTCTTTCACCCGAGAGGGTATCTATCCCTACTTGCTGCTAAGGCCACAAGTTTTAAGTGCTTTCTGCCGAATGGTGGAACTTCCGTGAGACCGTTCGATGTATGAGCCGGCTCATCGACCACCAAGGATGGTGTGTGATGGCACTCTATGACGGTGAACCGTTCAATGTATGAGCCTCATCAACCACACAGAATTGTGTGGCTTGATGTCACCGTGCACCACACCCGCCAAATGATGCCCCTCGATTGCATATACATGCATTATGCCATTGCATATCAATTCCATGTCTCATATGTAATGAATGTCATATGGATAATAAATCATGTATCATGGACAATTATATCAAAAGCATATGATTTCCAACATTTCATCTCAATGTCAATATATTAGAATTCATATATCAACATTCAATAAATAACTATCACCAAGTAAGTCAATCAAAAAGCAAGCAAAAGACAACGGTTCTCAAAACCAATTGTGGCATAAGAGATGCCTTGAAAGTGAATCCTACATCTGACCGTCGAAGGCTACACAAACAGCATGCCATACTCGGCCACACATCGAAGCCCACCTTGCCACGGGATAGTCCTAAACCTCATTCTAGAAGTTCAGCCCCAAAATTAGTACGAAATTAGCCTTAGAAAAGCAATCCGAAATGCGGACACAGGCGAGAGGCAACAAGGTTTGCGACGATTCAGAAATTGACCATAACTTGAGCTGTAGAGGTTCAATTCGGGTGATTCAAAAGCCTAACATCAAGTTCACATATGCAACTACAATTTCTATGAGGCACCTAAGTCCAAACTTTACAAATAGCCCCTTAAGGTGGAAATTGTGGCCTTGGTTGGGGTCAGTTGACTACCCAGTAGGCACGAAATACTGAGTGGATGTCGGGTTGAAGCGCCAGCTCATGAAAATCGAGTCTCCTTTTGTACGAGGAGCTCTACCCAAATACAACACTGTATATAACTTTGTCCCAATATACATAATGACCACCAGGTCTCATAACCACAACTATACCAGTAAAAATGACCTCTTGGGCCCCACTGCATTATACTCACAACATATATCGACTATCGATATGATCCTGACATGAGTAAAAGCGGCCTGCCCAGGCCCATAAACAATACTCATAAAACATACCAACTATATATCATAGTTACAAGAGTTAATGATCTACTCTTATACAACACATATATTAAAATGAAAAACATTCTAATACATGCAAACCCATCAAAGCCACATTTCGGCTTTCTTAACGACCTACATGATGAAGCGAGTCTCCTTGCAGCTCACATGCACATCATAAATAATATCATGACAAGGTGAGCTAATGCTCGGTGGTGATCACCACTAATTGGGCTATTCTCCACCTAAGTGCATATGCAATGGTTCAAAATAAACACACATTCAAGCAAATGCATGATCCTATGAATGTCCTAGCGATCATCTCATATCCACGAGGTCCTCACGAGCTCATCACACCTACCTAAGCCACGTATGAGAACCTTAGTTTTTATTTGTTTGTGGACAACCTTCCGATGTATATCTCAATTGGGCGATCTCAAACGATTGATAGTATCTTATGGACTACCCTCCGATGTATATCAATTGAAAGACTGAAGCCAAATTGATATTTTATTTGGACTACCCTCGATATTCATTATTTTTAGACAACCCTCCCGAACCATTCTCTCAAAGAATTGCTTCATGCATTTCGCTCTTTGTCGTCTGGGTGCCCGATTGCGCATATGGAATACATGATGCCATTCCATTTCAATTCTATAACACATGCAAATATATAATCATGCATATATTCATATAATTTAAATCACACAATCATGTTATGTAATTTCACATTTCCATACACCAAAAATAGCTCGCTTGGGCTAATGATCAAACACGAGCAATTCAACTTGAATCACTTGACCAAACACATTATTTCACAAAATTTATTTTTTGAACACTATTCTCAGGAATAGTGAAACCCTCGATTACTATTCCAGACAAATCACCAATCATCGGTTCACTTAGTGAACCCGGGTTTCACGGCCATTACCAGCCCTATACATACCAAAGCACCATTTAATACATAATTTCCAACATACCCATCACAAACAGTCCGTGAACTGCACGGGCTGTCCATTTGAGGTTTCAAAAATTATAACAATTCGGTCCCAAAATTTGGGACAGATCAAACGGCCCCTCACGACCTCATTTAACTCAAACATTAACAAAGTACTTAAATAAAGAATAAAACCCAAGTAGGGAGAAGCCCTATACCGGAGTTTGTTAAAACTCCTGAAATCAGTGCCCACCGCGTAGGCCTCTCCGCGTAGAGCAGCTTTCCTTCTTGCTCCGACGACTGCTGACGGTCGGATCTCCCACGATTCTAGAGAGATGGTGGACATTCTCTGTCAGGCCCACCATTTTTGGCTCTTTGGAAGTTCACACCCACGTTTTTGGTCTTGTTTAGTGGAGAAGACAAGCACTATTCGCTATTTTGGCTTTTTCTAACTTAAAACAATTCCATTAATACCAATTATGTCATTCTTTTCCCAGTTTTGACATTCGGCACTATCTCGGTCGTCCATTTTCATACTTTCCTACTCATGCCATGAATGGCATGATACGTGTTATATGTGACTTTAAAGTCGCATCAAAAAATGGATTTTCTGACACCCCGGCAGCAATGCCTCGAAAAATGTGCCAACTCAGAAGCGTCTCGAATTCGACGAGTCGACATACTAGCTAGATTCGAGACGATTCAATGATTGAAATCAGTTTTTAAATCTAAGATCCAAAGAATAAATTTCGGATTTTTAACTGAATTTACAATTTTGTAACCGAAATTACGATTCTGCCCTTTTTCCAGAAATTGGAATTTCTCGGGTCTTACAGAAATAAACCAAAGTATGAAGAATCTCTTTCTTGCTTTCTTTCCTTTCTCTCCCTTTTCTTTTTCCTTCTCCTTTCCTTTTTGTTCCTCCCTTCCTCTATAGGCGGTCCCTCATTTTATAGACATTTCCACTAACAGCCATGTTGACACATAGCTTGCCATGTGTCACTCATACGAACATTTGTTCCCTATGGCAAGCCATGTGTGCTATTCACTTTTTTCTATGAGCTAAAACCCTTAATTAACATAGCTACAAGAGCCTTACAGTCTCTTATACCCATGTCATTTTGGATAAGTTGCTTGCTAAAATAATTTCTCTTAATGTAAAGTTAAAAATAAGAGTTCAGTCTATGGCCTTTGCAAATTACACGAGGTCATACAAGTAGTAAATGCGAATGTAAAGTCCGGTATCATTCCCGAGAGATTGATGCGAATTACGAGTCAACTACCTGACTCTTAAATTTTATTACTATTTGGACTCAAAACTCATGGTGCAAATTTTATCGAAACAACAAAAATTAAAATCTATACTATTGAATGTGCTCAAATTAAACTAAAACAAAAATGAATGACTAAAAATAAATTGTACATAAAAGAATGGTTTGAATCAGTTTACTGTGAGAAACGAAAACTATCAATGAAATACAATGGAGCAGTCCAATTCGACACTATATAGTTACTTTGTTCTATGTATGGATCTGATGTTTGTCGAGATTTCCTAATTATTGGGGTGGATTTCTCCTTTTCAACGATTTAATATTCTTGCTTCTCTCGAAGAACCAGTCAAACCCGACTACCAGTATTCCACATTCTCTTTGAATCACGGGTATTTTTCTTTCTCAATACTTCACCCATTTCCTGATTGACGTGAACTTTTAACCTTCACCTTCTCGGGGATATTAGCTAAGTTCTACTACTTAAATGGTGGCTCGACCTCGAGGATCTATGGGTTTATCCCTTTCCCACTTGATTGAACCTAAGCTAACACGAGGATCGGGACGTACCTACAGATTAGGTGAACTCTCTGATTGTTGATATTGTTAAATACACCCCTCCGACTTCAATTATGAGCGAATGGGGGATTTATCAAAATGAACTCTCAGAGCTCAGCGGATGATCAATGTTGGTCAGACACTACCGGAAAAAACGCTCTCAACTCTTGCAGGAATCTCAGTCTCTGTGTCCTCGGAGGGCATCACGGATATCAAGTAAGATACATTCCTCGTGGTACTAGGTACTATTATTGGGAACTTATCCATTAAAAACGACACCGATTAAGTAAAAACCGAACCCAAATTAATTCTTCGTAAATTGTACAAGAAAGACTGTAACTAAATGTAAATCAAATCCGGTGGTGTACTCTGATTCTTGCATTCTTGAATCGAGAAATGGAGTCTTAGATCCACGCTTTAACCTTGTAATTGCAATAAATACGAAAGAATGCATTCCCGAGAGAAATTTGTCTAGATTTCATAAATTTCCAGGCAGTAATACTAAAGAAAAATAACATAACGAAAAAAAATCATTTCGACTACGTCTACTGCCAGTTCGTAGATTGAAAGCCGAGGAAAAATAAAACTAAAATAAAATCTACTCTATAATATACATTTGGTTCTCTTCTTTTCCCTTTCTTGGTAGTGAAGAAGGGAGAAAACTGCTACTATTCGAAATCTCTCTATTTATCTTGTCAAAAGAAAAAGAAAGCTGGGCGAATCCCCGAAAATACTCCGGGTGGAAATCCGGATAAAAAGCCCGACCTTTGTTCTGTGTCGACCTCGAGTTGATGTCGCGACATGGAATTCTCTTGATGGCTCATGATTAGTCGCGACCTCTTCCTTTTCTGTTGCAACCAGTTTGTCTTGCAAAAGCCTTGATCAGTGGTCGCGACATCTAAGTGATGTTGCGACATCTTTGTTCGGTGTTTGCGTGCGATGTCGCGACCTCGAGTTGATGTCGCGACCTTTATTATCTTATTCTTCCGGCTTACGTGTTGCGACATCGGTTTTGAGTTCGCGACCACTTTGTTGTTTGTAAGGCGGCTTCGCTGTTGTGACCTTGATTTCTTGATTACCATTAATTCTGTTGGTGTTTTTTTCTTGTCTTCCTGGCTTTCATTTTATGTGTGACCTCATCGTGATGTCGCGACCTCTTTTGCTTTCCATTTCTTTTCTTCAGGCTGCTACCTCAGTTCCACGTTGCAACTGATTTCTTTCTTTCCAACTATTTTCCAAGTCGCGACATCAAAGTGATGTCGCGACATCCACCCTTCTTCTCGAAGCTCTTCTTTAGGTCGCGACTGAATGAGTGGTTTGCGACATCATTCTTCTTGTTAGGCTTGATTCACATTTTCATGTCGCGACTTGATTATCTGGCACAGGCGTCGCGACATCGAAATGATGTCGCGGCGAAAGTCTTCATTTAGCGCGTTCTTTAGTCTTGACCACGTCTTCTTTGTCGCAACCTCCTTCTTGATCCACGACTTCACTTGTTCACGTTTCGGTTTCTTCTTAATAAATTTGTTCTTGTCGTGACTTAGGTGCTTTGAAAGCGAAGCTTCACATCGCGACTTAAATTCCTCGTTAATGACCTGTTCTTGCGAGTGAGTTTCTTGAGTTTTTATTTAAGAATTTGATTTTCTGGCTAATATTTTCACACTGAGTGAAATTTGAGTCAATTATCGCTGTCTGAAACAATTCAACATTATTCTCATAATAAACTCAGAAAAATGAATTAAAAATCTAATGAGTTTTTGGACTCATCAAATTCCCCCAAACTTAAAATTTTGCTTGTCTCTAAGCAAAGAAGAGAAAGGATTGTTTGTCCTCAAACAAATAAGCTAGAAAAATTTTAAGGACATTTTTCTGATTCATACCCTTAGTCTTTCCCATTCCACCTTTTGAAGCTTGGAATTAAGAGATACCAACATTATTTTAAATTTCGGTTTGATGCAAAAACAAAGACATGGTATACTTTAACACAAAATTTCTTGATAAACTAATGTATTTAAAAAGTTTATTTTACAAGTCTTGTTACGTATTATTGTGTGCGGAGTCATCAATCCTTTAAATCTTCATGTTGAATTTAAGTACAAATCTTAAGGAGTTTTTCTTAGACTATTTGTCAAAGTCAGCAAGGCTTGTTTTCATATTGATCTCCACTAATGTAGGTGAACTCAGCCTTCAAAATCAATGAGATCTTTCGGGCTTAATGTTGGGCTTAGAGTAGTGGGTAGATAATGGAAATTTTGGGGTTAAAATTACCCGAGTTTCCATGCTTCTCTCACGCTTGTTGCCTCCAACTTTCACCCTTAGGCTTCTTTGTTCTTTTACGATTCTCCTCGATCTTAGCACGATTTATCTTTTTGAATTCTTTTATGGAATTTCAATTTCCATAGCTGCTTGATTTAGAAAAATGAGATTCCTTTGTTCTTTAACTCCTTGCGCTTTTATTCTTCTAGATTTGGAATAGTCACGATGTTTGTCTTCTTAGGCTTTCTATTACTCTTAGAGAACTTTGTGCTGCTTAACTCCATACCAGATTAGCATTAGGGTGCTAGGTGTTAAAACACCCTACGGCTTGAATTGTTCCAAGGAAATAGGCCACAAGACAAAACTTATTCCTTATTTCACTAGCTAAAACACATTGCTTCTTCCAACTCCTTCATTGTCAAATTTTGGAAATATTGTTCCCAATTTGTTTCTTCCTTATACTAAACTTTTACAGGCTGGAAGGCGGATAGTGGGCTCTTTGCTGCGGGTTTATTGCGAGGAAGGGAATTTCGGTTTGGTGCATTTATTGAAGAAATAAGAACTATTGAGGCTCAGATCAGGAACTAGAAGGAATATGCTTAAACATATTTTGAGGGTAGGCCCCAGAAAAGCTCAAGGCGCCAAGGATGGCCTCTATCATTTCTTGTTGGTACATTTTCACTTCCAGAAGTTTACGCCTCGTCGATAATCAAACAAGTTCTAGGACTATGGACTCTAATTCCTGAATCTCAGGAAGATGTTCCTAATTCTGTCAAGTTTCATAAGTTTTGTTGACTAAGTGTATTATTTCTTCAAGACTTGTATTTATTCTTGTTGCCATTATTTTAACCCAGATTATTTTTGTTCATGCTCGACAATAACCAAATTTTCGATTTTGCAAACTAAGTGAGATTTAAATAAAGCAGGCAATACTCTAATTTCCGGTTTATTATTCGAGGCCACGATTCTTTCAAATTTACGTTCTTGAGGGAAGAAACGAGGAGTGTTATTGATTCCTAAACGAAAAGAAATGACATAGAAACACAATTCGGATATTACGAACATCAATCGAATTGCATCTGACATCCACGAGCAAATTTTCCACAATTTCAACAATTGAGAAACTATCTATCAAGCAAAAGAACAACACATAAAATGAGAAGTCGATCAAACAAGGGACATGTAAGATGAACCATCGGTTTCCATTAAAATTTTTGGGAGCGTATATACTTATAACATGTAAACCTTGATTTCCCTTTCTTCTCTTATTCCTTTTGGTATTATGTTTGGAGGGTCTGTAGTGGCTTCAGGAGCAAACTTGGGAATTTATTTCGGCTTTTGCTTTTCTAAAGCTGAGGAGATTCTTTTGCCCTTTGCGGATGTCTCGTGCGGTTGCCTTTACTTACGAATAAAGCGTATCTTGCCTCTCCCCACTTGATTCTTGTTCCTTCTACTTAGAGATAATTCGACGACTTGGATAAATTACAGTTGATTAGGTCCATACTTTCCAATACTGTTTCCTTATACTCTCATTAAATTATTCTTGATCTCTTTCTTTCATTATCTTCTCAAACTCTTTGAACAATTCTTTATATATATGTTTGAATCCATCGATCTTTCTTAGCATGCTATTTTCCATTTCTTTCTCCTTCTCCTTCATGATGTTTAGCAATTCAGCATCTCTTTTGAACTGATTATTGGCAGAAAGCTTGCATGCCGTACGCAATGCATACATCCATCTTCTCTTCTTGTCTTTTCAACTCTTCTTTGTGTTCTTCTTCTCTTATTCTCGATTTTCTTCCCATATTTGTTCCTTATTACATTTTGTAGCCTCCGAATTCTTCTACGATCCTTTGTTGTTGTTCAATTTAGTTCTCTTTCCTCAATTTCCTTTTCATTGTTTCGGCATTTCCATTATCTCGGCATTTCCTTCTATGCTCTTGGGTTTCTGCCTTGGCCCGGTACTGTTCTGGAGTACTTACGGAGATAAAGGATATGTTGGGCTTATTCTTAGAGGTTCTTCCTCTGCTACGAAGAATCTTGTCTGGCAGTCGCCTCGGCTTCTCTTGTCGACACGTATCTACCTCCTGCTCTTTTTCTTCTTCTAATACCATCACTTCCTTCTGCTTCTTCCCTTTAGACCCCCGTGTCACTCCCGTAAGGGTTAGAGGAGGGACCCGAGGACATCTTACTTCTTCCTCCCAGCTTCCCTTCACCCCTGCTCGGAAACAGAGTCTAGTAATAGTGGAAGGGTGAGGAATCAGTCCTCTTTTATTGCTATGATGGTACCCTTTGATTGATTCTTCAATTAGCATTCCCATGTTTATTTTGTATCCTTTCAAAAAGGCATACAACAGGATAGCTTCCTGTTCTCTGACTGTGCTAAGGTGTCTGGTAGGCACTATCACAGAACATATAAAATAAAACCAAACCTTTGCCTCTTCTGTGAGAGCTCCTCTTTTGATGGCATGATGGGGATTCTTCTTCGTCACTTCCCACTTTCCTTCTCCCCTCCGTATCAATGTGTTCACTTATTTTTTGATATAATTTGGGCCTCCAACAATTTCTTGTATTTCGACTCCATGCTTGTAATCTCTCACTTTAAACGCTTCATTTATGCTTTCCATCACTTTAAAGGCACCCAAACACCTCCTCACAAAAAACAATCATCCTTCATTCCCTACCATGTTTCAGACAGAATTCCCCTCTAAGAGCTTCAAACCTGGTGCTTTGTGTTCGTAAAGAACTCCCAACCTCTTTTTGTTATTACTTTGGAAAATAGGGAAATTACTTTGCCAAAACCTCTTTCACAAACAAAGTCTTTATCATACATCACCTTGTTCCACAATTCTTTGGCTTCTTGTGAAATGAAGTCTTTTTCTCTTCAAGCTCGCTTCTCAGTTGCTCCTCCTCCTCGCTGGCTTCCTTTTCAAAGATTTACTTCTTCTTCACAGTCAAGTCCGAACAGCTTTCTATCGTCGACATTATCTCGCATGATTCGCCGATCATTTTGTTTAGATTGTTGACTTCATCTTCGCTTGTCGCCACGATTGAAGGTTTCGAGGATTTACAACTTCGGTTCTTTAGGTTTCTAAAATCTAAAAGATGGATGCGAATCTGGAAAGGTTAGTTGAATCGCAGCTTTTATCAGATTCAAGTGGAATGTGACGTTGGGTTTAATGCCTGGACAAGGTTTCAGAGTCGCACATTAACTATCGCCACTAAATCAATGATCACAATGACTTTTTTTTTTTTTTTAACTGCTGGACGCCCAAAATTAGAAATTTTACTTTTCGTGCTTTTTTGCGGTCACTATCTAATATGTCGTGACCTAAAATTCAGTCACGACAGAAAACAAAGCGTAACATAAAAATTGTTCTTCCTCCTTTATTTCGGTTGTATCTCAAATTCATTATTTTGCCTTACTTCTTTTTACTTTTTTTATTCTAACATCCAATTACCTTATTGCCACTTTTGAATTAATGTTGCTACCTAAACAAAAACACTCAAATTCTCAAAGAATTGCACTTATTCACTTCCACTAAAACAACTACAACTCAATCTCATATTCATTATGCAAAAATTCAACAAATTTCACTATGCATCATATTCAAAATTTAAGCACCCAAAACAAGATAAAAATTCCCCCAAACTTTCAATCATGCTATATCAAAGACAAATTTAAAAATTCAAATCAAGAAGAAAAAGAAAACTGCCCCTTTTTGGTCTTTTATGCTGATTGAAGTTTGATTTCAGATTCTCTCCTTTTTGCACAATCTTCATTATCATGTAAAACAAAAATATTTAACTACTCTTTAATCAAAAATTAGTAAAATCACAATAAGCTATTAGAAATTTAAACACGTAAACTGTAACCATAACAAGAAAATAAAATCAACCGATGTGGATCAGCTTCCACAAAGCCGCTCAATTTTAGTCTTTAGTCGACTCTCTCGTCGCTCTTTCTGCTCGTTTTCTTCAATTTTCATTCAGAACTAAGGTTTTATCTTTCCAATTGCTTTTTCCCAAGGTAATGCTTTAATCTCTCGACCATTAACTTTGAACTCCTCATGATCATTGCTCTAAGTGTCACCCCAAATTGTGTGTCATACCACTGTAAATGGTCCACTCCATTCGATTTCCACCTTCCCGAAAGAGTCTTAGTCCGAGCGAACAACAAGACCCAATCTCCCCGCTCTGAATTCTCCTCAAAATTCATGATCATGCCATTTTTTTGTTTTATCTCAGATTCGCACTATCATAGGTTTGTATTCTCAACTTTTCCAAATTCATTTAACTCGAGTGTACTTCTATCTTCCTTAGCAGCTTTAAAATCAAAATTAAGCTTCTTGATGGCCCACATAGCTTTATATTCTACCTCAAGAGGTAGGTGATAAGGTTTTCCAAAGACAAGTCTCAGGGAGTTGGGACATTCCAATGGAGTTTTAAAAGGTCTCCGTATGCCCATAGTGCATCATCAAGCTTCAAAGACCAATCTCTCCCGCTATAACTTACGTCTTTTCCGCACTTTTTATTTCTCCCGTTGAAATTTTAGCTTGCCCATTTGTTTGAGGATGATAAGCCAAGCTCATAATGTGTCTGACACATATATGCTCATGAGTTTGTCAAACACCTTGTTTGCAAAATGGCTTCCATCACTAATTATAGTTCTGTGTGGGTCCCAAATTCACAGAATTTCTTCGTAAAACCCCACAACTATATTGGCATCATTCTTGACATCGTTGTTTCTACCCATTTTGATACATAACTACGTTTAGGAGTATGTATATATTTCCCAAATGAAACTAAAGGTCCCATAAAATCCATTCCCCATACATCAAACAACTACACCACTAGATACTGGGTAGGCATCTCATGCCTTTTGCTGATATTTCCCATTCTTTAGCATTGATCACATAACTTAACCCATTCAAAAAACAAGCCTTTAAAAACGTAGGCCAAGAGGAATCCTCGACCGAGAATTTTATGGGCTGTTTTTATCTCCCGTAGTGTCCTCCATCAGGCGATGCATGACATTCTTTTTAAAATCTTGCTTGGCTTCACCTTCTCTGTACACATCTCTTATAATCATATCAGCTCCTTAAACAATAATGGGTCATCCCAGATGTAGTACCTGCTATCAGTCCTTAGCTTTTTTCTCTGTTGGTAGCTGAATTCTGGTGGCATAATTCCACAAGCTAAGAAATTCACAATATCAGCATACCAGGGTGATTGGAGTGATAGCTGAAATAATCGCCATCCGAAAATTTTCTCTGCTCTTTCTTCCTTCTTCAGACAGCTGGTTTTCTACTCTTACAAGTGATCAGCTATCACATTGTCACTTCCCTTTTTGTCTTTTATTTCCAAATCAAATTCCTGCAATAATAGCACCCACCTGATCAATCGTGGCTTTGCTTCCTTCTTCGCCATTAGATATTTAATTGCCGTATGATCAAGCAGGCACAAACACGTGACCCCAAAAACATGGCCTGAACTTTTCACATGCAAATACTATTGTCAACATCTCTTTTTCAGTAGTATAGTAATTTTCTTGTGCTTCATTAAAGGTTTTGCTAGCATAGTAGATGGCCTTGAACACTTTTTCATCTTTTTGTCCCAATATACTCCTATCAGAAAAATCACCGGGCATCACACATGATTTCAAATTCTCTGCTCTAATCCGGGTTTCTATCAGAGCTTTCCAACTAGTCCTGATTTGATTTCTTCAAATGCTTTCTGGCAAGATTCATCAAAATAGAATTTAGTATCTTTTCCAAGCAATCTGCATAGTGGTCTAGCAATTTTTGAGAAATCTCCATAAATCTTTCTATAAAATTCAAAGATGTCCTAAGAAACTTCGATTCCCTTGGATCAGAAGTGGGTATTAGGTTTCTTATAATGGAAACTTTTGCCTGGTCTACTCAAGCCCTGCTGCATAAATCATGTGCCCCAAGACAATTCTTCAGAATCCATAAAATGGCATTTTTCCCAATCGCAGCGCATTCTTTGTCAAGCCACTCACAATCGCCCTTCAGTTATGCAGTATCGTTTCAAAACCGGATCCATACACTGTGAAAACTATCCATGAAGATCTCCATAACTTCTTCTCTCGCTAGATCAGAAAATATAGACATCATGCATCTTTGAAGGTACCAGAGTATTACACAAACCAAATGGCATTCTCCTAAAAGCAAAAGTACCAAATGGGCATGTAAAAGTATTTCTCCGATCTTCGTGCAATAGCACTGGTTAAGTATCCAGAGTATCCATCAAGAAAACAAAAATGTGAGGGTGTCATGCCAACCTATCCAGCATCCGATCATGAAAGGCAGGGAAAAAAATGATCCTTTCGTTGCAAGATTATTCTTTTCTCGTAGTCAATACACACCCTCCATCCCGTCACTCGCTTCGTAGAACTGCTCATTCTTTCATTTCGATCACAAAGTGGAACTTCACCTCTTCTGGGAACCAGCATGTACTGGCCACTCCAAGAACTATCTCACATATAGTATATAAAACCCGTATTTAACCATTTCAAACTTCTTTTCCGACAACTTTTCATCACTAGGTTCACCTTCATGCTCAATAGAAGCTGCATTATCTTCCAAAGAATATTTTGTGCATACAAATGGAGGGACTAATACCCTTCAGATCTTCAATTGACCAAGAATTACTTTGTATTTTTCAAAATCACCAAGAACTGCTCTTCCAAATTTCACCAACGCAAATTCGATATGATAACCTGGTTTTCTTTCTCTCGGGTTCGAAACTCATATTTTAAATGACTGGCAATTCTCTTTCAATGTTAGCCCTTCCGCATTCAGCTCTCGCCTTCATGAGTTTGCCGTCACGCTTCTTCCATCTTGACTGCTTTCATTTATACTGAGATTGCTCTCGTTAAACAAATTCAAGGCAATACTCACAATTAAAGCTCTCAAGGAACTCGAAAAATTCATCTCAATTTCACGATGTGAGTGTCGAATGATACAACTAGAATTCAATTCATCATTGAGAGTCTGGGCTATTTCTTTACAACCATACAATTGAAACCGCCTACATTAGGATTTTCCGTGAATTCTATTAATATTAAATCGCACCGCTTCATCCCCAACTTCGAAGTGTCGGGCCACCTTTCCAGACGCCTATCAAGGCAGCCTCGTTAAGAAAGGCCTTCCTAGCAACAAAGGAACTTAGGTATCTTCCTCCATCTGTATGATAACAAAATCCACGGGGAAAATGAATTTCCCAACCTTGACAAGTACATCTTCCAGAATGCCTTCTCGCTGCGCTTACCGATCTATCGCCCATCCTTACGTGAATCGGGCCGCTGGGGTAAGTCTCCAAACTAAGTCTCTCGCGACCACCGAGATAGAGGCATTAAATTTATACTTGCGCCTTAATCACATAAAGCTTTCTTGAATTGTATTTCCTATGAGCAAGGGAATGGAAAGAAACCGCTGTAATCTTTCATCTTGCCGGGAGCTTCGTTAGATAATGGCACTCGGCAAGCAAGCACTTGCTAACTATACCCCCTGTAGCTATCTTTCTTTTCTTACTCAATATCTCCTTCAGGAATTTTGCATAAAGAGGCATTTGGGGCCATTACCTCTCGTAAATGGATATTTATTTCTATTTTCTCTGAAAATATCCAAGAATTTAGAAACTGCTTTTTCCTTTCTCGACTTCGAAGTCTCTAATGGAACGGCACCGTTGTGTATAAGCCGGTACCTTCTCTTTTCTCTCGGTCATTACCTTTTAGCCGTTTCAATCCGGGCCGTTTCTTCCTTCTTCCATTCTCTTTCTTTCTCCGCTCACTCTTTCTTTTCCTTTCTCGTCTTTTCGCTGTCATTTCAAATCCTTCCACTTCTTAACTCGAATTGCCATGCACTTGGTTCTTTTCGAAAGGTCACTAGGAATGTACCCTTGCTCCTGATGGCATATTCAAAGGCCAGCTTGCCCTACTTGTGTCTCTAAATTTTTCGAGGCACTAGTATCTCTCGAACATGTGAGTACTCACTCTGAAAGCTTCCTAAGTCGATAGTTTATGTCTCGGCGGAATTGCAATAAATTCTCTTGTTATCCCCATGAAACTGCAAAGATTTAATTCTTCAAAGGGTCAGCCCTCCTCCACTCGATATTCATTTCCTCGCCTTCAACTCCTTGGTGCCGCCGGGGTGGAACCTTGTACGCGATATCCTCGCTGAGGATGCCGTCCCCGCCTGGTCGTAAAGGCTCTCCACCATATGAGAAATTTCCTGCGTTCCTGCCGGATTGTAGTGTGCGGGCAAAGCTAGGATTTGGCCTGAAATGATAACTTTGCCTGCTCACGTACTTAACCTCCTCGCACTATAAGAATCTTCTTTCACTGGCACGCCACGACTTCTTTCACGTTCTTCTTCCACTCCGCTTCCTATTTCATGAGCAAAGGTGTATCTTTTCTCTCTCTTGTTGTCCATCCTATGCATTATGGCATCCAACTTAAGTTCCATGGCTTCGCCGCCATCTGCTCACCTCCATGACCCTTTTTCTCATCGCTTTCCTCTCTTGAAAACTCGTATGGAGCTTTCATATTGCATTTTATAAATCTTCGATCAGATCTCACTTCAAAGACTTTTCGTTTTAAATGCTCCAATAAAGATGAAGCATCGATAATGTCTTTGATGTATCTTTTAAAGCATGATACACTATGTCCATCCGTCTTCAATTCATTCCATACTCCAAGCACCTCTCTTCTCAAAGAATCTCCTCGAATCTTCCGTTTACATATAAAGCTCTCATCTTCCCTTGCTGGAATACTATTATCTCTCTCGTCTCTCCAAGTGAGAGATGGGGAAAGAATCTACCTTAAGTAGTTTACCAACTTTTCCAGAGTCAACATAACTATATGGTAATGGGATTCATACCATATGGCTGTTGTCTCTCAAAGAAATGGGAAGATGCGCGGACAATCTTTCGTCCTTCACACCGCTCAAATTTTCATCAGATTTCATGCATCCCGAGAAATCTTCCCGTGTTCATTCGGGGTCTTCGACGATGACCAAGAACCGATACGCTTAACTATTGTACTAAAGTCAAGCTGTTCAAATTATTTGCATCCACAGGGTCGGCCCTGATCAAGCAGAATATCTCTTCCCGAATAATGGGGGCCCCAAATCCTCCACTGTGTCGCAATGGGGGCCTTCTGCTGCTCGGCCCTCTGCCTCCGTCGTCAGAAGTGTCTCTCTTTCCGCCATAGCCGCGCTTCTCTCGCTCTTAATCTCTTCTTAAGCTCCTGAGTGTTCTCTAATCTCGTTGTCCGCCGAAACCGCCCAACCCCGCTTCCTATAAGTAAAGGTTTTCCCGAAATCAAAGCATACTCGGGGACAGGATTAGTCAAACTAAACAAATATTTCCAACATGGCTTCGTTAAAAATTAGTGACTAATAGCCACCGCTTGAAAGCTATTTTTGTTCTTTTCTTAAAATGTCCAAATTAGCATTTCCTTCTTTAATGATATTGATCTAATTAATTTTTTCAATCCCAAAGAATCTGCGCCTATAAAACTTGTTCGCTTTTCTATATAGACAAACCTTCAAATTAATATAGCTACAAGAGCCTTACAATTCTCTTATACCCATGTCATTTTGGATAAGTTTGCTTGCTAAAATAAATTTCTCTTAATGTAAAGGATTAAAAATAAGAGTTCGCCCATGGTAATCAAGTAAAGTGCACAAGTCATATAAGAAAACTGAATAAGTCCGTATCATTCCCAATGAGATTGATAGCGACCATGTGTCAACTACCTAACTACTAAAATTTCATACTATTTGGACTCAAAACTCATAGTGCAAATTTTATCTAAACAACAAAATTTAAAATATATACTATTGAATGTGCTCAAATTAAACTAAAACAAAAATAAATGACTAAAAATAAATTGTACATAAAAGAATGGTTTGAATCAGTTTACTGTGAGAAACGAAAACTATCAATGAAATACAATGGAACAGTCAATTCCAGCACTATATCCGTTACTTTGTTCTATGTATGGATCTGATGTTTGTCCAAGATTTCCTAATTATTGGAATTGGATTTCTCCCTTTTCACTGATTTAATATCCTTGCTTCTCTCGAAGACAAGATCAAACCAGATACCCGTATTCCACATTCTCTTCAAGATCCGGGGTATTTTTCTTCTCAATACTTCACACCCATTTCGTTGACAAGAGAATCCTTTAACTTCACCTTCTCAGGATATTAGCTAAGTTATACTACTTAAATGGTGGCTCAACCTCCAGATCTATGGGTTTATCCCTTTCCCTTGATTAGATCTAAGCTAACACGAGGATCGGACGCATTCAGAGATTAGTATGGAACTGATTATTATATTATAAATATATCACTGACTCATTTATGATGAATGGATTGCACCAAAGAACTGAGTCAGAAATCGCATCGGTACGTAACATACCCGCAAGTTAACGTCTCAATCCTCAGAATGCCTTCAAAAAGGTCACGGAGGGCATCCACGGATATCAAAGTAAGATACATTCCCTCAACTGGTACTAGGTACTATTATTGGGAACTTATCCATTAAAAACGACACCGATTAAGTAAAAACCGAACCCAAATTAATTCTTCGTAAATTGTGAAGGAAGACGCCTTCAAATGTAAATCAAATCCAGCTGAGCTGCGCTCTGATTACTGCATTGCAAATTAAGAAATGGAGTGTCGATCACGCCCTGACCAGCATCAATTACAATAATCTGAAAGAAATGCATTCGAAATTTGTCTAGATTTCATAAATTTCCAACTGATAATACTAAGAAAAATAACATAACGAAAAAAATCTGACTCAACTCGTCTACACTTATGATTCGCGAATTCAAAACCCCGGAAAATAAAACTAAAATAAAATCTACTCTATAATATACCTTTGAGTTATCTTCTTTCCCTTTTCTTTGGGTAGTGAAGAAAGGAAAACTACTTTACTATTAAATCTCTCTATTTATCTTTATCAGAAAAGAAAATGGGTGAATCCCAATACTCGGTGGAAATCCAGGATAAAAAGCCCGACCTTTGTTCATGTCGCGACCTCGAGTTGATGTCGCGACATGGAGCTCCCTTGATGGCTCATGATCGTGTGACCTCTTCCTTTTACATTTACCTTGGTTTGTCTTGCAAAATCAACGATTGGTAGTCGACATCGAAGTGATGTGGCGGCGTCTTTTGTTGGTGTTTCTTCAATGCGTGTAAAGTGACCTCGAAGTTGATGTCGCGACACTATTATCTTCTTATTCTTCCGGCTTCTGTGTTGCGACATCAGTTTTAGGTTGCGACCACTTTGCTGTCTGTAAAACGACTTCATGTTGTGACCTTGATTTCTTAATTATATCTTTGTTGGTGTTTTCTTGTCTTCACCAACTTTCATTTTATGTCAGCGACCTCATCGTGATGTAGCGACCTGCTACTTTCCATTTCTTTTCTTGGTGCTACCTCGGTTCCGTTGCAGCGATTTCTTCTTTCCAACTATTTCCGAGGTCGCGACATCAAATTGATGTCGCGACATCACCTCTTACACCGGCTCTTCTTTAGGTCGCGACCTGAATGAGTGGTTGCGACATCATTCTTCTTGTTAAGGCTTCAATTCCTATTTTCATGTCGCGACCTGCATAGCATGTCGTGACTTCAATTATCTCCTTTTGGCGTCGCGACATCGAAATGATGTCGCGACATGAATTTCTTCATTTAACTGTTTCCTTTAGTCTTGACCACGTCTTCTTTGTCGCAACCTCCTTCTTCAAGTCACGACTTCACTTGTTCTACATTTCGAGTTTCTTCTTCAAATCCAAATTTGTTGCTGTCATTGACTTGGAATTCTTTGGGCCAGGCTTCTGCTCATGACTTAAATTCCTCGTTGTGACCTCAATTCTGCTGAGTTGATTTCTTCGATTTTGCTAAAATTTGATTTTTATATTTGTATTTTCTGCAAGTGAAATTGAGTCAATTATCACTTTTATGCAAACAATTCAACATTATTCTCATAATAAACTCAGAAAAATGAATTAAAAATCTAATGAGTTTTTGGACTCATCATAATTGAAATTCGCCTGGGTAACTAAATTTTGCGTGACGAAACTAGTGGTAAGGTCTGTTTCATCATTTGAGATCTAGAAGATTTCTAGGTTTTCAACCTATACTGTAACGACACATTACTGTTTTGTCATTCTTTAGAAAAATTCTATTTTTCCCGGGGTTTTACAATATATAAACCCTAAACTAGCCCTATAATCTTTGGAACCATGCCTTTCTCTTACCCTTTAAAGTTACATCATACACCCCTAAACTACAACAAACACATCCCTAACTTACCCAAGCAGCAGTCATCCATCATGAATCCCATCCTTGCATCATCAAGGTTCAAACCTCCACGGTCGAATTTTCCATAATGAAGATCGAATTCCCAATGTTTGTTATAGAGGAGCATCAATCCCCCATAGTTGGGAAAAAAGACTTGCCCTTAAGTCTTCACCATGAAAAGGCCTCAAATCCTTGACATTGAACGTAGGTAAGATATTGTTATCATCGGGCAATTCCAACTTGTTAGCATTGATCGAATTCCTAATGTTTGTTGGCGAAGTTCTGCGTGATCGTAATTGGGAAAAGACTTGCCCTGATTGAGGTAGTTAGGGATGAGTTTGGTAGTTTATAGGTATAGGATGCTTAACTTTGAAGGGTAAAGGAAAAGTGCGGTCTCCAAAGGTTATAGGGATAGTTTATGGATTATGTATGATGGAATTAAGGTTTAGAATGAAGGATTTTAAGTTTGGAAAAGTTTGGGTTTGGTTTGATGCAAAACATGACCTAGTTTGAGATTTTCAGGTTTTTCTAAGGTAGGCTAGGGTTGTGCACAAATTTTGGGTTTCTCTAAGGTTAGGAAAGATGATATATATGATTTCTAGGTTAAACAAAGTATTTAAAAAGAGTTTTGAAGTATGAAACAAGATTTTGAAAGTTTTAGGTTGAGATAGAAAATTGGCTATGGAAAGGTTAAAGAGAAGATGAGATGAAATGATGTTATATAAGGATATATACTTACTTCACCACTAAAGGAATCCACCAAGAGATAAAATTCCACAAACTCCCTACTAAAGGAATCCACCTAAGATACTAGAGAACAAGAGATATATTTCGTCACCCTAAAGAATCACGAGGATAAACGACAAACTCGTGCAGTTCTCGACGGTTGAATTAATGCGAGATCAACAAATTTATACCTAATACCTCCCTGCCGTGCTGCATTGCTCTTGTAGTATAGTGGCTCTAGGATGGAATCCACAAGGATGGGTTTTCTTCGTAAATGACTTATAGTGAAGCGATTTGAGTGGTCGTTTTGGATTTTAGGGTTTGATAAAAATAGTGAGGTGAAATGTTTGGAAACTGAAAGTAAAATGAAGTAAAATAAAAATGGAAACTCCTTGAAGTATCGGGCTACTAGATTTGTGTTCTAAAGGTAATTGAGGGGTTCTCAGACCCTTTTCCTCGCATTAGGGAGGATGACCTACAGTCATCTCCCGAACCGGTTCTTCATTTGGCTATGAAAACTACCCCTCATTAAATATCTTTGAAAATGGCATTCACTGGCCATTAATGCTCTCAGTCGTTAAAACACAAGTCTCCTTGACTCGCCTTCCAATTGCTTATAGATGGTAACTAATGAATCTCAGTGGATCTAGCAATAAGCATCTACTGAACCCTAAAAGCTTACAAAATAATAACCATTCAAGGTGACTCGAAAGGATCAAAACCTAAAGTTAGAAAGGGAGAACAGTAATAACAATGAATACCTACGTGAAAACCATAGAAACCTCCAGTTGCCTTAGGATCCTTTACCCAACAACCTTCCACTTCAATGAGGAAAGGGTTCTAGCCACTCATCCTCTGAGTTGTCATCCTCAGAGGGTGTTTGGCTACAGACGAAAAGGAGAAAATGAGGGAAAATAAGAAAATTGGGAAAATGTTGAAAGCTTCCCTCTAAAAATCTGTACAAAGTGAAAAGTCTCTTAACAATGTCTTGTCTCGGGGCTTTTATAGCCAAACCCCATTACAAATTACCAAAATAACAAACCAAACACTATTACAAAAGGGGACAAATTGGGAAGAAATCCAAAAAGTGACAAAAGAGTCAAAAAGTCAAAAGCAGCAGGAAGGCAATTTCACAGGGCAAGGCAATTTCGCAGCCACTACGAAATTTTGCAGGAGTTGTGAAAATTTGCAGCCCTGCGACAATTCGCTAGGGTTATGAAAATTCGTAGCCCTACGAAATTTCTCAACCCTTGCGAAATTGCAAGGACTGTTGCATCTCTCTGCTGTGCTTCTAGTTCTTTCTTTTTCTACTCTTATACCAAATGATTTCTTCATGCTTGAGTTGAATCCCTATCTATAGTATAAATAGTCTGCAAAAACAATAAAACTTGTCATAACATTTAATTAGTAGCATTACAAGGTCCTTAACATGTCAATTGGGTTAATTAGGCTGATTACTACGCAAAAAGTGCTAAAAACCTGTATTAATAAGGGTGTAAAATAACACTATTTAAGTAGTAATCACTCCCCCCAACCGACACATTGCTAGTCCCTTAGCAATGGAAGAAGAAAGCAAATAAAGGCAAGATGAGCTATAAATATACCTACACAAAAATGGATTTCAAAATCATTGAAGTGATAAAACCCAACCTGCAGCGCAAGTTATCAAAGCCCTGTCTAATGACCATCTCAGGAAGAGTGTGTGCTATGCAAAATCGAGTATCAAAACAGTGTCAACTCCTCGAGAACCAACCTGACACCTTCCATAAAAACCTAAATGTTAGCAGTTAGTTTTTCAAAAATAATACGTCAGTATCCTCTCCCCGACTGGCTCTTGTCTAAGCAGCGGATTCTTGACCTCATTAGATTGGACCCTTTTATTCCATAACTCCTTTTTTTGTTGTGGGGGTGCCATCTTTGAGGGAGCATCTAATTCACAATTGTCCATGTAACGGGGATCCACCGATGACTCCTAACCAATTAAGGTTTAGGGCATCAAGTCATAAGGATCTCTCAACCACTAACTCTTCAGATTTCACCCCGGACTTTTAATGAGCTAGAAACTCCGGCTGTCTGATTTGCTGAGCTCCTACCCATCCACCAGTAACAAGCACAAAGTGGTGACTCCCGAGCCCGGTTGGTTTAGGGCGCAGGCACTAAAAGAACTTTCACCATATACGCTCAGGCCGTTATGGTTTGGCGAGTGTCCGCAAATTTTTATTTTTTTATTTTTCTTTTCTTTTTTTTTTTTTCTTTTCTTTCCTTTTTTTTTTTTTTGAAAGACTCATTGGTCTTTTATTCAAGGGTCCTGACCTATTAAAGGTGGTCAAAGGTACTAGGTCGGACTTTTGCAGGGCTTAGAAGACAAGGCAGTTTTTCAGTCTATAAATGAAATCTAATTTGCATAGTGTGTGGTTAGTTCAAAGTGGAAAAAAAAAGGTTGAAAACAATAAGAATTTCAACAAGTTATCAACTGAACTAAGCATAACACCATTCTAACATCAACAACATTGGAAAAAAATTTCAATTTCTTATACTGTAAGCTGCGCATCACACAAAAAAGGTTTTTTGAAAATGGGAAACTGAAAGCATGAACTAGAAACTAAAAACATGAATTATATTGTAAAAAAAAACAAACTAACTATCAAGCCATTCAACTAAACAAAATAGACTTGCTTAAAACATAAATCAACACTTCCTTCCTTAACTCTCCCCCCAACCAAATTCTACATTGTCCTCAATGTGGTTATGGAGTGGAAATTTAAGGGAGGAAGTGATACCTCCTTGGAGAAATGTAGTCGGTTGTGGAGAGGAGGAACCACCTGAAACAAGAAACAAAAGAGAGGAAAAGTGTTAAACAAAAATATTAATAGTGCAAAATATGATCATGTTATAAGAATGGAAATCAAAAAGATAAAAAAATGCTTCCCAAAGAGGTCTTATTCACTCCATTCGGACTTCAAATGATCAAGTTGGAAGAAGAAAAGAGAGGTTAAAAGTGACCAATTTGAGCATTTTGAAAATTACGCCCTTATTATAATCACAAATTCTACACTCTCTAAGCTTTCCAAAGATACCAAGATCACCCAAAACGGAGTTCGAATGAAAAAGTTATGGCAAAAAGAAAATAGGAGTCACGAATATGACTACGAAAGTGCAGGCTATTCCTAAACACAATGAATTTTTTTTTTTAGAAAAAGAAAATTTATAAATATTTTTTCAGAGACAGATTTTTTCTTTTTTGTCAAAGACAAATAAAATTACTATTATTATTATTATTTTATAAATATATTAAAGACATTTTTTTTTTAAAGTTTCTACTGCCTTTCTGGTGCTACTACGGTGATCCATCTTTGCTCTAGTGATCTGCGAAATGGACTTCCCACAGTGAAAAATTGAGTACTTGAAATTTCGCGAGCGTATAAAGCACTTCTGATGATCACTGTGAAATTTCGCGGGCTATCATTTAAATTTTGGCCTCGCGAGAAATTTAATTATCTGCTCACTGCGAAATTTACTAGGTTTTTGCTCTAGAACTCCCTCTTTAGAATTTAGCACAAACTGCAAATATAAGCTAGGAAAATTGAAAAATGCGAGAAAATGAAAAATGAACAAACAGATTAGAATTAAAATTAGAGAAAATCTAAAGAGAAAAAATGAGTAAAAAAAATGTAAATAAAATAAAATAAAACTAAAACAAAAAAGAGTGGACTCTACAGTCTCAGGGGAGACTGAGTCCCCCCCAAACCAGTTTCTCAGGCCTTTGGAGGCTCGAGAAGGGGAAGCTCCTCCTTGTCCAGTCCCAGAAAGTGCTTTGTTGGAGGCTGAGTGGAGTTAGTAAATTACTAGGAGTCCGGAGTGCTCACAGTCCCGGGCGGGATGGTTTGAAATTATGAGTCATTTGTTGTGCCATGTAATATGAGCAGTTGCTAATGTCTGTGATGTAGTGGCAAAAGTTCGAACAAAGGCCACTAATTTCCTAAAGTTTTGCGCAGGTAATGCAGATGGGATGGCCTAGCAGTAGGTGTTTCAGGTGTCGAATGTTGTAGGTGTGGCCAGAGATGTGCTTGGGTTAGGAGAGGGTGCTGCGGCGTGGGCTGTTGGTGGCAGAGCGATGACAAGCAGGATTCAATTTTATGGGAAATGGTTTAAGAATAAGCTTTTGGGGCTCTTCTATTGCTTCCTTTCCACTGCCTTCCTCAGTCATCAATTGGGAGATTGTTTCATTCTTTCTCGATGGACAAAAAGCAGCACAAATGTCTGAGGATTCAGATAACCCTTCAGAAAATCATGCAAAAGTCTCTATCAGCTCTTCTTATAGCTGCTGTTTACAATGCTCCTCTATTGTGGTGTCAATCAGGCACTCTTCCTCTAGATTCTCTTCCTCTTGGTGAACATGCTGCTAATTGGTGAGCCTTGAAATGGAGTACTGCAAGACGTCAATTTTCTGATCAAGGTCATTTTGAAGCCCATCTAATCTTTGGTTTAGAGAGCTCTCCATAGTATAAATTCTTTGATTTGCTCGGACATTCACCACTTTTACGCTCCTCTATAAGTACCCTGATTTGCTCGAGTTTAGTATTGCTGACTAAAAGAAGTTAATTGTGGTGGTTGTGGTGGCTGAGGAGTTGAAACATAATATGGAGGAGCAGGAGGTGCATACTGTGGAGGTCTTGGTTTCCATGAGAAATTTGGGTGGTTCCCCTAATTAGGGTTGTAAGTACTGCCATATGGTGCATTAGTTGGAGGCACAATGCAGGAGGGTGCTCTCACCCATGGAGGGTGCATGTGATCCCTCATGGACCTAAATGCATTAAGGTTCCTTTCTACTCCCTACTGGCTCTACTGCTCTTCATGTGGGGGTTCCATTGAATCAAAATTCAAGCTAACTCTAGAATCTATTCCTTGTGGGAAATTGACTTTGGCTTCTTTGCCTTACGAGTTTCTAACCCCTTTGTAACATGCCCACATTGGAACGGGGCAACCACGGCTTGAGACAAGAAAAACAATTATACCTAAAGGTTTTAGTTTTTTTTTAACAGTGAAATGAAACTAAAAAAAAAAAAAAACTGACCATAAAATACTAAAAAGAATGATAAAAGAAAATTCACCAGAACTTGTGATGAGGATCACAAGTGTTCAGTATGTTGTCATTTGCACTTAGGCACCATCTTCGGCAACATCGCCATTTGATTCGCGTCAGTTTGAGGTGTCCTGAATCAACAAAATTTATACCTAATACCTCCTATTGCCGTAGCATTGTTACTGCAGTACAGTGGCTCTAGGATTGTTCACAAGGATGGGTTTTCCTCGTAAAATGACATAGTGAAGCAATTTGGTGGTCGTTTTGGATTTTGGGGTTTGATAAAAACAGTGAGGTGAAATGTTTGGAAATTGAAAGTAAAATGAAGTAAAATAAAAATGGAAACTCCTTGAAGTATCGGGCTACTAGATTTGGGTTCTAAAGGCAACTGAGGGGTTCTCGGGCCCTTTTCCTCACATTAGGGAGGATGACCTACAGTCATATCCCGAACCGGTTCTTCATTTGGCTATGAAAACTACCCCTCATTAAATATCTTTGAAAATGGCATTCACTGGCCATTAATGCTCTCAGTCGTTAAAACATAAGTCTCCTCAACTCACCTTCCAATGGCTCATAGATGGTAATAATGAATTTCGTGGATCTAGCAGCCAAGCATCCAGCTGAACCTAAAAACTTACCAAATAATAACCATTCAAGGTATTCGAAGAAGATCAAAACCTAAAGTTAGAAGGAGAAAGATATGAAGTGAATACTGCGTGGCTCATGGAAACCTCCAGTTGCCTTAGGATCCTTTATCCAACAGCCTTCCACTTTAAGGAGGAAAGGGTTCTAGCCATTCATCCTCTAAGTTGTCATCCTCGGAGGATGTTTGGCTAGTGAGAAAGGGAGAGAAAATGAGGGAAAATGAGAAAAGCGAGAAAATGCTGAAAGCTTCCTTCCAAAAATCCGTACAAAGTGAAAAGTCTCTTTACAATGTCTTATCTCGGGGCTTTTATAGCCAAACCCCATTACAAATTACCAAAATAACAAACCAAACACTATTACAAAAGGGGACAAATTGGGAAGAAATCCAAAAAGTGACAAAAGAGTCAAAAAGTCAAAAGCAGTAGGAACAGTGGTAGGAAGGCAATTTCGCAAGGCAGGGTAATTTTGCACAGCCCCTGCACGAAATTTCTCAACCCTTGCGAAATTGCAAGGACTACTGCGTCTCTCTGTTGTGCTTATTCCAAATGATTTCTTCATGTTTGAGTTGAATCCCCATCTATGGTATAAATAGCCTGTAAAAACAACAAAACTTGCCATAACATTTGATTAGTAGCATTGCAAGATCCTTAACATGCCAACTGGGTTAATTAGGCTTATTACCACGCAAAAAGTGCTAAAAACCTGTATTAATAAGGGTGTAAAATAGCATTATTTGGGTAGTAATCACTACTTAAGGGAATCATCAAGAGATAAAAAACGAGAGAAGCGGCTTTAAAAGAGAGAAATCTAAAAATATTAATGAACCGATTGTCGAGCTACATTAAGGGGGTAGGGGGTGGGGTGGGGGTATAAACGGCATCTTTACAATTCCAAATAAAAAACTTATCTTTGACTTGGAAAGCAAGATGTTCTAGTGAAATAAGCAGCTCACAAAAGATAATTATTTACAAGGAAATAACGCTCTTACTTTGTAGGAAGCCAAAACAAATTAAAGAAAGAAACTACTACTTGGACTTGGAGATAATAAAACAACTCAAATCGAAATAGTAAGCAGATTGAAATACTTGGATATAGAAATATATTTGATGTCTCTAAGGTTTCGGAAACCTCGAATGAATTTTCCATAATGAAGATCAAATTCCCAATGTTTGTTGTAAAGCTCTGCATCGGGTCTATGACTTTCAGTATCTCACGATCGTGCTTGATCCTGGAGCCCTACATTTCAATTTTTATAAATACTCGGTTTTGCATTTATGAGTAACATTTAGGGTTTAACTGTATTTTTAAATTAAAAAAAAAGTGGTGACTCAAAGCCCAGACTTTGAAAATGCTTTTTCAAAAATACAAAAAATGAATCTCGCATTCTATTAAGTGAAAAACGCACCATTGCCAAAATACGGTGTCAATACATTATAATAATTACTAAGTTATTTTTATTATCATCATAACATATATTATTAAGATATTAATACATAATACTATTAAGTACTATTTAATATTACATTAAACAAAAGATTAGATTTCAGTAAAATAAACAAACACCACCTAACTTTCCTTTAATTTCAAAATTATTTTCCTATTAAAAAAATATCCTCAATTAAAAACATTTTAATTTCCTATTAAAAAACATTTCGACTTTTCCTTAAAAGATGTTTTGATTTCCCATTCAAAATTTGATTTCTCACTACCAATGAGCCTCTTACTTTGGTAAAATTTTTACTTTAGTTTTTTTTAAGTCATTTAGTTTTAATTGTGTTATTATTAAATGAAATTAATTTATTACTTTAAACTTCTCTAATAGTTACACTTTTTTTATATTTTTATTAATTGAGTTCATAATTATAAATTGTAGAAATTTTAATTTTTTTACATATATTCACTTTGCATTAAGCCATAGTAAAAATTTTAATTATTTATTTTAAAAATAGTAAAAAGCATATTTGGTTTTTATAAAAGTAATAATAAATTTAATTTAAAATATTGGAATACATAAGAAATGTATATAAACAATAGTTCTTTTATTCAATATTTCAGCAAATTGTATAAGCAAGGAGGCATTAAAACGAGGGGTACTTGCCAAAAAAACATGAGAGAAGTACTGTAGACATTTGACATAAATATTATTACGAGTTATTTATTTATTTATCCTTTACACTCCCATGCATAATTGTTGTAAAAAGTAATATAGAAATTTTACATAAAAAATACAAAATAACATTAATTCACTTTTTACGTATTAATTTTGCAACTGTCTTAGTAATCATTTAATTTATTAATTTGTTTTTATTGAAACGAGATCATGGACTCTTTCTTTCTTTATTACTTATTTGAAGCTCTTGTCATTTGGTCTGGTCTCTTAAATTATTAATTTATTCAATTGGTGAAATGATGTTATAGGCGTTTGATAAGTAATAAAAGAAAAAAAATAATATAAAACTAATATTTATATTTAAAAAATAAAATATTTATATTTAAAATAAAATATTTATATTTAAAAATATTTAAATTATTTATATTCACAACTTGTAGAAAGTAAGTTACTACAAGATTGATTCAAAAAAAAATTACTAAAAGATGTTCCTTTAAAAAAAGAAGTTAGTAAAAAAAGTGTAATGCAAGTGGTTAAGTGTTTAAACAATCATATGGAAGGTAAATGTTTGAGTAGTAAAAAGGACACATTTGTGAAGAATATAATATTATGATGTAATTTAATGTGACTAGATGTAAAAAATGGTAAAAAGGTAAGATGAGAACGAGAGGTTTCAAGCTGGAATAAGAATATAATTTTACAATGTGACATTTAAAGTGAATAAATGTAAAATAAAATATACTGCAATCAAACATAATATTTTTCTCTATATTTAGTACTATTGGAACGAGATAACTTTGGAGAATGATATTAAATGAAGAAAAAAAATTCCCCCAATCCTAATTTTCACTTCAAAACATTTGGAAGCAATCTGGCACTCGCATGCAAAAAAATGTAATCACCAACCACAAGATAATTTCAAATCTATCATGTCATATAAACAATTATGTCATTATCATATGTTATGAATGTCATCAATCATCATGCAGCTTTGATGGCGTCCCTCTCTTGCTTTTTCCCTCAATCCATTTCTTCTCAAGGATGATGAGGAAAAGTTGATAATGCCGTTTCAGAAAAGCCAGCCACCCTCCTCCCTCTTCTTCACTCCTCTCTCTCGCTTTCCTCCGTTTTCTCTCCCCATTCTTTTCTCCCAAACACCCCCATCTTTTTTTTGTTTAACCGTTTGTTTGATTTCTTCAAGAATTTGTTTTCGAACTTGAAATTGTTGGTGCATTTGGCGAAGGCAAATTTATTAGTTTTGGATGCTGTGCTATTTGGAGCAGGATTAGGGCTTCCGATCTGTAGATAGAGGTGGAGATTGTGAATGGGGATAAGTAGAGGTTGATCTGGATGTGGAAATTGAAGATTGATAGTTGATAGATGGGGAACACATGCGTAGGACCAAATCTTGCGGCCAATGGTTTTTTGCAATCGGTCTCCAACGCGGTTTGGCGAACCCGGCCGCCGGAGGAGCTCCCGCAGAATGCCGAGGGAAGCAAAAGTGGAGACGATGCAGGTTCTGCTGGCGCCAAAGGATCGGATCCTTCAATGCCGGTGCAGAGCACGCCGCCTGAAACCGTTAAAATCGGTGCTGAGTCGCAGAAAGCCGAAAAATCAGATGGGAAAGAAGGAAAGAAAAAAGCGCCTCATATGAAGCGGGTTTACAGCGCAGGCCTTCAAATAGATTCTGTGTTACAGAGGAAAACTGGGAATATGAAGGAGATCTATAGTTTGGGCCGGAAGCTGGGGCAGGGGCAGTTTGGGACCACGTACCTTTGCGTGGAGAAGGCTAACGGGAAAGAATTCGCCTGTAAATCGATTGCCAAGAGGAAGTTGACGACAGGGGATGATGTGGAGGATGTTCGGAGGGAGATTCAGATTATGCACCATTTGGCTGGCCATCCTAATGTGATATCAATTGTGGCTGCTTATGAGGATGCAGTGGCTGTTCATGTTGTAATGGAGCTTTGTGCAGGTGGGGAGCTCTTTGATAGGATTATTCAGAAGGGGCACTATACAGAGAAAGGCCGCCGACCTTGCAAGGGTTATTGTTAGTGTTGTGGAAGCATGCCATTCCTTAGGCGTTATGCATCGGGATTTGAAGCCTGAAAATTTTCTCTTCATCAATCAGCAGGAGGAGTCCCCTCTTAAAACAATAGATTTTGGACTTTCCATGTTCTTTAGGCCAGGTACATTTCTGGAAAATCACATATTTCTTCCTGTTGATAATCTTATAGATTACATTAGGAATGATTGGAACATAGAAGCTTGAAGCCTTAATCACAAGAGCATTTTGTGACTAGCACATTCAACATTGATCATTTTAGCTAACAGAGTGATATTTTTTCTGTTCTAGAACAATTATATATGTTGGCTTTTGTTATGGGTAATGATATATTGTACTTGAGCTCACTTGGTTCTTCTGAGTTCGACAACAAATACTTTATTTGTTGACACTTTGTAATTGTTATATCCGCTCTTATGATGCATTACACAATGTTCTTGAATGTCTTATTCCTCATTTATTTATTCTTAACTTTTGTAACAAGTTGACAGAGGAGATGAAATCTGAATTAAACTGTCTAGTCTAATGAACAGGGTTGAGGTCTTCTATTTGTAGTTCAAAATCTCATGGCATGGAATATATCATTTGCATAATGCATCGATGTGTCATTCTTCCAAATAGAAGAAATAAAATGTTTCTGGTGTAACAGAAAACCATTATAAAAATTTCAAAGCAAAGGAAGATGGAATGTGAAGATAAGTTGATGCAATTATTGCATATGGGTTGGCGCAGGTAGATGAGCACAATTTTGATACCTGTCTTGCTATGTACTAACTATAAACACAAAGCAGAAATTGACTGAAGGTCATAGCCAGTGGAACAAGAAATTTACTTAGAGCTCCCACAATGGGAATCTTAAGAGGTGGGGAACCTTTTGGTTTTTTATACTAGCCTGTTGTTGGAGGGTCTAGAGAAGATGTTCTTTTCTTCTTGTGCTTGGGTGGTCCCTTGTACACTTCTTTGTACTTGGGCTTCACTCCTTTAGGCAGTTTAATCTTATGTTCTTTTTATTCATAAAAAATTGAAAACTGATAAACTGGACAGTGTTGGGACAGTAGAAACTATCTTGAAGAGGATCTCACAAGATCTGGCTTTTCTGTTTCCTATGAGCGCTTAGAAATTGCAAACTAGTAATTGATTAATAAGTACACTTGTTCAATATTTCATACTATTCATTCCTTTAAAAGTACTTAATCTAATTATAATATAAGAAATACAATGAAAATGTGTTTTTGAGTAAAATTGCTATAGAATATTAAGTATAGACCATAGAACAGAACTGGACCAAAAAAAGTAGTAAATATTGGAGGTCGCTGTTTTATACAATACTAGATGTAATGTGTACATCTGTGATTGTCAGTTTTGCATTTAAGATATTTAGACCAATGATATGGGTTCTGGTTGTTATAACAGGAACCCATTGTAGTGTTTGATTAGTCAATTTTTTTATTTTTTATTTGGCACCATTTAGAAGTGTAAAACTAAAAGATGCCCATACGACCACACATATAAATTATAAATGTGGAACTCTTTAAAGAGATTGGACATAATCATACATTCTCCTAATGTCCACCTTTGATGAACACTACCCTTGAGCTTTTCAATCTAGAGTTAATAAACCTCATTGGCAATAAGACCACATTTGGTTTGTCTTCCTCCACATACACATTCTTAAGCCATGTTTGGTTCATGGAAAATTTAAGGGAAAATGCAAGATAAAGAAAATAGAGAGGTTAGTAGAAGGAAAGAAAACTAAAGGAAAGTAAAAATAGTATTAAATCCAACATATTATTTTCTTTTGGTACTTCAAACCCATTTTATTTATTTTAATTCGTCAATATAAAAGATCAAATAATTTAATAATACATTGTTTTCTAAGTAATTTTATTTATAGTTGATTTTTTTTTTGAGATTTTTCATTAGACAACCAAACCAAAGAAAATCATTTTCCTTAGCATTTTTTTTCTTACCTTAGTACTTTCCATGAACCAAGCACAACCTAAAAGTCTGACACCATAAGACCTTTGGTTATTTAATTTTCACTCCGGCAACTTAGAATCAACATGTGATGAGCTAGACTGTCATAAAATCGATAAAAATGGCTCATTTGCTACCTTGGTGGACTATGTTGAGAGAAAATGAATACTCTGATTCTCATTAATTTACAAAGGAGGGTGTTAAGCCCCCTATCCAAATCACTTACTCCTGGCGTAGAAAGAAAATAAAGGAGTAGAACATGAGGGCATCAGTTCACAAGACCGTTTTGAGGGAAGGGGTTATACATGTCTTTTAGCTGGCTAGGTTGTTAGGATTCCTTCTTGTTGGCTTTTGAGTGGAGAGTGTTTTTATTCTTCTGCATTGCTTGTTTTTATAAGGAAGGGGTGCATGAGTGGAGATTGGGGGGGGTGTTATACATTTTGGCTTTCATTTTACGGGGAGACAGGAGAGCGGGGAGGACTCTCAATTTCCTCCCACTTGATGTATTTTCTCTAAGAAAGTGTGCCGATAGTTTTCTTTTTTCGACCTAGATTCCTTAAAATCTACGGTTCATTTCCTTCTCTAGCGGGGGAATGCTAACGATGGTATTAGAGCATGGAGACATGAGCCATCAGGCCCATCACTGTTGGGAAGAAATCTGAAAATAGGATGGAAGACATGGAGAATCGGATGGCCTCTCTCCGATTAGAGTTGAATCAATTTGGTTCTTTGATTGATCGACTAGACCAACTAGATGTAGAAAGGTTGAATAGTGCCATAGATCGATTCTTAGAAGTTGAAGAAGCACTCACGGTCAGACGATTAGAGGTGGAATTCGTAAACTCAATTCCCTTTGCTCCAATTTAGAAAAGGGGATTAGGGATAGGCAACCCCAGAGTTAGAGGCCTCGAGAAGCGAAAAGGGTAAGGTAGGAGCAAAAAAGGGAGATGACATACCCACAGTAGCGACCTTTGAGGTTGGGAGAGAAATCTTATTGTGAAAGCTCGACCTACCATTTTTCGACGGCGACAATCCGGATGGATGGTTATTATGAGTCGAGAGATGCTTTGAGATGAACAATCTCACTTCCACAGAGAAGCTCTGAGCCACGGTGGTGTGCTTGGAGGGCAAGGCCCTCACCTGGTACTATTATGAAGATGGTTGACCAAGATTCCGTGGATGGTCGGATTTTAAGCGAGCACGAAGAGCGATTCTGGATTCCACGGAGGGACTCTACTAGATCAGTTGTTCGCCCTACGACAAACGTCCTATGTCCACCATTTTTGTCGAGATTTTGAAAACTTGTCGGCCACACTATGGGAAGTGTTGGATTCGGTGCTGGAGAGTGCCTTCATAAATGGAGAAGCCGCGGCGACATCAGTAGGAATTGAGACTATGGGCCACTGGCAGACTACTGAATGATGAGAGTGGCCTAACAAATAGAAGATAAAAATCTGGTGTTATAAGGCTAACAAGATGGGCCTTATTCTCTAACAGGTAAAACATCTCCACCGGGCTACATGCTTCAGTCGCTCCCAGAAGCAGACCCTCTGCACTTTGATGACACAGTAAGCAAGACAACCTCGTTTGTGGCCTCTGGGCTACTTCCATCTCTGGTTTTCGTCGATTGACAGAGGCGGAGATGCAAGAAAAAAGAAGCTAGGGTTTATGCTTCCGTTGCCACGAGAAATTTGGTCCCGGCCATCGTTGCAAGAAGAAGGAGCTCTAGATATTATGGGTTCTAGATGAGGAAGAGCTCACGGGAGAGAGTGAAGTTGCATCTTTTCAAGATCTAGAAATAGGAGGTATACCGAATAACCACGAAGACTAGTTAGAAGACTCCTCCCCGTTTTCCCTGTCCTTATCGGCTCCCCACTCATTAAAGATCCGAGGATAGATAAGAGATTGAGAGGTAGTAGTACTCATCAACTCCGGGGCTTTTCATAATTTCATAATGGCTGCTTTGGTGGAGGAGCTAGGGTTGCCGACCGCCTCAACTAAGGAATTTGGGGTGATGTTGGGTGCAATTGAAATTAGAGCTCTTGCAGGGTATGTAAATGAGTCGTCATCTCTCGAATTGGAAATAATTGTTGATTTTTTTCCCATTCCGTTAGGAAGTTCAGAAGTGATTTTGGGGTACCACTGGTTAGCGTCGTTGGGGGAGTCACACATAAATTGGGGGGCCATGACATTGAGATTCAAGGTTGGGGAACAAGAGGTACAACTCCAAGGAGATCCTTCCTTGTGTAAAACCCAAGTATCCCTACGATCCATGATGCGGGCTATCCAGAGCGAAAGACAGGGCATTCTTTTGGATTTTAGGCAGCTTTCTTTATGGCGGTGAGGAGAAGTCTCGGTGAGGACCCGCCAACATCGGCAATAGTAGCCGAATTAATCAAGGAATTCTTAGACATTTTCTCTGCTCCATTAGGTCTGCCACCAGCCCGCAGCCATGATCATGCCATTGTTCTTACGGAAGGGACTTCACCGATCTCAATTAGACCTTATCGATACCCTCAGATGTGAAGGACGAGATGGAGCGTTTAGTTGCAGAGATGATAGGGGTAGGGATTATACAACCCAGTACTAGCCCTTTCTCTAGCCCGGTTTTACTAGTGAATAAGAAGGACGGTAGTTGGAGGTTTTGTATTGATTATCGAGCTCTAAACCGTGCTACTGTGCCAAACAAATTTCCGATTCCCGTTATTGAAGAACTATTGGATGAGCTACATGGGGCTACTGTTTCCAGCAAAATTGATTTAACATCTGAGTACCACTAGATTCGTGTAAAGGCCGAAGACGTTTTGAAAACCGCCTTTCGCACACACACTGGCCACTAAAGAAAACCATGACTAACTTACCGGTTTTAGTCTTATCGGATTTCTCCAAGGAATTTGTGATCGAGGCAGATGCATAAGGTTTGGGTCTAGATGTGAGTTTGATGCTGAAGGAGCATGTGCTTTTTATAGTTAGCTTCGGCACCTCGCCTCACCAAATTTGTATCTGAGCGAGAATTAATGGCCCATTGTCTTCGCCATTATTAAGAGTGGAGGTACGTACATTCCCAGGCGAGCATTTCGTGGTCCGGACGAACCTGCGCAGCCTTTGTTTTTTTCTAGAACAAAGGGTAGTTGAGGCTAAATACCAAAAATTTGATCAAACTTATCTTGGTACTCTTCACGATCGATACAAGCCCGGATGCTCAAATTCAGTAGTAGATTCCTTATCGCGAATACTAGAAGGGGCCTCCTTCTCTCTACTAACAACTCCAATTATAAAAGACTTCAATGAGTTAAAAAAAATGGTGGGTGCCGACCCATTTTTATCTAATATTCAATAGGTCATCCAATAGGATCCTACGTCATACTCGGGTTATTCACTAGAGGAGGGGCATCTTCATTACAACAGGAAACTGGTCATTCCCTCAGAATCACCATATATGTCCCTCTATTATTGAGAGAATTCCATAACAGTGCAGTGTGAAGGGCGCGTGCGAGTATCTGACACACTAAAGTGTTTGGCGGTAGAATTCTATTGGAAGGGTATGAAAAACAAGTGCGAGCAATTTTTCGCCTTTGGCTGATACATGTCGGAAGGGACAAACAGAACTTAACATCACCAACAGGACTCCTTCGACCTCTCCTAATTTTGGATCACGTATGGGAGGACATCACGATGGATTTTATAGAAGGTCTTTCTAAGTCCAAGGGGTATAACACCATTTTAGTAGTGGTGGACAAGCTAACTAAATATGCACATTTCATGGCATTAAAGCACCCATTCACAACAATGGTAGTAGCCCGGATTTTCATTCAGGAAGTGGTTCGCCGCCATGGTATTCTCCGATCCATTGTGTCGGATTGTGATAAAATTTTTATGAGCTAGTTTTGGAGAAAATTGGTGTTTCCTTGCAAAGTGCGAACTTTGTGGGAGCTCACTTTATCACTGCCGAACTTGGAGCTTATCTATGTTGTTTTGCATCGGAAAAACCAACAAATTTGGATCACCTTGTCTAGCATGGGTAGGTATCATTACAACAACGCCTTCCACCTGGCGGCTGGTATGACTCCTTACCGTGCTCTTTAGATAGCCATTCCCTTCTCTAGTCCGCTATGAATTGGGTTCAACAGCTAGAGCGGAAGTTAAGCATCGGTTGTTGAATTGTGATGCCATCACCTTGGGCTCAAAGACCGCACCTTGAGCTTGACATCGTATCGCGATAGTTTGCAATGCCCATCACGGTGATGTTGTTTATAAGGTCGATTGTCGTGTCTTCATTAATCTCAAATATCTTCAACAATCTACATGCAACCGATTGAATGAAAGCCTGACTCGTTATTTTGGCCCGTTCGAAGTGGCTGCGTGGGTTGGTGAAGTGGCACATCAAGCGGCGCCTTTGGCCCCATCAAGACTCATGATGTGTTTCCGTCCGCAAACTCAAAGCGCCTGTCGGTTCCATGCGAGTTGTTCGACTATTCCATGATAGTTAACCGTGACTTGGGGGTGATTGTGGAACCATGGGAGATCAAGGGGTCCGACTAGCTAAGTAACCGGGGTGGCGATGCAGAAGATTCTAATCATTGGAAAGACTTGCAATTTTGAGGATTCTGAAGTCTTTTGATGAGATTTAGCAACAATTTCTAGCTTTTAACGTTGAGGACAAGGTTTAAGTTTGGGTGGCGGGTAATGTTAAGCCCCCTATCCAAATCACTTATTTCAGGCATAGAAAGAAAATAAAGGAGTAGAACATGAGGGCATCAGTTCACAAGACCGTTTTGAGGGAAGGGGGTATACTTGTCTTTGGGCTGGCTAGGTTGTTAGGATCCGCTTCTTCTTTGGCCACAGGTGGAGAGTGTTTTATTCTTCCGCGTGTTTTTATAAGGAGGGTGTGTAGTGGGGATATACATTTTTGCTTTCATTTTATGGGAGACCCGAGGAAAGCAGGAGGACTCTCGAATTTCCTCGTACTTGATGTATTTTCTCTAAGAAAATCAATACCAATTGTTTTCTTTTTTTTTCTCAACCCTAGGATTCTTAAAATCTGCAAGTTCATTTCCTTCTCTAGCGAGAATACCTAACAAAGAAAAAAATGTATTTATACTCTGGTATTTAGAATGAGGAAACAAAATTGAGTAATTGGGAGACTAAGAGAAGGTAAAGTCCTTAAATGGATTAGAGAGCAATCAGCAACACTTCCTCTCAAGCTAGAGCATATAGGTCAAAAGCACCAAGCTTGTCACAGATATACTTTATCCTAGGACCTCTAAGAGACTTAGTGAAGATATCGACTAGTTGGTCATTAGAGTTGACAAAACTAGTAATCATGCATCTCGATGCAATCTTCTCTCTGATAAAGTAGCAATCCACTTCGATGTGCTTGGTCCTCTCATGGAAAATTGGGTTAGATGAAATATGCAAGGCGGCTTCATTATCACATATAAGCTTCATTTGTTCATCTTTTTCAAATCTTAGCTTTTGGAGGAGATGCTTCAATCATATGAGTTCGCATGTTGCTAAGGTCATAG
Source organism: Tetrastigma voinierianum (assembly GCA_016808115.1). Taxonomy (NCBI): domain Eukaryota; kingdom Viridiplantae; phylum Streptophyta; class Magnoliopsida; order Vitales; family Vitaceae; genus Tetrastigma; species Tetrastigma voinierianum. The sequence continues at coordinate 356,414 of JAEQBH010005970.1, forward strand.
CTTGATACTCAAACTGACACTAGATGCGTACTACCTACATTTTTATATTACAGGATATTAAGTTATCTCAAATGAACACACAATACCCTGATATAGAACGTTTTGTGGGTGAGCCTACCTAATCTGTATTATTGTAGCCAACAATTTGGGTATGACCTTGTTCTTATACAACACCCCTTGACCTAGTGTTCCTTTGATATAACGGAGAATACGAACTGCAGCGTCCCAGTGGCTATCACAAGATGATTGTAGGAACTAACTAACTACGCTCACAGGAAAAGAAATGTCAGGCCAAGTGATAATGAGATAGTTTAGTTTACCTACAAGTCTTCGATATCTCCCTGGATCTCGTAGAAGCTCCCACGACTTGTCTGAGTTTTGACATTCGGATCCATAGGAGTGTCTCACGGGCTTAGAGTCCTGACATATTAGTTTTTCACCAATATATCAAAGGTATACTTCCGCTGAGGGTAACCACTCGGATTAGACCCGAGCTACCTCGATGCAGAAAATGCCCGGGTTTCTCTAAATTATTTTGTTTGAAGATGGTTGAAGAGGTATTGTTTGAGTTTTGAATACCGTTAAATTCATTGCATAATGATGATGTCATCCCATAAACAATCAAGTAAATACCACTTTGTTCACTAGAGTATGATGATAAAAAAACGGGATGGTTTGATGTGCTTGAATCATGCGAGCTCTTGAACCACTCGGCCATGAATAAGAAACTAAACTTTCGAAGAGGCAGTTTCAAACCATATAAGAGATGACGGACCTTGCCAAACCAAACTCCCCACTGATAAGCAAAGCTAGATGGTTGCTCATATATACCTCATAGGCGAGATCGCGTGAAGGAAAGGCGTTTTTGATGTCGGCTGCAAGGGGCCGTGAGGCGCATATGTGTATGAAACGACGAATAGAGACAATCTTGGCCACCAAAGAAAATGTATCATAATAGACAGAGCCATATTGCTGAATGTACCCCTTTGCAACCAAACGGGCCTTAAGTTGATCAACCTAGCCATTAGGTCCCACTTTCACTATATAAACCTAACGACAACTAACAAGAGACTTGCCAGGAGGAATAGTGGCAAGCTCCCATGTGCCATTGAAGTAAAGAGCATCTATTTCCTTAGCCATTGCCTATTTCCAACATGGATGAGAGAGAGCCTTACTAGTGCTTGTAGGGGTAGAGATAGAAGACAAGGTGGAAACAAAGGCAAAGTAGGGTAAAGATAAACAATGAAAGCTGAGAAAATTATAAACAGAATGTGGGTTACAAGTAGAGCTGGGAATATGGGTAGAGCCCAATGGGTCGGCCCGAATTGGCTCGATATTTTGGAGGATTGGATCTTAAAATTAGTAGCCCGAATAGAATTAGAACCTATTAGCTGACTGGTGTGATGGCCCATTAGGGTTAGAATTCGGGCCGGCCTAATTATTTTCAATTTTTATTTTTATTATTAATTTTAAAAAATGACATATATATATATGACTTATTGAGATTTTTTTTCTAAATCCTATGGTCCCTACCCTCATCCCAAATCTAATACAACCGCTTCTTCCTCCATCTCTCCACCGACCGTCGTTGCGACCTCTCTCATTGCCTTCTTCCCTCATTCCTCCTTGCATCTCCTCCGACGGTTATTGCGTTATTTGCCATCGCCTTTTTCAGTTCTTCTATTAGGTACTCCTCGGTCCTTGTCTCTTGATTTGATCCCGATATTTACACTGACGGCTGTATATCAGTTCAAGGTATTGATAGCGTATTGTTCAGCCGAGGAAGGAGACCCGGTTCAAGCCAAACTCAAGATGGGAGGCAAAAATCGGTGAGGGGTTTGTTATTTTTCGATAATAAGCGTGGTTTTAGGTTCTTATGAAAAGGGAACCGAATAGTTTGGTGTGACAGCTTGGTATTGATTATGTTGATTGATGGTGCAGTTAGTGGGGGCAGTGGGTAACTTGGAAATTGGGATCAAGCCTTGTTTTCTTTGGTTGGTTTTTCTCCATTTTTTATTCTTTTATGTCAATATATTCCCATATTTAGTGGTGTTAAGCTGTTACCTATCTCAATATGTGACTGTAATCAACAATAATCACCTTCTCCATTTCCTCTAAAACAAATGTATTTGGTGTCTTTTATTATTTATACAGTTTGTCATCGTCTACTAATTATATTGTCTAAGCTCCATTTATGTATTAATTATTAATTGTGTATCACCAATTATTATTAATTATTTATATATTTTTTATTTTTTATTTGAACAATGATAAAATTAGGAAAATACAGATTTGAGCATTTTTAAATATTATGGTTCGTTTAACTTCGATGCATAGAAATTTAGGGTGAAACTGAAATTTAGCCAAAAAGTTGGCTGAATAAAGTGGGCCGTTTTGGCTCGGCTGGGTTTGCTGGCCCAATGGCACCGAATGGGCTCGACCCATTTAGGCAGGGGCCGGCCCGTTTCCCAACTATAGTTACAAGTAGAGTGAGTACCTTTTCGAGATAATGATAGGTTGATCATCGGAGGCGGTTCTTGGCTTGGGCCCGAGTGTGGGTGGCATAGATGGATTAGCAAAGAGAGATTACGTAGGAGGGAGAGGCGAGGATGGTGTGTATAAACCTGAAGTGGTCGAGTCACGACATCCATAGGAGGAGAAGGGAAATCTGGAGATGGTAAGACAAGAGGAATAGATGAGACATCCGAATCAGGAGGACGCGCTGCAGAGGAGAAGGAGGAATTCTTAAAGAAAGTGACATTCGCAGAGATGAAGTAGCAATTAATGTCCGGAGAATAACATCGATAACCCCTCTGAAGGCGAGAATAACCGAAGAAGACACACTTCATGGCTTTGGTTGAGAGTTTGTCTTGCTTAGGAATAAGAATATGAACAAAACAGACACAATCGAAGACACGAGGAGGAAGGCAAAAGAGAGGTTGATTAGGAAGCAGGATGGAATGAGGGATTTGATCATGGAAAACAAATGATGACATATGATTGATCAAATAACATGCAGCTAAGATAACATCCTCCCAAAAACATTGAAACCTTATCTTTGGAGGAGAGGCCCTTATTTGTTCGACTAAATAGCGGTTCTTGCGCTCAACCACTCCATTCTGTTGAGGAGTGTAACCATAAGATGATTGGTGCAAAATCACATGGGAAGACATAAAAGAAGAGAATGTCATAGAGAAATATTCCTTGACATTATCACTTCTTAGAATACGAATAGAAGTATTGAATTGAATGCGAATTTTCAGCATGAAATTTTTGAAAGATAGAAAAAAACTAAGCTCGAGTTTTCATTAAAAATAACCAAGTACATCGAGAATAATTGTTTATAAAAGTAACAAGTAATGAAATCCTAAAGTAGATGCAGACTCATGATCGGATTAGTTCGGAAGAACTGCTCTAGTGTTCGGCTTGGATAGATGACCTCGACCCGTTGCTTATAGGGAAGCAAGAACCTTGGTATAGGAGGACACCACAACCGGTGATGGAGATCCGATTGATAAGTCTTGATGAATGCCACGGAATATACGTCGGTTGAAGTTATTTGAGAACCAAGAAATTTAAACTCTGATTTTATTAATTCGTAAAAGCGAAGAAAGTAGGGATATACATCCTATAAATAGGCCCCGAAAATATGAAAAAATAAAACAAAGATTACGGCCATAAAAGGAAACTAAATATTCGGCGAACAGAAAGAAACTAACACTTTTCCTTAAACTATGCACACCCAGCGATACCACAAGGAAAGGAAACTAGATAATTTTAGGACAAGACTTGACAATCAAATCAGCCGCAAATGCGGAGCAAATCATGACAAATCAGCAATAAATCGGAGCAGATCAGCACGAATCAACTCGAAAATAGTAGAAAATGGCGACCGTCAGGGAACAAATCAACACTAAATCAGTAGCAAATCAACATCAAATCTGCAACAAATCAGCTCCAAAAATAGCAGCAAATCAATAAATCAAATGCCTTGGGTCTTGGTTTAAATCCGGATTTACTTTGATGATGTGGACTATCTTTGTTTCCTATTTGGAGTTGAACATGTGAGCACCTTCCACTTTGGCATCTTGAATTAAAACATGAAGGGCTTCTTTGAATCTCTTAGCCCTAGCTCGTGTCATTGGGCTAAGTGGGATTTCAAGTGGGTCCGCACTCTATTCCTTAGCCATACCTCTATCATTCCCCTCCTCTTAAAGAGAATTTGTGCTCAAATCGTCACCTAAATAAAAAAAACTCAAGTCAGTGACATTAAAAGTAACACTTACATTATATTCACTAGGCAAATCTAACTTATAGGCATTGTCATTGATGCGGCGAGGACTTGAAAAGGACCATCGCCCTTAGGGAGCAACTTGGATCGTCTTTGTGCGGGAAATCTTTCGCCTGGCATGTGCACCCCAGTCAGTATTTGGGGTTCCAGACAACAGCGGCGCCCTTTGTTTGTCTTGTTTGACATATTGTTCCGTCCTTCGCTCGATGTTGAGTCTTGCCTTCTCATGAATCCGCTTAACAAATTCGGCTTTCTTTTTGCCATCTAGATTAACATGCTCAGACATAGGTAAAGGAGATAAATCCAAAGGGGTTAATGGATTAAAACCATAAACAATCTCAAAAGGCGAAAATTTAGTGGTAGAATGTATAGTACAATTATAAGCAAACTCAACATGTGGCAAATAGTCTTCCCATGTTTTAATTTTCTTTTTAATGATACCCTCAACAAAGTAGACAAAGTTCTATTCACCACCTCGATCTAACCAATAGTTTGTGGATGTGAATAGTGAAAACAATAACTTGGTTCTAACCACATATAAGGTCTTCAAAAGTAACTTAGAATTTTGCATCTCTATCGAGAAACAATTGTCTAGACATATATATGCAATCTCATAACCTCCACTGAACGGTTCGGCCCACATAGAAGCATCATCCATTTGTAGCATGGAATAAAATGAGCCATCTTTGAAAACTATCCTGACCACAAGAATAGAATCCCTACCCGATCTGGTCTAGGCGGTTCTTTATAAGTTCATTGAGATATTAACCTAAGGTTCACTAGGAATAGCAAGTGGTGTGTAAAAGCCATGGGGTTGCACTCGATTTTGCACTACATGTGATACACCTCCCACAAATCCTAATAAATATGTGGGCAGATAAAGTGTTCTTTACAAAATCCTAAAGTCTTGGCTACCCTAGATGTCCCATCAATCCTCCACCATGAGACTCATAAATAATAAATCCCGAATGGAACAATTAGGAATACTAACTATTTTCTCGAAACAGAACCCCTCGTGTCTAAAGAACTTGTCATGGGAATTTACTTTTCACAACAAGCATTTTCTTGGCTTCACTAAAATCTTGGTCCAAAGGATACAATTCTTTAATGTGTTCAAAACCAAGCAATTTAACATCAAGAGTAGAGATTAGGACATACCTCTGTTATCAATGGCAGAGGAGGTGGGCTGTCAATTGCTAAGATTATGGCAAAAATTATGACTCAGATTTGAAGATCTAAATTACAGCCCATTTCTAAGATTATGGCAGAAATTATGGCTCAGATTTGAAGATCTAAATTACAGCCCATTGCTAAGATTATGAAATTATGGCTCGGTTGAAGATCTAAATCTGTGTGTTAATTGTCCTATAATTTGGTAGTATTAAATTGTATATATTCTTCCACTAAAAATGAATTAGCGATGTTGTGTAATTACTATAAATATTTTCTTGTCTAAAATAGGTTGTACAGCAATTCTTATTTAAAGGAGAGATTATCAAAGAAAGAGGCATTCAGCCATTTTCTCAAAATTTGTTATCTGTGAAAGTGCATCGGCAACGATGTTTTCCTTACCTTGTTTGTAGTGGATGACATATGGAAAGGTTTCTACGAACTCCATCCATCATGCATGTCTCTTATTCAACTTGTGTTGATCCTTCAAATGTGAGACTAGGTAGTCGGTGTGAATCCACAAATTCCTTAGGCAAGATAATGTTGCCAAGTTTCGAGGCTGAGACAGTATATAACTCTTTGTCATAAGTAGGGTATTTCAGGGCTGCCCCAATTAGTTTTTCGCTAAAATATGCAATGGGTTGTCCTTCTTTCATAAGAATTGCGCGATACCTAAGCCTGAAGCATCACATTCAACCTCAAAAGTTTTTGCAAAGTTAGGTAAATCAAGTAAAGGAGCATTAGTGAGTTTTTCCTTGATCAATTGAAATGCTTTTTCTTGCTCTTCACCCCACTTAAACCCAACATCCTTCTTGATGGCTTCGTTTATTGGTGCGGCTATGCTACTAAAGTCCTTCACAAATCGCCGATAAAAACTAGCAAGTCCATGAAAACTTCGAACTTACTCACACTTGTCGGACTTGGCCAGTCTTGAATCGTACGAACCTTCTCTTCGTCAACCTGTATTCCTTGTGCACTAACAACAAAACCAAGAAACACAAGCCTATCAATGTAAAATGTGCACTTCTTAAGGTTAACAAACAATCTTTCTTTTCGAAGCACATCCAAAATAGATTTTAAATGAATCAAATGATCATCCAAGTTCTTGCTATAAATGAGGATATCATCAAAATAGACCATAAATTTTCAATGAAATCCACCTTGAAACATGGTTCATTAATCTCGTGAAGGTGCTAGGTGTATTAGTTAACCCGAAAGGCATAACTAACCATTCATATAAACCATATTTTGTTTTGAAAGAAGTTTTCCATTCATCACATTCTTTCATTCTAATTTGATGGTACCCACTTTTCAAATCAATTTTGGAAAAAATACAAGAACCATGCAACTCAACAAACATATCATCTAACCGAGAAATGGGATGACAATACTTTACTGTTATGTTATTGATGGCTTGGCAATCAACACACATCCTCCATGTCCCATCCTTCTTAGGAACCAAAATCACCGGAACAGTGCATGGACTCATACTTTCCCTCACATATCCCTTTTCCATCAATTCACCAACTTGCTTTTGGAGTTCTTTTGTCTCCTCGGGATTACTCCTATAAGCGGGTCTCTTCAAAATGGTGGCATCAAGCACAAAATCGATTTGATGTTCAATCCCTCGGATAGGAGGTAACCCTTTTGGAATTTCCTCGAGAAAGACATCTTCAAATTCCTGCAAAAGAGAGACATTTGAGCTAGGCAACAAAGTGTCAAGTTGGTTAGTGTTAAAAAGTGCCTCTTTGTACAAGTGTACAATAATAAGCTTGTTTAAGAACAATGCTCTCTTAATCTCACTTGCCTTTGCATAGAAATTGGTTTTTCTCTCTATTTTTCTCCCATCATTCAATTCTGCCCTCTTTTTCTCTCTCTCAATTATCTCGGCCTCTCTCTCATTTTCTCTTAAACTTTCAGTCACTTTCTTTTTGTCCTTCTCTTTCTTTTGTTCACTCTATTTTTCACTCATTTTCTTTTGTTCACTCTCTTTTTGCAACCTCAGTTGATCTTCATAAACCTGACTTGGTGTCAAAGGGACAAGAGTGATTGTCCGTTGGTTGTGCACGAACAAGTACTTATTGGTGAAGTCGTCATGCTTAACTTTCCTGTCAAATTGCGATGGTCTTCCTAATAACAAATGTCCAGCTTGCATCGGAACTACATCACACAAAACTTCATCTTCGTACTTTCCAATGTTAAAAGAGATTAACACTTGTTTATTCACCCTTACCTCCCCACTATCATTCAACCATTGCAATTTATAAGGTCGAGGATGCTTACTTGTTGGCATCCCTAGTTTCTCCACCAAAGTTGTGCTAGCGGCATTAGTGCAATTGCCCCCATCAATGATCACACTACATACCTTGTTTTGGACGTGGCACCTAGTGGGAAAAATGTTCTCCCGTTGCACCTCGTCATCTTCCTTAGCTTGCACACTTAAAGCCCTCCTTGCCACTATCAGTTCTCCTTGGACAGCGTACTCCTCATCATCGGCATCCTCTAAGGATGGCATAGAATCACAATCCGACCGTTTCAATCTCACCATTGTCCCGCATCACCATAACTCTTTTGTTCGAACATTGGCTTGCTATATGACCCTTGCCTTGGCATTTAAAACACTTAATATCACAATTATGAGTAGATTTCCTTGGCTAGTCATCTTTTGTTTTTGTTTTGTTTTGGGCTTGGCGTTGGGTGGCTTCTCTTCCTCCCTCCATTGATTTGACTTCGAAGTGGATGAACTTAGGCTAGGTGCAGAACGTGCGTTGCTACTGCCCCTTCTCTTAACTTGATTCTCAATCTTGATAGCCATATGCACCATATCCTCCAACTCCACATAATGTTGCAATTCCACCACATTTAGATATCTGATTTAAACATGCGGAAACCTCATGATTTTAGTCTCTCGATCTTCTTGATATTTGCTCTAGCCATTGCAACTTTCATCTCCCTTATAATACTCCTCCGCTCTGAGTTTGCCTTGCCTTAGGTTTTGCAACTTGTTTAATGTGACTCACAGTAGTAGTAAGTTAGAATGGCTCTTACGCATCACACCTCTTTCATCTCTTCCCATGTTTCTCACAGATTTGGCTTCCTATTCCTTCTCTTATTCCAACACTAGTTGGTTTCCACCACACTATGGCATAATCAGAGAACTCTATAATGTGAGCTTCAACTATTTTCGAATGGTGTGACAATAAAAAACCATCTTCACCTTTCTCTCCCACTCAAGATATACCTAAGGGTCATTCTTTCCTTGGAATGATAGAATCTTCATCTTAATACTACCCAAATTATTATGTTCCCGATTTCTAAGTCTCCCCCATACCTCCTCTCACTAACAACCGAATCATGATCAATCTCATCCTCAAAACCATCTCCGTCATATTCTTCTTCTTCTACCCGCACCCCTCTTATTGGCAACCTCTCCCTTCTACGCCCTGTTTGAGGGTTTTGTGGATGCTCGAAGGTTTGCTCTACCCTCTCATGGAATTGTTCCAATTCATCCCCAAACATCCTCTTTACTTCACTAGTTAAGGCCTCCATAATAAACTTCATGTCAATTCTTCTCGTCACACTTTCGGATCCGTCGTTGTTTGACATGTTGCAAAAAACAAGGTTAGAAAAAAAAAATAGGACCTCACAAATCACTCCCTCACGTGTTTACACTCGAAGAATGATTCACTCAGTTCACTCGTGTTTTCACACAATTTATTTGGTTTTTTCTCACTCTAATATTCTTACCACTCTTGCCTTTTTCCACTCATAATCTCTCTTTCGGTTCTTTTGGAACTAATCAAACAAATCAGATTTTTTTCCAAAAAATTCAATCAAAACTAATCGAAGGACAGGTTGGTGGTGTTAACCAAGTTCAAGCCTTACTTAAAGCAACAAAGGTTAGAGTCGCTAACAAAAAAAGGACACAAAAAATTTCTCGGTTTATTCTGGAGCTTTTTAAAACTATGGTAGGGACAGTTTGCTTAGCTAGAATGTTGATAAGCACATTATATGATTTTTTTTTTCATTTTTTTTTTTTTTTTGTAACTTGGGATGGACGGTTCAATAAAAAGAAAGACAAACAAAAATTATATCTGATCAAGAATGAAGAAAATCGAACTTGGGATTGAGTAGAGAATAGGTTGTGAATGAAATTGGGGATTGAACGGAATTTAGAAGAAACGGATGGAAGTGGCGACTGAGTTAGGTTCGGACAAAGGAAAAATGTAAAAGATAGGCAAACCAAAAAATAAAACCTAGCTCGTGCAAATGATCTGAGCCTCGACTTGTGAGGAGATCAGGTGATCGGAATGGCTTGGTAGAACGCTCTAATGTTCGGCGGATGGATGACCTCGGCAGATTGTTTACAAGGCGAGAACCTTGGTATAGGAGGACGCCCTGTTCGGTGATGGAGATCCGATTTATAAGTCTTGATGAACAACACGGAATAGCGATAAGTTCGAAAGAGTTATTTCGAGAATCAAAGAAATTTAAACTCGATTTTATTAATTCGGCGAAAGTGAGGATAACACATATAAAATAGGCCAAAAAATATGAAGAATAAAATAAAGATTTGTTCTGAAAGCCAAAAATATTGACGAACCTAGAAGGAAACTAACTAACTACGTTTTTTTTTTTTTACGCGTTCTGAGGAAAAAGAAAACTAGATAATTTAGGACAAGACTTAGTGTCAAATTAGTAGCAAATTTGAAACAAACCGAGGACGATTTAACGTAAATTAGGAACCAAATCGGCAAAATCAGTGAATCAAGAACAAATCAACTTGAATCAACTCTAAAATAGCAGCAAATCAGGAACAAATCATCGTTAAATCAGCAACAAATAAACATCAAATCTGCAGCAAATCAGCTCCAAAAAATAGAAGCAAATCAACAAGTCAAACGCCATGGGTCTTGGTCCAAATCCGGATTTACTTGATGACGTGGACCATCTTTGTTTCTTCTTTAGAGTTGAACACGTGAGCACCTTCCACTTTGGCGTCTTGAATTAAAACATTAAGGGCTTATTTGAATCTCTTAGCCTTGGCTCGTGTCATCAGGCCAAGTGGGATTTCAAGTGGGTCCACACTCCTTCGCGCTCCATCGGCAAACCGGGGCTTTGTCCGGGTCCTAGGCGCTTTTGGGAGCCGGACATAAGTGTGTTTCAGTGACTGATACCAGAGAAGATAAACTAGAAAATGAGGAACCGACTTTCGGGAAACTTGGAGGCTTGGATGGCTAGAGATGGCTTGTGGATGAGGAGAGGAGCTTCTGTGGAAGTGCAAACAATGGAACAAAGAGGCGAGTGGAGGTGAAAGAGGCCTTGTGACTCATGTCCTATGCCAATTGTCTTCCCCGTATTCCGGTCCTACAAGGTTACAAAGTTGTGAGAAAAAATAAGCACACAATGAAGGTCATGAGTCAATTTACTAATGGAAATAAGATTAAAAGGAAAATTAGGAACATAAAGTACAGAGGTAAGGAGCAAGGAAGGGAGGGGACAAGCGACGTACCTTTAGCTACTTGAGAACTATTAGCTAAGGTAATAGTGGAGTAAAGGAAGACGAAAGGTAAGAGAAGAAAAAAGGTCCTTATTACTAGAGCTATGATGTCGAGCTCGGAATCAAAGGATCTGAGTGCAAATGAATGTGAAGTAGCTGAGAGACATTACCGGCCTAGGCAACAGAAGTAATGAAGTTAGATTTGGTACGCCCAGGTGAGACGAAGGTCACGCCTCATGTCGCCAGTCATAGAATGACTCCCAGAGGTATGGATAGGCTCACACGAGACGAACTTCGAACTCGGTGGATGATCAGAAGATTGAGCCAAATGAGCATTATGGGGAGGTCGACCATGTAACTGGTAGCATCGATCACGGGTGTGGCCAAGCCTGTGACAGTATGTGTAGTGAGGACATTGCCCTCTACCTCGATTGCTATTGCGTCCACCTCGAGAATCACTTAGAGAATGAGACTGAAAAACCATCATAGAAGTGTCTGGTGTTCGCATGGATTGAGTGGCGGGAGAGGTATGGTGAAGTAATCGAGCAATAGCCTCTTCAAAGTTTGGAATAACTGCTCTAGTGAGTGATAGTTCCCGGATGTTCTTAAAATATGGCCCGAGGTTCAATAGAAGAATGATAATAAAGACTCGATCCATATTTGATTGTGAAGTCTCGGTATTAGTAGATTTTGGCAAGATAGATGCAAGTTCATCCTTAAGGACGGACATCCGTCCACCATAAGAAGATATATCCATGTCGAGCTGTTTCAAATTAGCAATGGAGGATATTACTCGATAAAGACGCTGAATGTCATTAGGGTACAGTTTCTTCACCTGATTCCAAAGAGTGTAACAAGTTGTATAGGCCCCAATATTATACAGAGTCTTGACATCAATAGATTGCCGAAGAATATTGAATAGTAAAGCATCAGTTTTTCGCCACTGAGGACGTTTATCTTCGGGGATACTTGTAATATGTGTGAGAAAGACATCACAACCATCACTAATAAACCAAAAGATTCCCACAAAATCAGCCCATGACAAATAATTTTACTCTATAGTGAGTTTATCTAAGTTAATCATGAGGTTAAAATCTGAAAAGATTAAAAGTCGGCCTTTCAGCCATAGAGACATCTTTTTCAGCCATAAATATGAGAAATCAACAGAAGGTCAACAGAATCAATAGAACTAGTACTTCCAGAATGAACACACAACTCCCAAGGTCTTGCAGGTGTCATAGAGCTTCAGAAAACACTTAAAGGAAGGAGAGATTCGGGTGGCGAGAATGGCTCATAAACGATCCTTGGAGAAAGAGTGGAAAATGAGGGGTTTTTGGCAGCCAGTGGGACCTGACGGAGTTCTTCCGGAGACTAGAGGCTCGTTGGTGAATGGCTGACTGGAGGAGGTGTGTGGCCAAACAGTGCCTCAGGCGCCGCCATGCTTTGATGCATGAATTTCAACGTTGGATTGTAGATTAGCGTGTGTAGAGGTGTTTTCCAGCGAGGTTTCCACCAAAGGGTAGATCAGAGAGAGACACTCCTGTTGGTGTGCTCGTCGGCTGGAATGGAGGTCGTTAGAAAAAGTTGCCAGCGAAAGGGTGTTCCGACGGTGGCTGTGGCTTCTATGAGGCTTCATGACCACTGTAACGTGACCGGAGTGTGACACGGTCGTTGGGCCAGAATTGACCACACGACGAAACCCTAACCTCAGTATTCTCAAACTCTTTTATGGCTTTGATACCATGTTGAGAGAAAAGATATACTCTGATTCTCATTAATTTACAAAGGAGGGAATATACATATTTATATTCTAGTGTTAGGGCAAAAAAGGAAACAAAGTTAGAGTTTAATTAGGAGACGAAAGAGAGGGAAAAGAATCCTAAATGGATTAGGAAACTAATCCTTAACAGACTATACCAAATGGTTTCCCCCTCCTTGATCTCTTATTTACGATCAATCCAACAATGAATGCAACATCACGTTATCCATAAAATAGTTGCAAGTTTAATGTCTTCTCATACTAGTTATATTCATTTTGAAAGACCTAAATTCCCCAGGGGGAGTGATAGTTTCATTATGCCTTCATAATTGTGGGAATTTGGTAAACATCAAATGTTCTTCCTCTTACTTCAGCTGCTCTTTTTTAAGGGTTCCTTAAAAAATCTATTTGGTGACTAATAATTTGTCCATTTAGGTGAAATATTCACCGAGGTGGTTGGCAGTCCTTACTATGTGGCTCCAGAAGTATTGCGGAAGCATTATGGCCCAGAATGTGATGTTTGGAGTGCTGGGGTAATCATTTACATTTTACTAAGTGGGGTTCCCCCATTTGGGATGGTGAGATTTTCATGATTTTCTGCTTCTCTATTTTTGTGGTTTTATTTTAGTGTTCTAGGAATCTAACCATTAGATATGTTATCTTGATATGTTGCATCTTATTCCTGATCAGAAACCGAGCACGGGATATTTGAGCCGGTTTTAAAAGGCGATCTTGACTTTGTGTCGAGCCATGGCCTAGTATATCTGAAAGTCACAAAGATTTGGTAAGAAAAATGCTTATGAGACCCCAGCGTCGACAGCCCATGAGTTACGTGAGTATGCATGTTTCAATGATCGATCTTCTCACTTCAATAAAAAATGATATGATAGTATTTTACTTCGGATCACGAGTTCTTTAGACCATGCGTATCAATAGTAAGAGATGCCTTATTTTGTTGGAGATGCTTTCCATTCTTCTCTTTACCAACTAGTCTTGAGTTATGCTGTAACATTACACCTTAGGAGGTTTAAACAAATGGGGCCCCTGCCAGGATCTGAGGATGCCCAAATTTCATTAGCTTCTTTATCATGCGCAACTTTGGGATCTAAAGTAAAAAAAAAGGAGTTGGTTTCTGATTTTTTCTGTTCAAGGGTTAAACCTGAGTAGTCATTGTTGTAATCAGAAATACTAAGGGATGACTTTCCAAAAGTTTTACTATAGTTTGTAGACTTACATGTGGATTGCATTCCCCCAGGAACATGAAGTGTTAGAGATGGAAATTATATAAACAATTGAATCAGAGGAACATGATTATGGCTATCTGTGTATTATTGAGATATCTTTATGTTAAATGGACCTTAATTGTATGTGTTGTTTCTAGACTTGAGTCTCAAGGCGGTGTTGATGGGTGGAGAAGACAATTTGGTATGGAGGGGTGGCTAGAGTAGATCTTTCTCGATAAAGTCTCTACATAATGTTCTTTAGGTGAGAAGGTAAGAGCCTTTCCTTCTTGATTTGTGAGGTATGTGGAGCTCACTCCTCTGATAAGTTTTTGCTTGAAGGATCCTAGGGGAAAGTGTTGACCTTCGATATTGTCTGGTAGGGGATGATCTTTATCTAACATATGCTCTTTTTGTTTGATCATGAGGAGTTAGTTGATCACATCCTCTTGCATTGTGGAAAGGTGAGGGTGATGTGGGAGCTTGTTTACTCTCTTTTTGGAGTGCATTAGGTGACCCATTTCTACAGTTAAAGAGATGCTTTAAGGTTGGTCTAGCTCTCTGTTAGAGAAAAGCGGAAAATAGTTTGGTAAGCAGTGGTTTTATGGCTCTTTTGGGCATTAGGGAAAGAGAAACAAAAGTTATTTTGAAAATCTGGAGCTTTTAGTACAAAGGTTAAAGATCTATTTTTTCTGCAGTTTACTTTCTTGGCCTAATATGTTCATAGATTCCGCCCATGTCTTTAGTTGATTTGTTGGGGTTGGATTGAGGGAGGGAATATTTTTGTTTTCCTTTCCCCTTTTTGTGATCTTTGAGAGCAGTTGTACACATTGTGTGCACTTTGGTTTACCCTTTTGGGTGGTTTCTTTTGATGTAATTACTTTGCTTTTTACTGTCAAAAATAATTATGTGTTGGTTCCATAGTTATTTGAGGCCTGAGGCGCAGTTAAGGTCTGCTTTTGGGGCGAAGCAGCGATTAATACGACCCGGAATTTAGTTTAGAGGGCATAAATTGACAAGCATGGAACTACAACTAGTGGTATAGGATCTTACAAATTCGGGGAGGGCATATATTAGGAAATAATTTTTTGCAAAAAATTTCGGAGGTGTAGTGGCTAGGAGTGGGGGACGTGCCCAGGTCGAGTCCCTAGGACGAGTGCACTTGAGGCGCATACTTTTTTAAGTGAGGCGCACCATATGTCAAATATATATTTTATGATTTTTATAATGGTTGTTTCCTATTTTTACATCACTTTCTTGCAATTTCTTGGCTGTTTTAGTTTACTTTTTGCTTCTTCTTCTCTTCTATAGGGATTATACAATAGTTGGGAGGGTTAGGGGTTTTTTGGAGTTGAAACATGGAAGAAATGGGGTTGGAGCTCTTCTGCACCAATTGCTTTTTTTTAGAAGTTGGAACATGGAAGAAATGGGGTTGGAAGGGCTGAAATCTCGAAAATTAGGCATTAAGGGCCAAAACGACTCTTCTGTGTTGTTTTGGTGCACCATATGCTTTTTTTAAAGGAGAAGAAGAAGAAGAAGAAATGGGGTTGGAGGGGCTGAAATCTCAAGAATCAGGCATCAAGGGCCAAAACGTTGATCGTTTTGGCTCTTCTGCGTCGTTTTGGTGCACCAGATGCTTTTTTTTAAAGGAAAAGAAGAAGAAGAAGAAGGAAATAAAACCCTGAAAATGCTCGAGGTGTCATACGGAGTGGTGGTAGCAGGATTTAAGTGCGCTTGAGACACGCTGGGCTTTAAGGAAAAACTTGTTCTACTTCATACTCTTTAAGGTAGAAAAAAGTAATGCAAGTATGTGCTTTGTCAAGGTGCTAGTGAACATATTGTTGAGTCTTTTATAAGGTAGAAACAGGTTATGCAAGAATGTGTCTTGTCAAGCTGCTAGTGGACATAGTGGTAGTCTTGTATAGTCGCTAGACATTCTAGTCCTTGATATGAAGTTTCTTACAAATCAAAGAAGCTGATAAAATAAATAAATTACTTTGGAAATATTTCCAACTTAAAGAAAAAACTAATAAAATTATTTGTGATGTAGCCATTTTTCAAATAAATTTTATAACTGATTATTGTTCAGTGTTGTGATTAAACATTTTTATGAATTTTCCTTGAATTTTTAATATTGGTAGAACATTTTAACAAGCAAAAGGAAAACAATATTTTCTAGCAGTTGGACATGTCCTACTTGACACAATAAAGAAATATTTGAATCCTTATTTAAATGATTTTGGTTGTCTTAAATTACCAAAATAATAAATGCAATTGAGTGTTCTCACTATGTGCACCAAATTTGAATGGTTGGGTCAATGACTGAAACTAAGCTAGATACATGGGGAGATGGATTAAATCTATAATCATGGACTAAAATCTGAGACATTATCTCTCTAATTTCTAATAACTTTGACCGGCGTATAGGTGTTAATTGTCCTCAAACACACACATACCTTCAAAGGCTCGCAAATCAAGCCATCTAGGTGGACATGGCTGCAGGACTAAACAAGTTGCACCTGCATCAATGTTTTCCCCATAGTTATTTGAGGCGCAAAGTGCACCAAGATGCAAAAGCCTCTTGGGGCATTGAGGCGCAAGGCGCACTTGAGGCTTAGGCTTTTTTAAGTGAGATGCACCACTTGTCAAATATATATTTTATGATTTTTATGATGGTTGTTTCTTATTTTTTACATGACTTTCTCGCAATTTCTTAGGTATTTTAGTTGATTTTTTGCTTCTTCTCCTCTTCTATAGGGGTTATACAATAGTTAGGTGGGTAAGATATTTTTGTGGAGTTGAAACATGGTAGAAATGGAGGCGAAATTTAAATCTAGAAAATTAGGCATTTGAGACTGAAATAGCGTCATTTTGGTGCCTTAGAGTTTATTTTAAACTCAAGTCTGTCAAAATGACACCATTTTGGTCTACTTAAAAAGAAAAGAAAATATAAGACCAAAACAACGTCGTTTTGGTGTTTGTTACGGGAAAAAAAAGCCCTAGGGCTTCTCTATGCATCCCGATAGTGGAGAAAATTGAGAAGAAGAAGAAGAGGAAAAAAAAATGAAGAAAAAGGAAATAAAAAAAACCTTAAAATGCTTGAGGCAAGGCGTTGCTATCAGGAGTGGTGGCGCCTAGGCTTTATGAGGCCCACACACCATAAATTGTTACAACCTTCATAAATTGTTACAACCTTCCTAAATTGTTACAACTCTATAAGACAAGTTCTGTAATTACAATCATAATATGAAGTAGATATATCTTTATAACACTCCTCAAGTTGGAGTATAGATATTAATCATGCCCAAATTGTTTCATAGATAACTAACCCGATCCCAACTTAGGGCCTTTTGTGAAGATATTACCCAATTGTTCTCTAGTCTTCACATATCGTGTAGAAATCAAGCCAAGTTGTATTTTCTCACAAACGAAGTGACAATCTATCTTAATATGCTTAGTTTGTTCATGGAGTACAGGATTAGAATCAATATGAAGGGTAACTTGGTTGTCACACTAGAATTTTGCTGGGACTGGTGCCTCAATGCCGACTTACATCAAGAGTTGATGACCACATTGGCACTACACTATGTCATTTATATACATGTTGGACTCTGCGCGGGCGGGAAACTTGACCGTACTTCTTACTTTTCCCATGATCTTGGGTTTCGTAAGCAAAAGGCAACGATAAAGCTGAAGTAGATATCCTATCTTCCTTTGACCTTGCCCAATTAGCATATGTGAAACACTTAATTATGTTATGCCCATGATTACTATATAGAATACCTCGTTTCAGTACTCCTTTCAAATAACATAGAATCCGTTCTACAGCTACCCAATGGTTGACTGTTGGAGCTAACATGTACTGACTTACAACACTTATTGAATGGGTAATATCAGGATGAGTTCTTGTAAGGTAATTAAGCTTCCCAACTAGTCTTCTATATCTCTCAGGATCCTTAAATGTTTCGCCTTCTCTAATAAGGTGTACTTCTGGAGCCATAGGGGAGCTGATGGTTTACCCCAACTTTCTAGTCCCAGTCAATAGATCAAACACATATTTCCTTTGAAATAAGAAGATTCCATGTTTGCTCCGCATAACTTCATTGCTCAAGAAATATCTTAGCATCCCTAAGTCCTTTGTATGGAATTGGCTATAAAAAAAGGAATTAAGAGATGAGATACCTTTAGAGTCACTCCCAGTGATAACAATATACATACTACCAGCGAAAATGATACTTGAACTCTAAGTTCTGTAGAGACAAAGTGGTAAGATTGTCTGCATATCAATTTCGATTGCTTAATTTGAATTTACCAAACCAAGCATGGGAACTCTGTTTCAAACCATACAAGACTTAGAAACGACAC
Organism: Tetrastigma voinierianum; assembly: GCA_016808115.1. Classification (NCBI taxonomy): domain Eukaryota; kingdom Viridiplantae; phylum Streptophyta; class Magnoliopsida; order Vitales; family Vitaceae; genus Tetrastigma; species Tetrastigma voinierianum. The sequence continues at coordinate 374,719 of JAEQBH010005970.1, forward strand.
TCCTTCTACTATCTCCCCACGAGCAACAAGCCCAGAGTTGCTCCATAGCCTCCTGCGGAAGGTCGTTATGAAGAAAGACATTCTTAATATCCAGGTGTTAGGTCTGATTATAAGTAGCGGCTAAGGAAATAAAAGCCGAGATAAATGTAAATGCTTGCAGCCAGGAAAAGTGTCCAGTGGTCGCGACATGGAGTGCATGCATGCCCCCTTAGCCACAAGTCGGTCTTTCAATTGAGCAACTGAACCATCTGGATTAACCTTAACTGCAAAAATCCAGCGACATCCAATGACTTTCTTCCTAGCAAGTAACTGTACCAAGTCCCTAGTCCCATTTCCATTCAAAGCATCTCCTCTATCATAGCACTATGCTAACCAGGGTGAGATAGGCTTCATGAAAATTGTTAGGCAGTAAGTCGAGATGCAACAAAACGGAATGGGAAGACAAATGGTTATAGAAGCAAAAGGAAGAAATCAAATGGCACATTGTCGTTTACCTATACGAAGAGCAATAGGGAGATCATCACGATGGATTGGATTTGATGATGAAGCGGGGAGGTGGGGACTCGAGGAATTTTGGAGGGTTTTGTAAAATCAGCGAATAGACTTCCTAAATGATAGGAGGTTTGCTTGAGCGGGGACAAAGGCAAGTCGGGAGAGATGATGGGTGAGGTTAGAGTATAAACAAGCAAGTCATCTTCCTCCCCCTGACTCGTGTGGGTCGGAGGTGAAGAGAATTGGCCATACGAATACTCCTCAAGTAGAGACGGATTGTTTTACTCAATCCGAGTCAAATTTTTTTTTTTTAGTTATTGAACTTTAATCATCTGCAAAGTAAAGAAACCAATGTTGTGTTTAGGTTTAATGGTATGTCATCAATAGGAATGAGAACTTGTGACAAACACGCATATAATCACATTCATAAACTTATGTGAACCTTGTAAACATTATATTACACAAAGAGTAGTCTTTTTGTATACCACCCAAGGCCACCATCTTGGTGCCTCCTGACAGTTCCACTTATGGATAGTGTCACACCGCGGATTGACACGAGGAATTTTCGTTTTTTTAGATGTCGGTCTTGAAACCTTTAACGACCTTCCCTCACGATGTCTCCTGGCAATGTAAATGAGACTTAGTTTTTTATAGGAAATAATTCCCGACTTGTATTGCATGAAATTGTCCAAGTCTTACTTCCATACTCATCTGAGAGTTTTCTTTATAGAAATTATGCTCACTCTCTGACCCTTTCAATGTTAGAGACAAGGTCCTTTTATAGACTTTGGTGTCTCTTCCCAACAGGTGCCTTTTCCCAACAGGCGCTTCTTCCCTCTTGACTTTGAATTCGAATTATGCCTCCTCTTTTCAAAAACCGGCTCTTAGTTTGAATTCTGGTTCAAACTTGAATTTGAAATCTAGCTCCCTCTCAAGTTCAAACTCTACTGTTGCGACGGGTGCATGTCAGAGTATCATACCATGCACCTCATCTTTGATCCCACCATATGTATGCACCACCATGGTTTGCCTTATTTCATTAGGATTGCCCTCATAGAATAAGGCATACCTGAGCTCTTTCATCCGGCCGATGGTCTAGAGCGGCGAGGGTAACAAGCCCATCCACTCAGTTGAAATTCAGCCCTCGTCGACTTAGCTGTGGAATATGCTTGCCTTATGGCCCCCTTAAAGTGTTACATCTCGCTCCCATGTAACCTCTGATTCCCGCCATCTTCTTCTTTTCCATCTTGTCTAACTGACATACCAAACAAGACTTCACATATGCCTATACATCATCACCCATTTTTGGCCAGTAATAGGACCTGGATAGCAATGCCATGGTCCGCTCCTCCCCTTGATGGCTTGCCCACTTGGCATCACGGTTCTCTTTCAACAGCTCTTTCCACAATCCGCTCATCGGAACATAGAGCCTTCCTCCTTTGAACACAAGGAGTTCACCTTCAAACAATGCACTACGGTTTCCACATTTGACTTGTTGTCTCGGTTTTTTCTCATACCGGCATCCGATCTGCTGGCACATGATCCACTCATTAAAATGCGAGATGACTTAGGCAAGTCATGATATATGCCCTTTACCCAACTTTTACGGATGATTGCATCGCACAATGTTAATGTCATACGGGCCAATCTGACCATTGAAGTTTAATTCGGCCAGGAACTCTTGCCAACGGGCCTGCCTTGCACTCAACTTCTTCTGAGTCTTGAAGAAGGTGTTTGCCACATTATTCGTCACCACTGTGAAAATCCCACCGAGTAGGTAGTGACGCCATTGTTGCAGACAGTGTACTACTGTTGTCATCTCTTTTTCATGCGTTGAGTATCGTTGTTACGCCCCGCATTCGGTTTCAGAGCTTTCGATGCCACGAAGGTGTCCCTCACACTTTTGACACTCCACGGGCCTTGTCAGGAGCATCGATCGAACTTGGGAAGGTCAGATTAAGCGACAACTGCGGTTCTTTGGAGATGGCTTGTTTGAGGCTTTCAAAAGTCATTCGACACTCCATGTCCCAGTCCCATGCTTAGTCCTTTTTCAACAAATTTGTCAGCGGAGAGACAATCTTTGAGTAGCGTTTATGAATCTTCGATAGTGATTTGCTAACCCGAGGAATGACCGCAACTCTGTCACTTTAGTAGGGGCTGGCCAATCATTTCACAACTTACACCTTTCTTTTATCCATCCGAATCTGACCTTCACTGATCTTATGACCCATGAATGTGATCTGCTCCCTTGCAAACTCGCACTTTTCTGGTTTCACATACAGTTTGTGTTCCCTAAGCCGTTAGAACACCTTTTTCAAATCCATCTCATGCTCACTTAGAGTCTGGCTATATAACACAATGTCATCTAAGTATACAACTACAAAAGCATCGAGATAGTCAAACAAGACATCATTCATTAAATTATAGAATGTTGCCGAGGCATTTGTGAGCCCAAACGACATTATAAGAAATTCATAAGAACCATAACGAGTTACACATGTGGTTTTTGCCTTATCACCTTAACGATCCGGAAAAAACTTCTTAGTAGCCTAATCTCGAGTCTAGTTTTGTGAGAATCAGAGCCTTTGCCAATTTAATGAGAACACTTCGACCATGAAAAGGTCCAGATACTTGTTTTTGATGGTTACCTTGTTTAGGGCATGGTAATCCACACACATGCGCAATGATCCATCATGCTTCTTCTAGAACAAAACAGGTGCACCAAACGAAGCCCTCGAAGGCTAAATCATACCATCGTCCAACAATTCTTTCATCTGTTTTCTGAGTTCCAGCAATTCTATAGGGCCATCCCGGTAAGGATTTAAAGCGGGGTTTGGCCAGCATTAACCGATCTTGTGATCAATGGGTCATCGGAGGCAACTCTTTGAAACGATTTTAGAGGCATGATGTCTCTGATTCCTTGATATCTGTACCAAGAATCGGGAACTTCGACATTATGTCCTTCATGGATTTCTGCAATGCCGCTAAGGTATGTCTCTTGCCCTTGTTTAAAGCCCTTTCTTGACTAAGAATGGGCACCATCTCGACGCTTGCCATGTTTTCCCCTTTTCCTTTCCCCTTTGCGAGCCTGAAGCAAGGTTGTTTTCCTTTAAGATCATAAGTCCACCCAAATGAGGAATCAGGCGACCTTAGACTTGAGGGAAGAAATCAACCCGAGAAGTTAGATTGAAATCATCTAATGGAACCTGTAAGTAAATTATATTTACCGCCATTCACAACTACGTGGAGACTGACCTTGGCAATGCCACGAATTCTTTGAGAGCCCCTTCTGGTTCACCACTTTGGTCAACTATCATCGTGCGATTTCGGACGAGTCTCGAGGCCTCACTGGTTGCAACAAAATTATGAGTAGCACCATTGTCTACCATTGCCTTTACCCGAATCCCATTAACCAGCACCTGAACATGCATCGAAGTTTTCTACTGCAGGGTCTCACCTCTGATTGCATTGAGTAATTGCAAAGGATTCACTTGGGAGGGTGAATCTGAATCAGTGTTAGCCTTGTCGTCGGCAGTGACCAAGGCAGTAAGTTTTTCTCTCTTAGGGCAATCCTTGGCTCGGTGAGGGCCATTGCAAATGAAGCACCCCACTGGCCTAGTTGTCTGCTACACAAAGTTTGTTGTTTTCTCAACAGGCTTTGCCTCTGCAGTCCCTTTTTTGGTCCCCTTCCAACCAGCCTTCTTATTGAATAAAGGTTTTCCCTTTGCCTTGCCCTTCTTGCCCCCATTTGTCTTGGACTTGCCTGTGGTGTTGATGGTCTTTGCCCGTCTTATAGTCCGCAGGCGGTCGCATTTCTGACATTGCGGTCGAGTCCTGAAACTCCTTGTCTCTGAGTTGTTTATTACTGGCCTTGTAATCCCGATATAAGTTGAAATAACTTGTCCTTGTTCGACATGTTCACGATATCTGACATTAGAACTAAGCTCTTTAACGCAATCCCTTCAGAACTTGGTAATGCTTTAGTCGCTTCAAGGACTCTCTTACAAGCCAAGTTGAATCAGAAGGTAGGAATCGTTCTTTTAGTTCCTTCTTGAGTCTCGGGTAATGTCACGGGGCCTTAGGACTTTGTATCATCCCCATCAAGTGCACCACCATAACCGGCATCCTGGAAAATAGGTACATGCTTGTTATGGACACCTTTTCATCATTAGGCACATGGCTTGACCTTGAAGCGCTCCATGTCCCGCAGGAAGTTTTTCGGTTCCTTAGCATTCTAGCACCCCGAGCCTTTGTTGCGGTACCGCGTACCTTCGATTCGCATTTTGACACAATAGGGGACATTAAGCCCGGCGCTAGCCGGGTTGAGATTTACGCCCCATGGACTTAACTGCATCCTGGTACTCCGCCATCAATGCCTACAAATCAGATTTTAGGCCATCGATCCTTTCCCCTGCATACTTATCGCTGGCCTCCATCAGGTTGCGTTGCACTTCAAACTCGTGCTATCAGTGCACCGTGTAGCCCACCGGTTTCTTCCTCCTCGTACCATTCCCCCAGCCCAGTGTTTCTAACCCGAATTTATCTTGCTCCTTAACTCTTTCAAGCCATCTTTTGGTGCTCGATGCTACTTGTCACACCCCTTTGATTCAAGCCGCAAGGGATTTTCTCATTTTTTGGATATGCGGTGCTAAACCTTTATGACCTTCCCTACGGAGTGTCCTAGCAAAGCAATGTAAATGAGACTTAGTTTTTACAGGAAATAATTCCCAACTTGTATTGCACAAAATTGTCAAGTGCCCTTGCACTTCTCTACATACAAGAGTTTTTCTATTTGCAAAAATTATGCACACTCTCTAACCCTTTCAATGTTAGAGACAAGGTCCTTTTATAGACTTTAGTGTCTCTTTGACGAGGTGCCTCCCAGCGGAGTGCCTTCTTCCTCTTGACTTTGGGTGGAGTCTGCCTCATCTTTTCAAAATCTGGCTCTTAGTTTGGTCTTATTTCAAACTTGAATGTTGCAATTTGAAATCGCTCCTAACTGAAATTCAAACTCCCACTTGTTTGCAGCAAGTGCATGTTCACCGTATGCTATCATGCACCTCATGCGGGTCCACCATATCTTACCATGCACCACCATGGTTTGCCTTGTTTCATTAGTTGCCTTCATAGGAATAAGGCATACCTGAGAGTCACTGTCAGACCACGATCTAGACGTAGGGGGTAACGGATGGCCCATACTAACAAGGGTCTGAAAGGGTGTTGGTACATTATTCTCCCAAAATGACTATCATTCAAGGCCACGTGCCTCAAAAGATCTCAAAGAGTGGGCAACATCAATCTGACATCTGTGAAGCTCACTCAGCAAGCATTACGCCTTCTCTCCTGCATCTAAAATATTGAAAGGAATAGGGTGAGTTCACAACTCAGTAGGAAACTTTATAGTCATAATATGCATACCCGGTTAACATGAATTAAATAAATGACAGGATTCATGATCAACATGCACAATCATTTAGTGAATAAAGCAGCTAACAATTGGCATGTCACATATGACAATAACTAAATCTTTGTTCCACTGAGATTTTGCTATGCTCTGATCATATCATTGCCATTGAAGATATCACTCATCGATGCTCCAATTAATACTTGTACATCTTCAATTACTTTTTGGGACTCATACCCAATGGCAGCCAACCCCGTGTATTTAGGGACTATAGCCCAAGGGCAGGACCAACCCCGTGTCTTTAGGGACTACAACCTAAGGGTAGGACCAACCTTGTGTCTTTAGGGACTACAACCCAGGGGCAGGACTAACCCAATACTACACCCATACTAGAGTGTCTTCCTCGAGGGCTTTAGGGACTTTCACCCAAGGACCCATGGTCCCACATAAATAGATAACAAGTGATGGTATGCACATCACCAAATATCATATGTGATACACCTTGTCTGATCATTATGTGCCATTACCAAACCGATCTCGAGGAGTGACCACCTCATAAACCATGTCCATCATAGGGTCTTAGGTCTCAGCTAAGAATTCTATTCCATTATAGTGTTTCAATCCACTCATAACAAGACAATAGAGCATGAAGATATGATGAAATGTATACTAATGACATGTCGAGCATAAGGGTTGCAAGCTTCATGCCAGAAGCCAACATGAATGATTCTTAGAATAGTATAAAATTCCTTACCTCACTTTGTTTCGGCCCTTGGAGATTCCTCTATGTAGAGATCCCTTACCTAATCAAAGGCTAGGAGAAATAAAGACAAATCTAATTTGGGACTGTTTACACAAAAATCCACATAATTAAAGTCGAGATATTTTGGTTACTACTACCCTAATCATTGGTTCTTACAAACCTAATTTCCCAATTTTTTAACTTTCATTCATGCAAACTTCCCCCATTATTAGAGCCCACCTTCTAGTAGCACAATTATTTTCCCTTAATTAGCTAGCTAAATAACCACTTTAATTCCACTTAAACTCATCTAATTGATTAGCTTTAAGAATTCATACCCTTCATTAGTCTCATGAATACAAATCAGTTTTCAATCTCAACAATTTCACAACCCTCTTTGCTAATTTCTTTTCCTGCAACCAACACCCGTCATCTTCAATATACTATCTTTATTCTAATTAAACTTACTCAAAGGCAACTTAAGCACAATTTTTATTTCATTTAACCAAGATTTATCATTAAAGAGCATCAACTAGTCATTAGGAATAAAAAATAACCAAAAATCACATACCTTTTTTCTTCTTCTTCTCTCTCTCTCTAACTTCTCTCTCTAGACTGAAAGAAAGTGCAGAGAATGGGCTGAAAACCAGCCATAACCACCCTTATGTAACCTCATTTGGCAAGCTTGAGGTGGCAACTTTGAGGTGGCATGCTTGAGGGCTGCCACATATCTTCTTTTCCCCCTTTTTGCAATTCCTCCACTATTTGTTTTGTATTTGGTTGTGACTTGCCACATGGTTCTTGAAGTTTTCTTGTTCTAAATCAGCCCCAGATGTTATTACATTTAGTTACTAGTTTATCATAAGTAGTTCTAACCAAATTTCACTCAATTAAGCTCAACTTACCTTAAACTAGATTTAACTCTTAAACACATTTAATTTAACTCACAAGGTAATTCTTAGCCTTTTGTTATTTCCATTGACACTAGGTGTTACAAATTGGGACCAGTCAGTTTGTCCTCCGTGATTTTAAACATCACTGGGACCACTTCAGGCGTCGAAACATGCTTTTTATCTTCTGAAGTACTCATTAGAAAGACAAGGAAAGAAGTTAGGGACTGTAGAAACAAGAGGATATAATTTGGAGGAAAGAATTCCTTGTATTATTTCATTGATCCATTATGAATATATATATCTGGCTTAATCCTAACCTTCACAATAGGTTTCAACTCCTATAAGACAAGTTTCCTAACTATTGACAATTTATATGTAAAGTAGATATATGCTATAACAGGGACAAAGTATATCTTCGAAAATCAAGAGCACAGGAACCTCCTGAAAAACCCTAGGTTTGCAACCCAAATCCACGAAGAAACACCTCTGGATGCTACTGAAAGTCGAAGGACTAGAATCAGAGACAAAAACTTTAGGTAGAGTGGTTATCGGACCCAAAAAGTTGTGAAAAGACCCTTTTTCAACGATCGGACAAGGAAGGTAGGGTGGCTGAGGAGGCTTGTCGGCGACCGGCAACCCTGGTGGAGGAGGCGTGTTGGCGTCAAAGGCCCCATGCGCCATCATGCATCGGGGCATGGGAACATGTCAAAAAACTTTGATTTGCGCGTGAGCCTCACGTGCTCACTTTCTGGCCACCGGACTTGGTGGCCTTGCTTGTCGGCAGTTGATGGTCCTTCTTAGGTGGGTGGTGTCACCCCACTCTCTCTAGATGGGTGTTTCAAAAGAACACCCCCACGACCCTCTTGCTCCTTCCTGAAATTCTTCTGAATTCTGCTCAAATCCGAGCCCTAAGCTCTGATACCATGTAGAAAACAAGACAAAAGAATTGGAGGAAAGAATTCCTTGTGAATTTTCATTGATCCATCACGTGTATATATGCAAACGGGTTAGGCTGTACAATAGGTAAGCCAATCTAACCTTCCTAAATTGTTACAACTCTATAAGACAAGTTTCCTAACTAATTACAATATATATGTAAAGTAAATATATGCTATAACAAGGACGTCATACGGAACAAAAGGGCTTGGCGATCTCAAAGAAGATGTACATTAACTCTCACAAATACAACAACCCCATTTTGTGAGGATTATCAATATAAAGGTAATGGAGAATCTGTGTTGTGGCATGAAGAGTGAAATAGTTCGACAAATGCTCTTTGGCATTATCATACCATTAATACGAACAGACATGAAATTGTGTTTGAATTTCATCACAGAAGGCACTTAAAGGAGAAAAAAGAAGCCCAGAGCGACTTTTCGTGCTAGATAAAAGCCCAGTGACGCAAGAAATCATCCACAAAGGTAACATAATATTTTAAACCCAGTCGGATGCAAAGCTGGACAAGTACCCTAAATATCATAATGAACTAACTTAAAAGGAACGGAAGCTCATTTATTGACTCTAGGAATCAAATGCACACGATGAAGCTTAGCATATAATGAGGGTAGGCTAGAAAACTGAGGATATAACTTTTTCAACAAAAAGAGAGAAGGATGACCTAAGTGACAATGTAATTCGGATAAAGGTAACAACTCGGAACAAGCATGGCGTTGACACCTCTAGTTGAAGTGTGAGACCCCTGAACTCACGTCTGCGATAGTCGCCGTCGAAAGATCCTGAATTAGACAATAATCAAGAAAGAATGAGATATTGCAATTAAGTGTATGAGTAAGTTTACTCAAAGAAATTTAATTAAAAAAGAATTGTGGTAAACTCAAAATAGAGGTCAAAGTGATTAAAGGAGTAGGATGAATTGTCTTTGACCCGAGGATATAAGATGTTGACCCATCTGCAAGGGTAATAGTAGAGGTAGAAGAGTGTGGTTGAAATGTAGTAAATAAACTGAAATTACCTGTCATGTGATCTGTGGCTCCAGAGTCAATGATCTATTTGGAGGAAGAGGAAAGAAGACATATGTTAGGTTTACCTGTCCCAGTAGGCATAGTGCTAGGAGTAGAGACACCCTTCAATGATTCATGAGCATACTGAAACCTTCAATTTCTATTGTGCAACTTCCTACAATCTTGGTGTACATGCCCTGGATTATGGCAATAATGACACACAACTCGATTGAGGGTTTCTTGTCATTCATAGGAGCAGATCTAATTCAAGCAAGCCTTTGAAAATCCGAAAAATACCAGAAAAATAGGATTCTTGCATAGAAAATGACACTATTCCACGGAAAGCACCACCTCTGAAAGGATTTTGAACCCAAAAACCACAAAACACCTTTGAATGTGACTAAAAGTCGAAGGAATCAAGGAACAGAGGCAAAAACCCTAGGTAAGTATGGTTGTCGGACCCAAAAAGCTTTAAAAGACACTATTGTAGCGATCGGACAAGGGAGGCAGGTGGCTGGAGATGCTCGTCGGTGCCCGATGACCCTGGTGGAGGAGGAGCGTCTCCGAAGGAGGCCCTCAAGTGTCAACGTGTGGTAGTAGGGCAAAAATTGTAGATCCACGTGTGAACCTCACATGCTCACTTTTCCGGCCACCTGATTTGATGGTCTTGTTCGTCGACAGCCGGCGGTCCCTCCTAAGTGTGTGATGTCACCCCACTCTCTCCCTAGATGGGTGTTTCAAAAGAACACCCCACGATCCTCTTACTCCTTCCTGAAATTCTTCCTAATTCCGCTCAAATCCGAGCCCTAGGCTCTGAAACCATGTTGAAAGAAAGGACAAAAGAATTGGAGGAATGAATTCCTTGTAATTTTTAATCGCTCTAAACATGTATAAATACAAGAGCTAGATATATACAATTGGTATTTCAATCTAACATTTCTAATTAGTTTCACAAGCTACAAGTAAAGTATAAATTTACATTCTATAACAAGAAAAAAGTGCTATGATGTAGAAGTTTACTACCCCGAGCATCTAGTTCTTATCTAATTATTGAATCCTTTAAGATAAGTGTATTCTTGCATTCTGTCTGTTTTAGGTCATGTCATATGTTAATTAAGTCTTATAATGTTTCCAGGCCACCCTTGGGTTCGAGTCAATGGTGTAGCTCCTGATAGGCCTCTTGATTCTGCTGTTCTGACTCGATTGAAGCAATTCTCTGCCATGAACAAGCTCAAGAAAATAGCCATTAAAGTAAGTAGTTTTAATCATTTGTCTATAAAGTCAATAATCTAATAGGATGGTAATTTCCCAAAAATTTGATGTTTCAAATTTCTTTGGAATTAGTTTGAAATTATAAGCACAGAAATACATTATAATAATATCAGACTATCATTATATGGATTATAGATGGGAAATTATTTGTTTTTAAAATTTATTGTCAGGAGAATGGAGCACTGGCAAGTGCTACTAGCTGGTAGAGTAGTTAGTTGTCATCTTATTAATGTGTTTCTGATTTGTATTTTCTACTCAAAGTTTTTTATGCACTATGATTTGTGTTCTCTATCCATAAAGATTTTGTGCAGTATCTTGGAAAGGCTTTTTACATGGCCATCTCAATCTTAATCCCATCCTCAACTTGCTAATTGTGATTTGTGAATGAGTGCTATTGTTTGCAGGTCATTGCTGAGAGTTTGTCTGAAGAAGAAATTGCTGGCTTAAAAGAAATGTTCAAGATGATAGATACTGATGGTAGTGGACATATCACTCTTGAGGAACTAAAAACTGGTTTGGAAAGGGTGGGTGCTGACATCAAGGAGTTAGATATTACGAGGTTGATGCAAGCGGTAAGTAATAGTTTAAAGATCCACTTTTGAATGCTTTATGGAACATGTGATCACATAAAATGTTAAAATAAGAGATTCTATCAAACATATACAGATTTTTCCTTGGAAGTTAGAATATATGAAATGTTAAAGCCAAGTTTTATTTTTACTGTTGATATGAGCTGATGTAAGTTACCTGTTAACAAACCAAGCTGGGGTTAAATGGGCTCTAAAATCAAGCATAGTGGACATCACTTGGTAGCAGAAGGTAGTGAAATGCCATGATTTGGTGTTACCTGAGGACCCATGCGACACTTTATTCTTGTTGTTATTGAGTTTCTAAATTAGCCCAACCTAGTTAAAACTCAAGCTCTACAGCTGCTAGATAATGCCTACAATAGTAAAAAGAGATACCCAACAACAATGCATATGCATTACAAGCTCTTGTCAACTTTACGATGAGATGAGTCGAGGTAACTTGACCAAATTGGATTACCGCCTACTTTATAGGCACCTAGGACCATTATGGAACATGATATTTTCACAGGCTCTTCATAAGCTTCTTATACTACATCATCTTTATGCACTGTCTTGGTATCGTATATACTCTCTTTCCTATACAAGGCCATGCCATTCCAAACTGCTTTTGGAAAACCCCACCTTATTCTAGAAGCATCTAAATATTTGTCTATTCATAAGAAGCTTCAATAAGGGATGAGGGAAGATTTCAATGTGGCTCTCTTATCTGTTGGGATCTGAAGTGCCCCATTAGCATTTGCACATAGCACAACAAAGAGGAAGCTATGGGAACAATAGAGTTGGTTGTACCAAATTATGAAAATTCTGATAAAAGAAATCTAAAATCTATAAGTTTTAAATGGAGAGGAATAGAGCGATGGAAAATAGTTAATGTAAGCTTCTTTGGTTATTCTTTCATTGTGTTTAGCCACTCCTCCTAGTTGATAGTAGACTATGCTATATACCTTATGTTGTAGAACTCCCATCTGAATAAAATAGAGAGAGAGAGAGAGAGAGAGAGAGAGAGTCAAGAATGATGTAGAGAAAATTTTGCTTAGTTGATATCTATGGTCAAACTTTTAATGTATTTCCTAAGCTATGTTTAGAGGAATTGTATTCTGCTACCAAAGTAACAATTACATCATAAGCCACAAATTCCAATGCCAAGAAGGTTTCCTATTAAAGGATTTATAGAACCCAAAGAGCTGAACAAGTGATCAAATTAGCGGATCAACTCGGTTGCCTCTAAGGTTATGTCATTAAACACAAAAGCGAAGCTTTTTGAGGTTGATGCTGAAATTTTCCCTTGAACCGTAAGATCAATACAACCTAGAATTTATTCTCTATTGAGGAGAATACAAAAGGAGAACATAAAATGTTCTCTGACTGCAGAAAATAATCACTGAATTTCTTAAAAAAAAATATTGCCACTAAGAATATTCCTCAAATAAATGAAGCCTAAATATTAAATAATATATACATTAGACTTTCAACACTCCCAAGCTGGGATGTACATGTTATACATGCCCAGCTTGGACTTCAATTCGTTGAAATGAGGTTGATGGAGAGATTTGGTCAAGATATCCGCCACTTGCCTGTGGGTAGGTGTGTAGATGAGTGAAACAATCTTGTCTTCAACCTTCTCACTGATGAAATGTTTGTCAATCTCCACATTTTTAGTGCGATCATGATGAATTGGGTTCTTGGCTATGTTTATGGCTGCTTGGTTGTCACCAAAAAGGTGTATTAACTTGTTGTATTCGACTTTTAGCTCGTCAAGTAACCTTTTAAGCCACATCCGTTCACAAATCCCTTGTGCCATAGCTCTATATTCAGCTTCAGCGCTTCTCTGTGATACTATGAGCTGCTTTTTAATGCACCAAGTTACCAAATTTCCTCACACAAAGGAACAATAGCCGGTGGTGCATTTTCTGTGTATAGTTGAGCTTGCCCAATCAACATCAGAATACACTTGGATGTCCCTGTTTGTAGTCTTCCTGAAAATGAGACCTTTCCCAGGTGTTGCCTTTAGATATCTTATGACTTGATACATTGCATTCATATGTGCCTCAGTTGAATTGTTCATGAACTGGCTAATGACACTTACAACGAATCCTATGTTTGGGCGAGTGTGCGATAGATATATCAACTTGCCAACAAGTCTAATATCGCCTTTTCTTAGCTGGAGGGCTATCAACCTCTATGCCAAGTTTATGATTAGGGTCCATGGGTGTGCTAGCAGGTTTACATCCCAACATCCTTGTTTTTTTGAGTAGGTCAAGAATATACTTCATTTGTGAGATGGATATGCTTGTTTTTGATCTTGCAACTTCCATCCTAAGAAAGTATTTCATCTGCCCAAGATCCTTCACTTCAAATTCTCTTGACAAAAGTTGCTTCAATCATCATATCTCATTCTCATCATTTCCTGTCAACACAATATCATCAACATATAAAATTAGGATGGTAATGTTGTCACCCCCTTGATGCTTGACAAACAAGGTGTGATCGGCCTGACACTACTTGCAATGATCCCCCTTGAGGACCTAGTGAATCTCTCAAACTAGGCTCTTGGAGATTTCTTTAATCCATATAGTGACTTCCTTAACCTACACACTTTATTATGTTGCACTTTATTCTCAAGTCCATAAGGAATGCCAATATAAACTTCCGCTTCTAAGTCCCCATTTAGGAAAACATTTTTCACATCAAGTTGGAAAAGAGGCCAATCATAATTAGTAGCAAGAGATAATAGTGGACCCGGATTGTATTTTGCTTGGCTACTAGAGCAAATGTCTCCTCATAATCAATTCCATAAGACCGTGTGTAGCCTTTAGCAACCAGTCTTGCTTTGTACCTTTCAACACTTCCATCTGCATGATACTTCACAGAAAATAGTCATTTACCACAATTAACTTTTCGGTGGGGAGATCAGTAATCTCCCAAGTATTGTTCTTTTCTAGTGCCTTTAATTCCTCTTCAACCGTTGCCTTCCATTTCGGATCCTGCTCGGCTTCATGAAAATTGGAAGGGATGTGAATCTGATCAACTTAGTCAAGAATGTTTGATATTGTGTGGATAATCTATCAAAGGACACAAAATTAGCTAGATGATGTTTTGTAAAGGCTCTCACCCCTTTCCTCAAAGCTATGGGCCTGTCATCACAATTAGAAATCAGATCATTTTGTCCTGGTTGTTCAATGACTGGCTGTGGATCAGGGCTTTGCTGTTCATGACTCGGCTATAGGTTACAGTTTTGGAGGGGCTGAGCTGTTGTGGGACCTCCTCAAAGTGTCTCAGCCTCTGTGAGGTGTCCTCAGTATGTGTTGACCTCCTAGAGTACACCTGCAGGTTTGCTCAGTTGAAGAAATCAAGACCGCTAGATAATAAAGTCCACTTGCAACAGAGGTGATTTGTGGGGCTAGAAAATTAGGTGATGGTAAAAAGACCCTTGTGCAAGTCCTCGTTAATCTCCCCCTAACTTGGAGCATTGGGAAAAAAGGGTAGATGTTCGACAAAGGTGACATCCATAGAGTTATAAAATTTTCTAGTGGAAGGTGAATAGCACTTATATACCCTTTTTGGTTAGAAGAATACCCCCCACAAGGATACATTTGAGAGATCCTAGGATCTAATTTACTGATAGATTGTGAGTGGATATGAACAAATGATGTACACCCAAAGACCTTGAGAGGAATATTAGAAAGAAGGTGAGTGGTGGGAAAGACATCAAGGAGAGCTTGACAAGGTGTTTTGAAGCCTAAGAATCTAGATGGCATGCGATTGATGAGATAAGTAGCGGTAAGGACAGTCTCCCCCAAAACGACTTAGGAACATTCATGGTGAATAGGAGAGACTGGGAAACATCAAGAAGGTGATGGTTTTTCACTCTACCACTCCATTTTGTTTTGGAGTGTTGTTGCAAGAGCTTTGGTGAACAATACTAGAAGGAAAATAAATCACCCTAGGTAGAATTGAAGTTGTCTCTTACATTGTCTGTTTTGAGTACTTGAATATTAGTATGAAATTGATTTTGGACTATGGCATGAAACTTTTTGAAAAGTGAAACAGTTTGAGACTTTTCCTTCATTAAGAAAACCCATGAAAGGCAAGTATGATCATTTTCAAATAATAAAAACCATCGTGAACCCGAAATGTTGGGAATCCGGGAGGGACCCTGATACGAACCCTCTAGACGACTAGCCGCAAAGGACCCTTGAGTGATGGAAAATTGCTTGGCCTTCGAAACTGATTTTGGAGATTTGTTTAGAATAAAAAAGAAACTAAGTCCTTAAAACCCTAATCTTGAGACACCACAAGGTTGATCACTCCCTTGATAAGATGAATTTTCATGCGTTCAATCAAGAACAATAGGAAACA